>JARUHQ010000029.1:4374402-4974402 GCA_029955515.1 Chrysomela aeneicollis
TCATCGTATCTGGGTTGTATTCGATAATGTTTATATAGTTATACTCACCAGGTAACTGTTCTTCCGTTACACATACTAGCGACTGAATCGAACAGAAGGTTAAATGGTTAGACGAAACTATAATTGTATCTGAGTTGTATTTGATGATATCGTGATGATGTTTATATAGCAATACTCACCAGGTAACTGTTCTTCCGTTTTACATACAAGCGACCGAATCGAGCAGAAGGTTGAATTCAGTATAGATTGAACAACCATCGTACCTGGGTTGTATTCGATTATGTTTACATAGTTATACTCACCAGATAACTGTTCTTCCGTTATACATACGAGCGACTGAATTGAACAGAAGGTTGAATGGAGAGTATATGGGTTGTATTCGATTATGATGTTATGCTGTGTATATAGTTATACACACTAGGTGACGGTATTTCCGTTTTACATACGAGCGACCGAAACGAACAGAAAGTTGAATGGATAGTCTGAACAATCAATGTATCTGGGTGGTATCCGATTATATCGCAATACTGTATATATAGTGATACTAACCAGGTGACGGTACTTCCGTTACACATACTAGCGACTGAATCGAACAGAAGGTTAAATGGTTAGACGAAACGATAATTGTAACTGAGTTGTATTATATTATATCGTGGTGATGTCTATATAAAAATACTCACCAGGTTACTGTTCTTTCGTTTTCACATACAAGCGACCGAATCGAGCAGAAGGTCAAATGGATAGATTGAACAATCATCGTATCTGGGTTGTATTCGATTATGTTTATATAGTTATACTCACCAGGTAACTGTTCTTCCGTTATACATACGAGCGACTGAATTGAACAGAAGGTTGAATGGATAGTATATGAGTTGTATTCGATTATGATGTTATGCTGTGTATATAGTTATACACACTAGGTGACGGTATTCTTGTTTCACATACGAGCGACCGAAACGAACAGAAAGTTGAATGGATAGTCTGAACAATCAATGTAACAGGGTGGTATCCGATTATATCGCAATACTGTATATATAGTGATACATACCAGGTGACGGTACTTCCGTTACACATACTAGCGACTGAATCGAACAGAAGGTTAAATGGTTAGACGAAACGATAATTGTAACTGAGTTGTATTCAATTATATCGTGGTGATGTTTATATAGAAATACTCACCAGGTTACTGTCTTTCCGTTATACATACGAGCAACCGAATCGAACAGAAGGTTGAATGGATAGTATATGAGTTGTATTCGATTATGATGTTATGCTGTGTATATAGTTATACACACTAGGTGACGGTATTCCCGTTTCACATACGAGCTACCGAAACGAACAGAAAGTTGAATGGATAGTCTGAACAGTCAATGTATCTGAGTGGTATCCGATTATATCGCAATACTGTATATATAGTGATACTAACCCGGTGACGGTACTTCCGTTACACATACTAGCGACTGAATCGAACAGAAGGTTAAATGGTTAGACGAAACGATAATTGTAACTGAGTTTTATTCTATTATATCGTGGTGATGTTTATATAGAAATACTCACCAGGTTACTGTTCTTCCGTTATACATACGAGCAACCGAATCGAACAGAAGGTTGAATGGATAGTATCTGGGTTGTATTCGATTATGATGTTATGCTGTGTATATAGTTAAACACACTAGGTGACGGTATTCCCGTTTCACATACTAGCGACCGGAACGAACAGAAAGTTGAATAGATAGTCTGAACAATCAATGTATCTGGGTGGTATCCGATTATATCGCAATACTGTATATATAGTGATACTAACCAGGTGACGGTACTTCCGTTACACATACTAGCGACCGAATCGAACAGAAGGTTAAATGGTTAGACGAAACGATAATTGTATCTGAGTTGTATTCGATGATAACGTGATGATGTTTATATAGCAATACTCACTGGGTAACTGTTCTTCCGTTTCACATACAAGCGACCGAATCGAGCAAAAGGTTGAATTTAGTATAGATTGAACAATCATCGTATCTGGGTTGTATTCGATTATGTTTATATAGTTATACTCACCAGGTAACTGTTCTTCCGTTACACGTACGAGCGACTGAATCGAACAGAAGGTTGAATGGATAGTATATGGGTTGTATTCGATTATGATGTTATGCTGTGTATATAGTTATACACACTAGGTGACGGTATTCCCGTTTTACATACGAGCGACCGAAACAAAGAGAAAGTTGAATGGATAGACTGAACAATCAATGTATCTGGGTGGTATCCGATTATATCGCAATACTGTATATATAGTGATACTAACCAGGTGACGGTACTTCCGTTACACATACTAGCGACTGAATCGAACAGAAGGTTAAATGGTTAGACGAAACGATAATTGTAACTGAGTTGTATTCTATTATATCGTGGTGATGTTTGTATAGAAATACTCACCAGGTTACTGTTCTTCCGTTATACATACGAGCAACCGAATCGAACAGAAGGTTGAATGGATAGTATCTGGGTTGTATTCGATTATGATGTTATGCTGTGTATATAGTTGAACACACTAGGTGACGGTATTCCCGTTTCACATACGAGCGACCGAAACGAACAGAAAGTTGAATGGATAGTCTGAACAATCAATGTATCTGGGTGGTATCCGATTATATCGCAATACTGTATATATAGTGATACTAACCAGGTGACGGTACTTCCGTTACACATACTAGCGACTGAATCGAACAGAAGGTTAAATGGTTAGACGAAACGATAATTGTATCTGAGTTGTATTCGATGATAACGTGATGATGTTTATATAGCAATACTCACCGGGTAACTGTTCTTCTGTTTTACATACAAGCGACCGAATCGAGCAGAAGGTTGAATTTAGTATAGATTGAACAATCATCGTATCTGGGTTGTATTCGATTATGTTTATATAGTTATACTCACCAGGTAACTGTTCTTCCGTTATACATACGAGCGACTGAATTGAACAGAAGGTTGAATGGATAGTATATGGGTTGTATTCGATTATGATGTTATGCTGTGTATATAGTTATACACACTAGGTGACGGTATTCCCGTTTTACATACGAGCGACTGAAACAAAAAGAAAGTTGAATGGATAGACTGAACAATCAATGTATCAGGGTGGTATCCGATTATATCGCAATACTGTATATATAGTGATACTAACCAGGTGACGGTACTTCCGTTACACATACTAGCGACTGAATCGAACAGAAGGTTAAATGGTTAGACGAAGCGATAATTGTATCTGAGTTGTATTCGATGATAACGTGATGATGTTTATATAGCAATACTCACCAGGTAACTGTTCTTCCGTTTTACATACAAGCGACCGAATCGAGCAGGAGGTTGAATAGATAGATTGAACAATCATCGTATCTGGGTTGTATTCGATAATGTTTATATAGTTATACTCACCAGGTAACTGTTCTGCCGTTACACATACTAGCGACTGAATCGAACAGAAGGTTAAATGGTTAGACGAAACGATAATTGTATCTGAGTTGTATTTGATGATATCGTGATGAAGTTTATATAGCAATACTCACCAGGTAACTGTTCTTCCGTTTTACATACAAGCGACCGAATCGAGCAGAAGGTTGAATTCAGTATAGATTGAACAACCATCGTACCTGGGTTGTATTCGATTATGTTTACATAGTTATACTCACCAGGTAACTGTTCTTCCGTTATACATACGAGCGACTGAATTGAACAGAAGGTTGAATGGAGAGTATATGGGTTGTATTCGATTATGATATTATGCTGTGTATATAGTTATACACACTAGGTGACGGTATTCCCGTTTTACATACGAGCGACCGAAACGAACAGAAAGTTGAATGGATAGTCTGAACAATCAATGTATCTGGGTGGTATCCGATTATATCGCAATACTGTATATATAGTGATACTAACCAGGTGACGGTACTTCCGTTACACATACTAGCGACTGAATCGAACAGAAGGTTAAATGGTTAGACGAAACGATAATTGTAACTGAGTTGTTTTATATTATATCGTGGTGATGTTTATATAGAAATACTCACCAGGTTACTGTTTTTTCGTTTTCACATACAAGCGACCGAATCGAGCAGAAGGTCAAATGGATAGATTGAACAATCATCGTATCTGGGTTGTATTCGATTATGTTTATATAGTTATACTCACCAGGTAACTGTTCTTCCATTATACATACGAGCGACTGAATTGAACAGAAGGTTGAATGGATAGTATATGAGTTGTTTTCGATTATGATGTTATGCTGTGTATATAGTTATACACACTAGGTGACGGTATTCTTGTTTTACATACGAGCGACCGAAACGAACAGAAAGTTGAATGGATAGTCTGAACAATCAATGTAACAGGGTGGTATCCGATTATATCGCAATACTGTATATATAGTGATACATACCAGGTGACGGTACTTCCGTTACACATACTAGCGACTGAATCGAACAGAAGGTTAAATGGTTAGACGAAACGATAATTGTAACTGAGTTGTATTCTATCATATCGTGGTGATGTTTATATAGAAATACTCACCAGGTTACTGTTTTTCCGTTATACATACGAGCAACCGAATCGAACAGAAGGTTGAATGGATAGTATCTGGGTTGTATTCGATTATGATGTTATGCTGTGTATATAGTTAAACACACTAGGTGACGGTATTCCCGTTTCACATACGAGCGACCGGAACGAACAGAAAGTTGAATAGATAGTCTGAACAATCAATGTATCTGGGTGGTATCCGATTATATCGCAATACTGTATATATAGTGATACTAACCAGGTGACGGTACTTCCGTTACACATACTAGCGACTGAATCGAACAGAAGGTTAAATGGTTAGACGAAACGATAATTGTATCTGAGTTGTATTCGATGATAACGTGATGATGTTTATATAGCAATACTCACCGGGTAACTGTTCTTCCGTTTTACATACAAGCGACCGAATCGAGCAAAAGGTTGAATTTAGTATAGATTGAACAATCATCGTATCTGGGTTGTATTCGATTATGTTTATATAGTTATACTCACCAGGTAACTGTTCTTCCGTTACACATACTAGCGACTGAATCGAACAGAAGGTTAAATGTTTAGGCGAAACGATAATTTTATCTGAGTTGTATTCGATGAAGGTTGAATGGATAGTATATGGGTTGTATTCGATTATGATGTTATGCTGTGTATATAGTTATACACACTAGGTGACGGTATTCCCGTTTCACATACGAGCGACCGAAACGAACAGAAAGTTGAATGGATAGTCTGAACAATAAATGTATCTGAGTGGTATCCGATTATATCGCAATACTGTATATATAGTGATACTAACCAGGTGACGGTACTTCCGTTACACATACTAGCGACTGAATCGAACAGAAGGTTAAATGGTTAGACGAAACGATAATTGTATCTGAGTTGTATTCGATGATATCGTGATGATGTTTATATAGCAATACTTACCAGGTAACTGTTCTTCCGTTTTATATACAAGCGACCGAATCGAGCAGAAGGTTGAATTCAGTATAGATTGAACAACCATCGTATCTGGGTTGTATTCGATTATGTTTACATAGTTATACTCACAAGGTAACTGTTCTTTCGTTATACATACGAGCGACTGAATTGAACAGAAGGTTGAATGGAGAGTATATATGTTGTATTCGATTATGATGTTATGCTGTGTATATAGTTATACACACTAGGTGAAGGTATTCTTGTTTTACATACGAGCGACCGAAACGAACAGAAAGTTGAATGGATAGTCTGAACAATCAATGTATCTGAGTGGTATCCGATTATATCGCAATACTGTATATATAGTGATACTAACCAGGTGACGGTACTTCCGTTACACATACTAGCGACTGAATCGAACAGAAGGTTAAATGGTTAGACGAAACGATAATTGTAACTGAGTTGTATTCTATTATATCGTGGTGATGTTTATATAGAAATACTCACCAGGTTACTGTTCTTTCGTTTTCACATACAAGCGACCGAATCGAGCAGAAGGTCAAATGGATAGATTGAACAATCATCGTATCTGGGTTGTATTCGATTATGTTTATATAGTTATACTCACCAGGTAACTGTTCTTCCGTTATACATACGAGCGACTGAATTGAACAGAAGGTTGAATGGATAGTATATGAGTTGTATTCGATTATGATGTTATGCTGTGTATATAGTTATACACACTAGGTGACGGTATTCTTGTTTCACATACGAGCGACCGAAACGAACAGAAAGTTGAATGGATAGTCTGAACAATCAATGTATCAGGGTGGTATCCGATTATATCGCAATACTGTATATATAGTGATACATACCAGGTGACGGTACTTCCGTTACACATACTAGCGACTGAATCGAACAGAAGGTTAAATGGTTAGACGAAACGATAATTGTAACTGAGTTGTATTCTATTATATCGTGGTGATGTTTATATAGAAATACTCACCAGGTTACTGTTCTTCCGTTATACATACGAGCAACCGAATCGAACAGAAGGTTGAATGGAAAGTATATGGGTTGTATTCGATTATGATGTTTTGCTGCGTATATAGTTATACACACTAGGTGACGGTATTCCCGTTTCACATACGAGCGACCGAAACGAACAGAAAGTTGAATGGATAGTCTGAACAGTCAATGTATCTGAGTGGTATCCGATTATATCGCAATACTGTATATATAGTGATACTAACCAGGTGACGGTACTTCCGTTACATATACTAGCGACTGAATCGAACAGAAGGTTAAATGGTTAGACGAAACGATAATTGTAACTGAGTTGTATTCTATTATATCGTGGTGATGTTTATATAGAAATACTCACCAGGTTACTGTTCTTCCGTTATACATACGAGCAACCGAATCGAACAGAAGGTTGAATGGATAGTATCTGGGTTGTATTCGATTATGATGTTATGCTGTGTATATAGTTGAACACACTAGGTGACGGTATTCCCGTTTCACATACGAGCGACCGAAACGAACAGAAAGTTGAATGGATAGTCTGAACAATCAATGTATCTGGGTGGTATCCGATTATATCGCAATACTGTATATATAGTGATACTAACCAGGTGACGGTACTTCCGTTACACATACTAGCGACTGAATCGAACAGAAGGTTAAATGGTTAGACGAAACGATAATTGTATCTGAGTTGTATTCGATGATAACGTGATGATGTTTATATAGCAATACTCACCGGGTAACTGTTCTTCCGTTTTACATACAAGCGACCGAATCGAGCAGAAGGTTGAATTTAGTATAGATTGAACAATCATCGTATCTGGGTTGTATTCGATTATGTTTATATAGTTATACTCACCAGGTAACTGTTCTTCCGTTACACATACTAGCGACTGAATCGAACAGAAGGTTAAATGTTTAGGCGAAACGATAATTTTATCTGAGTTGTATTCGATGAAGGTTGAATGGATAGTATATGGGTTGTATTCGATTATGATGTTATGCTGTGTATATAGTTATACACACTAGGTGACGGTATTCCCGTTTCACATACGAGCGACCGAAACGAACAGAAAGTTGAATGGATAGTCTGAACAATAAATGTATCTGAGTGGTATCCGATTATATCGCAATACTGTATATATAGTGATACTAACCAGGTGACGGTACTTCCGTTACACATACTAGCGACTGAATCGAACAGAAGGTTAAATGGTTAGACGAAACGATAATTGAATCTGAGTTGTATTCGATTATATCGTGGTGATGTTTATATAGAAATACTCACCAGGTAACTGTTCTTTCGTTTTCACATACAAGCGACCGAATCGAGCAGAAGGTCAAATGGATAGATTGAACAATCATCGTATCTGGGTTGTATTCGATTATGTTTATATAGTTATACTCACCAGGTAACTGTTCTTCCGTTACACATACTAGCGACTGAATCGAACAGAAGGTTAAATGGTTAGACGAAACGATAATTGTATCTGAGTTGTATTCGATTATATCGTATTGATGTTTATATAGAAATACTCACCAGGTAACTGTTCTTTCGTTTTCACATACAAGCGACCGAATCGAGCAGAAGGTCAAATGGATATATTGAACAATCATCGTATCTGGGTTGTATTCGATTATGTTTATATAGTTATACTCACCAGGTAACTGTTAATAATGGATAGATTGAACAATCATCGTAACTGGGTTGTATTCGATTATGTTTATATAGTTATACTCACCAGGTAACTGTTCTTCCGTTTTACATACAAGCGACCGAATCGAGCAGGAGGTTGAATAGATAGATTGAACAATCATCGTATCTGGGTTGTATTCGATAATGTTTATATAGTTATACTCACCAGGTAACTGTTCTTCCGTTACACATACTAGCGACTGAATCGAACAGAAGGTTAAATGGTTAGACGAAATGATAATTGTATCTGAGTTGTATTCGATGATATCGTGATGATGTTTATATAGCAATACTCACCAGGTAACTGTTCTTCCGTTTTACATACAAGCGACCGAATCGAGCAGAAGGTTGAATTCAGTATAGATTGAACAATCATCATATCTGGGTTGTATCGATTATGTTTATATAGTTATACTCACCAGGTAACTGTTCTTCCGTTATACATACGAGCGACCGAATTGAACAGAAGGTTGAATGGATAGTATATGGGTTGTATTCGATTATGATGTTATGCTGTGTATATAATTATACACACTAGATGACGGTATTCTTGTTTTACATACGAGCGACCGAAACGAACAGAAAGTTGAATGGATAGTCTGAACAATCAATGTATCAGGGTGGTATCCGATTATATCGCAATACTGTATATATAGTGATACATACCAGGTGACGGTACTTCCGTTACACATACTAGCGACTGAATCGAACAGAAGGTTAAATGGTTAGACGAAACGATAATTGTAACTGAGTTGTATTCTATTATATCGTGGTGATGTTTATATAAAAATACTCACCAGGTTACTGTTCTCCCGTTATACATACGAGCAACCGAATCGAACAGAAGGTTGAATGGATAGTATCTGGGTTGTATTCGATTATGATGTTATGCTGTGTATATAGTTAAACACACTAGGTGACGGTATTCCCCCTTCACATACGAGCGACCGAAACGAACAGAAAGTTGAATGGATAGTCTGAACAATCAATGTATCTGGGTGGTATCCGATTATATCGCAATACTGTATATATAGTGATACTAACCAGGTGACGGTACTTCCGTTACATTCTAGCGACTGAATCGAACAGAAGGTTAAATGGTTAGACGAAACGATAATTGAAACTGAGTTGTATTCGATTATATCGTGGTGATGTTTATATAGAAATACTCACCAGGTAACTGTTCTTTCGTTTTCACATACAAGCGACCGAATCGAGCAGAAGGTCAAATGGATAGATTGAACAATCATCGTATCTGGGTTGTATTCGATTATGTTTATATAGTTATACTCACCAGGTAACTGTTCTTCCGTTACACATACTAGCGACTGAATCGAACAGAAGGTTAAATGGTTAGACGAAACGATAATTGAAACTGAGTTGTATTCGATTATATCGTGGTGATGTTTATATAGAAATACTCACAGGTAACTGTTCTTTCGTTTCCACATACAAGCGACCGAATCGAGCAGAAGGTCAAATGGATAGATTGAACAATCATCGTATCTGGGTTGTATTCGATTATTTTTATATAGTTATACTCACCAGGTAACTGTTCTTCCGTTACACGTACGAGCGACTGAATTGAACAGAAGGTTGAATGGATAGTATATGGGTTGTATTCGATTATGATGTTATGCTATGTATATAGTTATACACACTAGTTGACGGTATACTTGTTTTACATACGAGCGACCGAAACGAACAGAAAGTTGAATGGATAGTCTGAACAATCAATGTATCAGGGTGGTATCCGATTATATCGCAATACTGTATATATAGTGATACATACCTGGTGACGGTACTTCCGTTACACATAATAGCGACTGAATCGAACAGAAGGTTAAATGGTTAGACGAAACGATAATTGTAACTGAGTTGTATTCTATTATATCGTGGTGATGTTTATATAGTTATACTCACCAGGAAACTGTTCTTCCGTTATACATACGAGCAACCGAATCAAACAGAAGGTTGAATGGATAGTATATGGGTTGTATTCGATCATGATGTTATGCTGTGTATATAGTTATACACACTAGGTGACGGTATTCCCGTTTCACATACGAGCAACTGAAACGAACAGAAATTTGAATGGATAGTCTGAACAATCAATGTATATGGGTGGTATCTGATTATATCGCAATACTGTATATATAGTGATACTAACCAGGTGACGGTACTTCCGTTACACATACTAGCGACTGAATCGAACAGAAGGTTAAATGGTTAGACGAAACAATAATTGAAACTGAGTTGTATTCGATTATATCGTGGTGATGTTTATATAGAAATACTCACCAGGTAACTGTTCTTTCGTTTTCACATACAAGCGACCGAATCGAGCAGAAGTTCAAATGGATAGATTGAACAATCATCGTATCTGGGTTGTATTCGATTATGTTTATATAGTTATACTCACCAGGTAACTGTTCTTCCGTTACACATACTAGCGACTGAATCGAACAAAAGGTTAAATGGTTAGACGAAACGATAATTGTATCTGAGTTGTATTCGATGATATCTTGATGATGTTTATATAGCAATACTCACCAGGTAACTGTTCTTCCGTTTTACATACAAGCGACCGAATCGAGCAGAAGGTTGAATTCAGTATAGATTGAACAATCATCGTATCTGGGTTGTATTCGATTATTTTTATATAGTTATACTCACCAGGTAACTGTTCTTCCGTTATACATACGAGCGACTGAATTGAACAGAAGGTTGAATGGATAGTATATGGGTTGTATTCGATTATGATGTTATGCTGTGTATATAGTTATACACACTAGGTGACGGTATTCTTGTTTTACATACGAGCGACCGAAACGAACAGAAAGTTGAATGGATAGCCTGAACAATCAATGTATCAGGGTGGTATCCGATTATATCGCAATACTGTATATATAGTGATACATACCAGGTGACGGTACTTCCGTTACACATACTAGCGACTGAATCGAACAGAAGGTTGAATGGTTAGACGAAACGATAATTGTAACTGAGTTGTATTCTATTATATCGTGGTGATGTTTATATAGAAATACTCACCAGGTTACTGTTCTTCCGTTATACATACGAGCAACCGAATCGAACAGAAGGTTGAATGGATAGTATCTGGGTTGTATTCGATTATGATGTTATGCTGTGTATATAGTTAAACACACTAGGTGACGGTATTCCCGTTTCACATACGAGCGACCGAAACGAACAGAAAGTTGAATGGATAGTCTGAACAATCAATGTATCTGGGTGGTATCCGATTATATCGCAATACTGTATATATAGTGATACTAACCAGGTGACGGTACTTCTGTTACACATACTAGCGACTGAATCGAACAGAAGGTTAAATGGTTAGACGAAACGATAATTGTATCTGAGTTGTATTCGATGATAACGTGATGATGTTTATATAGCAATACTCACCAGGTAACTGTTCTTCCGTTTTACATACAAGCGACCGAATCGAGCAGAAGGTTGAATTTAGTATAGATTGAACAATCATCGTATCTGGGTTGTATTCGATTATGTTTATATAGTTATACTCACCAGGTAACTGTTCTTCCGTTATACATACGAGCGACTGAATTGAACAGAAGGTTGAATGGATAGTATATGGGTTGTATTCGATTATGATGTTATGCTGTGTATAAAGTTATACACACTAGGTGACGGTATTCCCGTTTTACATACGAGCGACCGAAACAAAAAGAAAGTTGAATGGATAGTCTGAACAATCAATGTATCTGGGTGGTATCCGATTATATCGCAAAACTGTATATATAGTGATACTTACCAGGTGACGGTACTTCCGTTACACATGCTAGCGACTGAATCGAACAGAAGGTTAAATGGTTAGACAAAACGATAATTGTATCTGAGTTGTATTCGATGATATCGTGATGATGTTTATATAGCAATACTCACCTGGTAACTGTTCTTCCGTTTTACATACAAGCGACCGAATCGAGCAGGAGGTTGAATAGATAGATTGAACAATCATCGTATCTGGGTTGTATTCGATAATGTTTATATAGTTATACTCACCAGGTAACTGTTCTTCCGTTACACATACTAGCGACTGAATCTAACAGAAGGTTAAATGGTTAGACGAAACGATAATTTTATCTGAGTTGTATTCGATGATATCGTGATGATGTTTATATAGCAATACTCACCAGGTAACTGTTCTTCCGTTTTACATACAAGCGACCGAATCGAGCAGAAGGTTGAATTCAGTATAGATTGAACAACCATCGTATCTGGGTTGTATTCGATTATGTTTACATAGTTATACTCACCAGGTAACTGTTCTTCCGTTATACATACGAGCGACTGAATTGAACAGAAGGTTGAATGGAGAGTATATGGGTTGTATTCGATTATGATGTTATGCTGTGTATATAGTTATACACACTAGGTGACGGTATTCTTGTTTTACATACGAGCGACCGAAACGAACAGAAAGTTGAATGGATAGTCTGAACAATCAATGTATCAGGGTGGTATCCGATTATATCGCAATACTGTATATATAGTGATACATACCAGGTGACGGTACTTCCGTTACACATACTAGCGACTGAATCGAACAGAAGGTTAAATGGTTAGACGAAACGATAATTGTAACTGAGTTGTATTCTATTATATCGTGGTGATGTTTATATAGAAATACTCACCAGGTTACTGTTCTTCCGTTATACATACGAGCAACCGAATCGAACAGAAGGTTGAATGGATAGTATATGGGTTGTATTCGATTATGATGTTATGCTGTGTATATAGTTATACACACTAGGTGACGGTATTCCCGTTTTACATACGAGCGACCGAAACGAACAGAAAGTTGAATGGATAGTCTGAACAATCAATGTATCTGGGTGGTATCCGATTATATCGCAATACTGTATATATAGTGATACTAACCAGGTGACGGTACTTCCGTTACACATACTAGCGACTGAATCGAACAGAAGGTTAAATGGTTAGACGAAACGATAATTGTAACTGAGATGTATTCTATTATATCGTGGTGATGTTTATATAGAAATACTCACCAGGTTACTGTTCTTTCGCTTTCACATACAAGCGACCGAATCGAGCAGAAGGTCAAATGGATAGATTGAACAATCATCGTATCTGGGTTGTATTCGATTATGTTTATATAGTTATACTCACCAGGTAACAGTTCTTCCGTTACACATACTAGCGACTGAATCGAACAGAAGGTTAAATGGTTAGACGAAACGATAATTGTATCTGAGTCGTATTCGATGATATCGTGATGATGTTTATATAGCAATACTCACCAGGTAACTGTTCTTCCGTTTTACATACAAGCGACCGAATCGAGCAGAAGGTTGAATTCAGTATAGATTGAACAATCATCGTATCTGGGTTGTATTCGATTATGTTTATATAGTTATACTCACCAGGTAACTGTTCTTCCGTTATACATACGAGCGACTGAATTGAACAGAAGGTTGAATGGATAGTATATGGGTTGTATTCGATTATGATGTTATGCTGTGTATATAGTTATACACACTAGGTGACGGTATTCTTGTTTTACATACGAGCGACCGAAACGAACAGAAAGTTGAATGGATAGTCTGAACAATCAATGTATCAGGGTGGTATCCGATTATATCGCAATACTGTATATATAGTGATACATACCAGGTGACGGTACTTCCGTTACACATACTAGCGACTGAATCGAACAGAAGGTTAAATGGTTAGACGAAACGATAATTGTAACTGAGTTGTATTCTATTATATCGTGGTGATGTTTATATAGAAATACTCTCCAGGTTACTGTTCTTCCGTTATACATACGAGCAACCGAATCGAACAGAAGGTTGAATGGATAGTATATGGGTTGTATTCGATTATGATGTTATGCTGTGTATATAGTTATACACACTAGGTGACGGTATTCCCGTTTCACATACGAGCGACCGAAACGAACAGAAAGTTGAATGGATAGTCTGAACAATCAATGTATCTGAGTGGTATCCGATTATATCGCAATACTGTATATATAGTGATACTAACCAGGTGACGGTACTTCCGTTACACATACTAGCGACTGAATCGAACAGAAGGTTAAATGGTTAGACGAAACTATAATTGAAACTTAGTTGTATTCGATTATATCGTGGTGATGTTTATATAGAAATACTCACCAGGTAACTGTTCTTTCGTTTTCACATACAAGCGACCGAATCGAGCAGAAGGTCAAATGGATAGATTGAACAATCATCGTATCTGGGTTGTATTCGATTATGTTTATATAGTTATACTCACCAGGTTACTGTTCTTCCGTTACACATACTAGCGACTGAATCGAACAGAAGGTTAAATGGTTAGACGAAACGATAATTGTATCTGAGTTGTATTCGATGATATCGTGATGATGTTTATATAGCAATACTCACCAGGTAACTGTTCTTCCGTTTTACATACAAGCGACCGAATCGAGCAGAAGGTTGAATTCAGTATAGATTGAACAATCATCGTATCTGGGTTGTATTCGATTATGTTTATATAGTTATACTCACCAGGTAACTGTTCTTCCGTTATACATACGAGCGACTGAATTGAACAGAAGGTTGAATGGATAGTATATGGGTTGTATTCGATTATGATGTTATGCTGTGTATATAGTTATACACACTAGGTGACGGTATTCTTGTTTTACATACGAGCGACCGAAACGAACAGAGAGTTGAATGGATAGTCTGAACAATCAATGTATCAGGGTGGTATCCGATTATATCGCAATACTGTATATATAGTGATACATACCAGGTGACGGTACTTCCGTTACACATACTAGCGACTGAATCGAACAGAAGGTTAAATGGTTAGACGAAACGATAATTGTAACTGAGTTGTATTCTATTATATCGTGGTGATGTTTATATAGAAATACTCACTAGGTAACTGTTCATCCGTTATACATACGAGCAACCGAATCGAACGGAAGGTTGAATGGATAGTATATGGGTTGTATTCGATAATGATGTTATGCAGTGTATATAGTTATACACACTAGGTGACGGTATTCCCGTTTTACATACGAGCGACCGAAACGAACAGAAAGTTGAATGGATAGTCTGAACAATCAATGTATCTGGGTGGTATCCGATTATATCGCAATACTGTATATATAGTGATACTAACCAGGTGACGGTACTTCCGTTACACATACTAGCGACTGAATCGAACAGAAGGTTAAATGGTTAGACGAAACGATAATTGTAACTGAGTTGTATTCTATTATATCGTGGTGATGTTTATATAGAAATACTCACCAGGTTACTGTTCTTTCGTTTTCACATACAAGCAATCGAATCGAGCAGAAGGTCAAATGGATAGATTGAACAATCATCGTATCTGGGTTGTATTCGATTATGTTTATATAGTTATACTCACCAGGTAACTGTTCTTCCGTTACACATACTAGCGACTGAATCGAACAGAAGGTTGAATGGTTAGACGAAACGATAATTGTATCTGAGTTGTATTCGATGATATCGTGATGATGTTTATATATCAATACTCACCAGGTAACTGTTCTTCTGTTTTACATACAAGCGACCGAATCGAGCAGAAGGTTGAATTCAGTATAGATTGAACAATCATCGTAACTGGGTTGTATTCGATTATGTTTATATAGTTATACTCACCAGGTAACTGTTCTTCCGTTTTACATACAAGCGACCGAATCGAGCAGGAGGTTGAATAGATAGATTGAACAATCATCGTATCTGGGTTGTATTCGATAATGTTTATATAGTTATACTCACCAGGTAACTGTTCTTCCGTTACACATACTAGCGACTGAATCGAACAGAAGGTTAAATGGTTAGACGAAATGATAATTGTATCTGAGTTGTATTCGATGATATCGTGATGATGTTTATATAGCAATACTCACCAGGTAACTGTTCTTCCGTTTTACATACAAGCGACCGAATCGAGCAGAAGGTTGAATTTAGTATAGATTGAACAATCATCGTATCTGGGTTGTATTCGATTATGTTTATATAGTTATATTCACCAGGTAACTGTTCTTCCGTTATACATACGAGCGACTGAATTGAACAGAAGGTTGAATGGATAGTATATGGGTTGTATTCGATTATGATGTTATGCTGTGTATAAAGTTATACACACTAGGTGACGGTATTCCCGTTTTACATACGAGCAACCGAAACAAAAAGAAAGTTGAATGGATAGTCTGAACAATCAATGTATCTGGGTGGTATCCGATTATATCGCAATACTGTATATATAGTGATACTTACCAGGTGACGGTACTTCCGTTACACATGCTAGCGACTGAATCGAACAGAAGGTTAAATGGTTAGACAAAACGATAATTGTATCTGAGTTGTATTCGATGATATCGTGATGATGTTTATATAGCAATACTCACCTGGTAACTGTTCTTCCGTTTTACATACAAGCGACCGAATCGAGCAGGAGGTTGAATAGATAGATTGAACAATCATCGTATCTGGGTTGTATTCGATAATGTTTATATAGTTATACTCACCAGGTAACTGTTCTTCCGTTACACATACTAGCGACTGAATCGAACAGAAGGTTAAATGGTTAGACGAAACGATAATTTTATCTGAGTTGTATTCGATGATATCGTGATGATGTTTATATAGCAATACTCACCAGGTAACTGTTCTTCCGTTTTACATACAAGCGACCGAATCGAGCAGAAGGTTGAATTCAGTATAGATTGAACAACCATCGTATCTGGGTTGTATTCGATTATGTTTACATAGTTATACTCACCAGGTAACTGTTCTTCCGTTATACATACGAGCGACTGAATTGAACAGAAGGTTAAATGGAGAGTATATGGGTTGTATTCGATTATGATGTTATGCTGTGTATATAAATATACACACTAGGTGACGGTATTCTTGTTTTACATACGAGCGACCGAAACGAACAGAAAGTTGAATGGATAGTCTGAACAATCAATGTATCAGGGTGGTATCCGATTATATCGCAATACTGTATATATAGTGATACATACCAGGTGACGGTACTTCCGTTACACATACTAGCGACTGAATCGAACAGAAGGTTAAATGGTTAGACGAAACGATAATTGTAACTGAGTTGTATTCTATTATATCGTGGTGATGTTTATATAGAAATACTCACCAGGTTACTGTTCTTCCGTTATACATACGAGCAACCGAATCGAACAGAAGGTTGAATGGATAGTATATGGGTTGTATTCGATTATGATGTTATGCTGTGTATATAGTTATACACACTAGGTGACGGTATTCCCGTTTTACATACGAGCGACCGAAACGAACAGAAAGTTGAATGGATAGTCTGAACAATCAATGTATCTGGGTGGTATCCGATTATATCGCAATACTGTATATATAGTGATACTAACCAGGTGACGGTACTTCCGTTACACATACTAGCGACTGAATCGAACAGAAGGTTAAATGGTTAGACGAAACGATAATTGTAACTGAGATGTATTCTATTATATCGTGGTGATGTTTATATAGAAATACTCACCAGGATACTGTTCTTTCGCTTTCACATACAAGCGACCGAATCGAGCAGAAGGTCAAATGGATAGATTGAACAATCGTCGTATCTGGGTTGTATTCGATTATGTTTATATAGTTATACTCACCAGGTAACAGTTCTTCCGTTACACATACTAGCGACTGAATCGAACAGAAGGTTAAATGGTTAGACGAAACGATAATTGTATCTGAGTTGTATTCGATGATATCGTGATGATGTTTATATAGCAATACTCACCAGGTAACCGTTCTTCCGTTTTACATACAAGCGACCGAATCGAGCAGAAGGTTGAATTCAGTATAGATTGAACAATCATCGTATCTGGGTTGTATTCGATTATGTTTATATAGTTATACTCACCAGGTAACTGTTCTTCCGTTATACATACGAGCGACTGAATTGAACAGAAGGTTGAATGGATAGTATATGGGTTGTATTCGATTATGATGTTATGCTGTGTATATAGTTATACACACTAGGTGACGGTATTCTTGTTTTACATACGAGCGACCGAAACGAACAGAAAGTTGAATGGATAGTCTGAACAATCAATGTATCAGGGTGGTATCCGATTATATCGCAATACTGTATATATAGTGATACATACCAGGTGACGGTACTTCCGTTACACATACTAGCGACTGAATCGAACAGAAGGTTAAATGGTTAGACGAAACGATAATTGTAACTGAGTTGTATTCTATTATATCGTGGTGATGTTTATATAGAAATACTCACCAGGTTACTGTTCTTCCGTTATACATACGAGCAACCGAATCGAACAGAAGGTTGAATGGATAGTATATGGGTTGTATTCGATTATGATGTTATGCTGTGTATATAGTTATACACACTAGGTGACGGTATTCCCGTTTCACATACGAGCGACCGAAACGAACAGAAAGTTGAATGGATAGTCTGAACAATCAATGTATCTGAGTGGTATCCGATTATATCGCAATACTGTATATATAGTGATACTAACCAGGTGACGGTACTTCCGTTACACATACTAGCGACTGAATCGAACAGAAGGTTAAATGGTTAGACGAAACTATAATTGAAACTTAGTTGTATTCGATTATATCGTGGTGATGTTTATATAGAAATACTCACCAGGTAACTGTTCTTTCGTTTTCACATACAAGCGACCGAATCGAGCAGAAGGTCAAATGGATAGATTGAACAATCATCGTATCTGGGTTGTATTCGATTATGTTTATATAGTTATACTCACCAGGTTACTGTTCTTCCGTTACACATACTAGCGACTGAATCGAACAGAAGGTTAAATGGTTAGACGAAACGATAATTGAAACTGAGTTGTATTCGATTATATCGTGGTGATGTTTATATAGAAATACTCACAGGTAACTGTTCTTTCGTTTCCACATACAAGCGACCGAATCGAGCAGAAGGTCAAATGGATAGATTGAACAATCATCGTATCTGGGTTGTATTCGATTATGTTTATATAGTTATACTCACCAGGTAACTGTTCTTCCGTTACACGTACGAGCGACTGAATTGAACAGAAGGTTGAATGGATAGTATATGGGTTGTATTCGATTATGATGTTATGCTGTGTATATAGTTATACACACTAGTTGACGGTATACTTGTTTTACATACGAGCGACCGAAACGAACAGAAAGTTGAATGGATAGTCTGAACAATCAATGTATCAGGGTGGTATCCGATTATATCGCAATACTGTATATATAGTGATACATACCTGGTGACGGTACTTCCGTTACTCATAATAGCGACTGAATCGAACAGAAGGTTAAATGGTTAGACGAAACGATTATTGTAACTGAGTTGTATTCTATTATATCGTGGTGATGTTTATATAGTTATACTCACCAGGTAACTGTTCTTCCGTTATACATACGGGCAACCGAATCGAACAGAAGGTTGAATGGATAGTATATGGGTTGTATTCGATTATGATGTTATGCTGTGTATATAGTTATACACACTAGGTGACGGTATTCCCGTTTCACATACGAGCAACTGAAACGAACAGAAAGTTGAATGGATAGTCTGAACAATCAATGTATATGGGTGGTATCTGAATATATCGCAATACTGTATATATAGTGATACTAACCAGGTGACGGTACTTCCGTTACACATACTAGCGACTGAATCGAACAGAAGGTTAAATGGTTAGACGAAACAATAATTGAAACTGAGTTGTATTCGATTATATCGTGGTGATGTTTATATAGAAATACTCACCAGGTAACTGTTCTTTCGTTTTCACATACAAGCGACCGAATCGAGCAGAAGTTCAAATGGATAGATTGAACAATCATCGTATCTGGGTTGTATTCGATTATGTTTATATAGTTATACTCACCAGGTAACTGTTCTTCCGTTACACATACTAGCGACTGAATCGAACAAAAGGTTAAATGGTTAGACGAAACGATAATTGTATCTGAGTTGTATTCGATGATATCTTGATGATGTTTATATAGCAATACTCACCAGGTAACTGTTCTTCCGTTTTACATACAAGCGACCGAATCGAGCAGAAGGTTGAATTCAGTATAGATTGAACAATCATCGTATCTGGGTTGTATTCGATTATTTTTATATAGTTATACTCACCAGGTAACTGTTCTTCCGTTACACGTACGAGCGACTGAATTGAACAGAAGGTTGAATGGATAGTATATGGGTTGTATTCGATTATGATGTTATGCTGTGTATATAGTTATACACACTAGGTGACGGTATTCTTGTTTTACATACGAGCGACCGAAACGAACAGAAAGTTGAATGGATAGCCTGAACAATCAATGTATCAGGGTGGTATCCGATTATATCGGAATACTGTATATATAGTGATACATACCAGGTGACGGTACTTCCGTTACACATACTAGCGACTGAATCGAACAGAAGGTTGAATGGTTAGACGAAACGATAATTGTAACTGAGTTGTATTCTATTATATCGTGGTGATGTTTATATAGAAATACTCACCAGGTTACTGTTCTTCCGTTATACATACGAGCAACCGAATCGAACAGAAGGTTGAATGGATAGTATCTGGGTTGTATTCGATTATGATGTTATGCTGTGTATATAGTTAAACACACTAGGTGACGGTATTCCCGTTTCACATACGAGCGACCGAAACGAACAGAAAGTTGAATGGATAGTCTGAACAATCAATGTATCTGGGTGGTATCCGATTATATCGCAATACTGTATATATAGTGATACTAACCAGGTGACGGTACTTCCGTTACACATACTAGCGACTGAATCGAACAGAAGGTTAAATGGTTAGACGAAACGATAATTGTATCTGAGTTGTATTCGATGATATCGTGATGATGTTTATATAGCAATACTCACCTGGTAACTGTTCTTCCGTTTTACATACAAGCGACCGAATCGAGCAGGAGGTTGAATAGATAGATTGAACAATCATCGTATCTGGGTTGTATTCGATAATGTTAATATAGTTATACTCACCAGGTAACTGTTCTTCCGTTACACATACTAGCGACTGAATCGAACAGAAGGTTAAATGGTTAGACGAAACGATAATTTTATCTGAGTTGTATTCGATGATATCGTGATGATGTTTATATAGCAATACTCACCAGGTAACTGTTCTTTCGTTTTACATACAAGCGACCGAATCGAGCAGAAGGTTGAATTTGAAAAAACTATCGAGCATTTGTATAGAGTTTTTGTCAATACTGATATAGTTGTCTGTGGAGATTTCAATATTGACCTGTTGAAGCCTAGTAACCTTTGATCAAACTTCTTGAACCTACTTGAACAGTTCAATCTGAAACCCCAAATAAATAAACCTACTCGTATCGCGGGTGATTCTGCGACCTGTATTGATAATATATTTTCCAATGTAGCTTCATTACACACTGTGATCAAACATACCTCCCTTTCTGACCACACATTCCAGATAGCTACCTTCCATTACTGTTTTCACAATAAGAATGCAAATCTAATGAAGAGATGCTTTAGTAAGAACAATATTGAAAATTTCAGATTGTCACTCTCTGCAGTAGATTGGTCTGAGCTTTTTCACATATCTGATGTTAATACAAAGTTTGGGTATTTTTATGACCAATTTTTGTTACTTTTCAACAAAATGTTTCCTATACGAAAAGTGTTAAGCAGTAAAAAAATAAATAAATCGAAGTGGGTGCCTGAGGAGGTGAAAGAATTGAGCAGAATGCTAAATGAAATGTCAATTTTAGTTAAATCAAATCAAAGTGAATTTTATTATCAAAAATTTCTAGAACTTAAACAAACTTATCAAATGAAATTGAACCTTGCCAAACGAACCTCAAATGACCATAGAATAGCTGTAGCGGATAACAAAGTACAGGAATGTTGGAACATAATTAAGGAATATCAGAATAAATCTGTAGGTGATGCTATCAGTTTAACTGATAGTGAGGGATCCTGCATTAGCAACAGTCATGAAGTGTGTAACGTATTCAGTAATCATTTTTCTAGTATTAGTTCTGGTCGCATCAAACCCTCAGCAAGCAACATTAAACATATGAAATCCAAGGCTAACAGCATATACCTTTCTCCGACAACAAACTATGAAATTGAAGAAACCATTAAAAAAGTCAGTCGAAAAAGATCTGCAGGTGTTGATGAGATACCAGGGCATATACTATTGACTGTTGCCGATATTATCTCGGAACCTCTGAGTCACATTATCAACTACAGCTTTCAGGTAGGTGTGTTCCCTGATGTCTTAAAAATATCAAAAATTTTACCAATTTATAAAGGCAAGGGTTCTCGCCAAGATTGTGGTAACTATCGTCCTATTGCCCTTCTGTGCCAGTTCGCAAAGGTAGGGGAATACTGCTACTATGTACGACTATACAAATATTTTGAAAATCTCAACCTATTCAGCTCAAGTCAGAATGGATTTAGACAAAACAAATCCACCGGCACTGCCATTGATGTGCTTTTAAAGCATGTTACTGATGCTCTTGATAGCAAACACAATACGTTGGCACTATTTTTTGATATGAGTAAAGCTTTTGATCTTGTTGACCATGATCTCTTATTATATAAATTGGAACTTTATGGTGTGAGAGGACCAGCATTGAATTGGATTGTAACTTACCTAAAAGATCGTAGCCAAAGAGTATATCTAAATAATACCTTCTCAGATATTCGAAATATCTCGACAGGCGTACCTCAGGGATCAGTACTTGGGCCCCTGCTATTTATTTGTTTTATAAATGACCTTCCGACTTATTGTTCTGCTGCTTCTCTATCGATTGTGTATGCAGATGATACCAATCTTGTTATATCAGCTGAAAGTATTCCCACTATGCTTCGTAATGCGCAGAATGCTACAAATCAACTCTCCGAGTGGTGTGATTTGAATGGACTCATTCTCAATATATCCAAAACTCAAATGATTAATTTTGTTACTAAAAATTCTTCAATAGATAGCAGCTACTTAGTAAAGCTGAACAATACGTCAATTCAACAAGTCTCTGACACAAGATTTCTAGGAATCAATATTGATTTTAAACTCACTTGGTACAATCATATTGAGTACATAAAATGCAAGCTAAGTAAACACATATTTCTACTCCGTCAACTGAAAAACACACTATCTCTTGAAGTCTTGAAAATGGTGTATTTTAGTCTCATACAGTCATTTATTTGCTATGAAATAATTCATTGGGGTTCTACATCCAAAGCACAAGAAATATTTGCCATTCAAAAAAAAGCAGTAAGGTTAATGATGGCGGTAAGCCTCAGAGAACATTGCAAACCACTTTTTATTAAAATTGGTATAATGACTCTGCCATGTTTGTTTATATACCACTGTGTTATTTATGTGAGGAAAAATATTACAAATATTCCTACTTGTGGAAACTTTCATGACTACCGTACTAGAAATAAACATAAACTACAACAACCATTCTCTCGACTAACAGTGTCGCAGAATCATCCGCGTTCGATTGGTGTCAAACTCTATAATGCTCTTGATGACAATATCAAATCTGCTCCTAGTTTACATTCCTTTAAAGATAGGCTGAAAAACCATCTTGTGCTGAAAGCACACTACTCCGTTGACGAATTTTTACAGAAATGAATTTTTCTCACTGATTGTTAAAAAAAAACAGTTGCTTTTAACATGTCTTGTTAAGTATAGTGTGTGCTATTAATTGTTATCTGTGTAGACGTTTCTGTTTACAAGTACTAATTTTCTGTTTATAAATACTGCTTTTTGCTTAAGACAGTCTAGTTTAATGTTATTGTTGATTAATGTCTGTCTTTTTTATCATCTGACGTGTTAACTAAGTTAGTATGTTTCAATGTAGGCTCCTGTATTGTAATTGAACACTTCTTCAACTAATAAATTGATTGATTGATTGATTGATTGATCAGTATAGATTGAACAACCATCGTATCTGGGTTGTATTCGATTATGTTTACATAGTTATACTCACCAGGTAACTGTTCTTCCGTTATACATACGAGCGACTGAATTGAACAGAAGGTTGAATGGAGAGTATATGGGTTGTATTCGATTATGATGTTATGCTGTGTATATAGTTATACACACTAGGTGACGGTATTCTTGTTTTACATACGAGCGACCGAAACGAACAGAAAGTTGAATGGATAGTCTGAACAATCAATGTATCAGGGTGGTATCCGATTATATCGCAATACTGTATATATAGTGATACATACCAGGTGACGGTACTTCCGTTACACATACTAGCGACTGAATCGAACAGAAGGTTAAATGGTTAGACGAAACGATAATTGTAACTGAGTTGTATTCTATTATATCGTGGTGATGTTTATATAGAAATACTCACCAGGTTACTGTTCTTTCGCTTTCACATACAAGCGACCGAATCGAGCAGAAGGTCAAATGGATAGATTGAACAATCATCGTATCTGGGTTGTATTCGATTATGTTTATATAGTTATACTCACCAGGTAACAGTTCTTCCGTTACACATACTAGCGACTGAATCGAACAGAAGGTTAAATGGTTAGACGAAACGATAATTGTATCTGAGTTGTATTCGATGATATCGTGATGATGTTTATATAGCAATACTCACCAGGTAACTGTTCTTCCGTTTTACATACAAGCGACCGAATCGAGCAGAAGGTTGAATTCAGTATAGATTGAACAATCATCGTATCTGGGTTGTATTCGATTATGTTTATATAGTTATACTCACCAGGTAACTGTTCTTTCGTTATACATACGAGCGACTGAATTGAACAGAAGGTTGAATGGATAGTATATGGGTTGTATTCGATTATGATGTTATGCTGTGTATATAGTTATACACACTAGGTGACGGTATTCTTGTTTTACATACGAGCGACCGAAAAGAACAGAAAGTTGAATGGATAGTCTGAACAATCAATGTATCAGGGTGGTATCCGATTATATCGCAATACTGTATATATAGTGATACATACCAGGTGACGGTACTTCCGTTACACATACTAGCGACTGAATCGAACAGAAGGTTAAATGGTTAGACGAAACGATAATTGTAACTGAGTTGTATTCTATTATATCGTGGTGATGTTTATATAGAAATACTCACCAGGTTACTGTTCTTCCGTTATACATACGAGCAACCGAATCGAACAGAAGGTTGAATGGATAGTATATGGGTTGTATTCGATTATGATGTTATGCTGTGTATATAGTTATACACACTAGGTGACGGTATTCCCGTTTCACATACGAGCGACCGAAACGAACAGGAAGTTGAATGAATAGTCTGAACAATCAATGTATCTGAGTGGTATCCGATTATATCGCAATACTGTATATAAAGTGATACTAACCAGGTGACGGTACTTCCGTTACACATACTAGCGACTGAATCGAACAGAAGGTTAAATGGTTAGACGAAACGATAATTGAAACTTAGTTGTATTCGATTATATCGTGGTGATGTTTATATAGAAATACTCACCAGGTAACTGTTCTTTCGTTTTCACATACAAGCGACCGAATCGAGCAGAAGGTCAAATGGATAGATTGAACAATCATCGTATCTGGGTTGTATTCGATTATGTTTATATAGTTATACTCACCAGGTTACTGTTCTTCCGTTACACATACTAGCGACTGAATCGAACAGAAGGTTAAATGGTTAGACGAAACGATAATTGTATCTGAGTTGTATTCGATGATATCGTGATGATGTTCATATAGCAATACTCACCAGGTAACTGTTCTTCCGTTTTACATACAAGCGACCGAATCGAGCAGAAGGTTGAATTCAGTATAGATTGAACAATCATCGTATCTGGGTTGTATTCGATTATGTTTATATAGTTATACTCACCAGGTAACTGTTCTTCCGTTATACATACGAGCGACTGAATTGAACAGAAGGTTGAATGGATAGTATATGGGTTGTATTCGATTATGATGTTATGCTGTGTATATAGTTATACACACTAGGTGACGGTATTCTTGTTTTACATACGAGCGACCGAAACGAACAGAGAGTTGAATGGATAGTCTGAACAATCAATGTATTAGGGTGGTATCCGATTATATCGCAATACTGTATATATAGTGATACATACCAGGTGACGGTACTTCCGTTACACATACTAGCGACTGAATCGAACAGAAGGTTAAATGGTTAGACGAAACGATAATTGTAACTGAGTTGTATTCTATTATATCGTGGTGATGTTTATATAGAAATACTCACCAGGTTACTGTTCATCCGTTATACATACGAGCAACCGAATCGAACGGAAAGTTGAATGGATAGTATATGGGTTGTATTCGATAATGATGTTATGCTGTGTATATAGTTATACACACTAGGTGACGGTATTCCCGTTTTACATACGAGCGACCGAAACGAACAGAAAGTTGAATGGATAGTCTGAACAATCAATGTATCTGGGTGGTATCCGATTATATCGCAATACTGTATATATAGTGATACTAACCAGGTGACGGTACTTCCGTTACACATACTTGCGACTGAATCGAACAGAAGGTTAAATGGTTAGACGAAACGATAATTGTAACTGAGTTGTATTCTATTATATCGTGGTGATGTTTATATAGAAATACTCACCAGGTTACTGTTCTTTCGTTTTCACATACAAGCAATCGAATCGAGCAGAAGGTCAAATGGATAGATTGAACAATCATCGTATCTGGGTTGTATTCGATTATGTTTATATAGTTATACTCACCAGGTAACTGTTCTTCCGGTACACATACTATCGACTGAATCGAACAGAAGGTTGAATGGTTAGACGAAACGATAATTGTATCTGAGTTGTATTCGATGATATCGTGATGATGTTTATATATCAATACTCACCAGATAACTGTTCTTCTGTTTTACATACAAGCGACCGAATCGAGCAGAAGGTTGAATTCAGTATAGACTGAACAATCATCGTATCTGAGTTGTATTCGATTATGTTTATATAGTTATACTCACCAGGTAACTGTTCTTCCGTTATACATACGAGCGACTGAATTGAACAGAAGGTTGAATAGATAGTATATGGGTTGTATTCGATTATGATGTTATGCTGTGTATATAGTTATACACACTAGGTGACGGTATTCTTGTTTTACATACGAGCGACCGAATCGAGCAGAAGGTCAAATGGATAGATTGAACAATCATCGTATCTGGGTTGTATTCGATTATGTTTATATAGTTATACTCACCAGGTAACTGTTCTTCCGTTACACATACTAGCGACTGAATCGAACAGAAGGTTGAATGGTTAGACGAAACGATAATTGTATCTGAGTTGTATTCGATGATATCGTGATGATGTTTATATATCAATACTCACCAGGTAACTGTTCTTCCGTTTTACATACAAGCGACCGAATCGAGCAGAAGGTTGAATTCAGTATAGATTGAACAATCATCGTATCCGTTTTACATACAAGCGACCGAATCGAGCAGAAGGTTGAATTCAGTATAGATTGAACAATCATCGTATCTGGGTTGTATTCGATTATGTTTATATAGTTATACTCACCAGATAACTGTTCTTCCGTTATACATACGAGCGACTGAATTGAACAGAAGGTTGAATGGATAGTATATGAGTTGTATTCGATAATGATGATATGCTGTGTATATAGTTATACACACTAGGTGACGGTATTCTTGTTTTACATACGAGCGACCGAAACGAACAGAAAGTTGAATGGATAGTCTGAACAATCAATGTAACAGGGTGGTATCCGATTATATCGCAATACTGTATATATAGTGATACATACCAGGTGACGGTACTTCCGTTACACATACTAGCGACTGAATCGAACAGAAGGTTAAATGGTTAGACGAAACGATAATTGTAACTGAGTTGTATTCTATTATATCGTGGTGATGTTTATATAGAAATACTCACCAGGTTACTGTTTTTCCGTTATACATACGAGCAACCGAATCGAACAGAAGGTTGAATGGATAGTATATGAGTTGTATTCGATTATGATGTTATGCTGTGTATATAGTTATACACACTAGGTGACGGTATTCCCGTTTCACATACGAGCTACCGAAACGAACAGAAAGTTGAATGGATAGTCTGAACAGTCAATGTATCTGAGTGGTATACGATTATATCGCCATACTGTATATATAGTGATACTAACCCGGTGACGGTACTTCCGTTACACATACTAGCGACTGAATCGAACAGAAGGTTAAATGGTTAGACGAAACGATAATTGTAACTGAGTTTTATTCTATTATATCGTGGTGATGTTTATATAAAAATACTCACCAGGTTACTGTTCTTCCGTTATACATACGAGCAACCGAATCGAACAGAAGGTTGAATGGATAGTATCTGGGTTGTATTCGATTATGATGTTATGCTGTGTATATAGTTAAACACACTAGGTGACGGTATTCCCGTTTCACATACGAGCGACCGGAACGAACAGAAAGTTGAATAGATAGTCTGAACAATCAATGTATCTGGGTGGTATCCGATTATATCGCAATACTGTATATATAGTGATACTAACCAGGTGACGGTACTTCCGTTACACATACTAGCGACTGAATCGAACAGAAGGTTAAATGGTTAGACGAAACGATAATTGTATCTGAGTTGTATTCGATGATAACGTGATGATGTTTATATAGCAATACTCACCGGGTAACTGTTCTTCCGTTTTACATTCAAGCGACCGAATCGAGCAAAAGGTTGAATTTAGTATAGATTGAACAATCATCGTATCTGGGTTGTATTCGATTATGTTTATATAGTTATACTCACCAGGTAACTGTTCTTCCGTTACACATACGAGCGACTGAATTGAACAGAAGGTTGAATGGATAGTATATGGGTTGTATTCGATTATGATGTTATGCTGTGTATATAGTTATACACACTAGGTGAAGGTATTCCCGTTTTACATACGAGCGACCGAAACAAAAAGAAAGTTGAATGGATAGACTGAACAATCAATGTATCTGGGTGGTATCCGATTATATCGCAATACTGTATATATAGTGATACTTACCAGGTGACGGTACTTCCGTTACACATACTAGCGACTGAATCGAACAGAAGGTTAAATGGTTAGACAAAACGATAATTGTATCTGAGTTGTATTCGATGATATCGTGATGATCTTTATATAGCAATACTCACCAGGTAACTGTTCTTCCGTTTTACATACAAGCGACCGAATCGAGCAGGAGGTTGAATAGATAGATTGAACAATCATCGTATCTGGGTTGTATTCGATAATGTTTATATAGTTATACTCACCAGGTAACTGTTCTTCCGTTACACATACTAGCGACTGAATCGAACAGAAGGTTAAATGGTTAGACGAAACGATAATTGTATCTGAGTTGTATTCGATGATTTCGTGATGATGTTTATATAGCAATACTTACCAGGTAACTGTTCTTTCGTTTTATATACAAGCGACCGAATCGAGCAGAAGGTTGAATTCAGTATAGATTGAACAACCATCGTATCTGGGTTGTATTCGATTATGTTTACATAGTTATACTCACCAGGTAACTGTTCTTTCGTTATACATACGAGCGACTGAATTGAACAGAAGGTTCAATGGAGAGTATATATGTTGTATTCGATTATGATGTTATGCTGTGTATATAGTTATACACACTAGGTGAAGGTATTCTTGTTTTACATACGAGCGACCGAAACGAACAGAAAGTTGAATGGATAGTCTGAACAATCAATGTATCAGGGTGGTATCCGATTATATCGCAATACTGTATATATAGTGATACATACCAGGTGTTGGTACTTCCGTTACACATACTAGCGACTGAATCGAACAGAAGGTTAAATGGTTAGACGAAACGATAATTGTAACTGAGTTGTATTCTATTAAATCGTGGTGATGTTTATATAGAAATACTCACCAGGTTACTGTTCTTCCGTTATACATACGAGCAACCGAATCGAACAGATGGTTGAATGGATAGTATATGGGTTGTATTCGATTATGATGTTATGCTGTGTATATAGTTATACACACTAGGTGACGGTATTCCCGTTTTACATACGAGCGACCGAAACGAACAGAAAGTTGAATGGATAGTCTGAACAATCAATGTATCTGGGTGGTATCCGATTATATCGCAATACTGTATATATAGTGATACTAACCAGGTGACGGTACTTCCGTTACACATACTAGCGACTGAATCGAACAGAAGGTTAAATGGTTAGACGAAACGATAATTGTAACTGAGTTGTATTCTATTATATCGTGGTGATGTTTATATAGAAATACTCACCAGGTTACTGTTCTTCCGTTATACATACGAGCAACCGAATCGAACAGAAGGTTGAATGGATAGTATCTGGGTTGTATTCGATTATGATGTTATGCTGTGTATATAGTTGAACACACTAGGTGACGGTATTCCCGTTTCACATACGAGCGACCGAAACGAACAGAAAGTGGAATGGATAGTCTGAACAATCAATGTATCTGGGTGGTATCCGATTATATCGCAATACTGTATATATAGTGATACTAACTAGGTGACGGTACTTCCGTTACACATACTAGCGACTGAATCGAACAGAAGGTTAAATGGTTAGACGAAACGATAATTGTATCTGAGTTGTATTCGATGATAACGTGATGATGTTTATATAGCAATACTCACCGGGTAACTGTTCTTCCGTTTCACATACAAGCGACCGAATCGAGCAGAAGGTTGAATTTAGTATAGATTGAACAATCATCGTATCTGGGTTGTATTCGATTATGTTTATATAGTTATACTCACCAGGTAACTGTTCTTCCGTTATACATACGAGCGAATGAATTGAACAGAAGGTTGAATGGATAGTATATGGGTTGTATTCGATTATGATGTTATGCTGTGTATATAGTTATACACACTAGGTGACGGTATTCCCGTTTTACATACGAGCGACCGAAACAAAAAGAAAGTTGAATGGATAGACTGAACAATCAATGTATCTGGGTGGTATCCGATTATATCGCAATACTGTATATATAGTGATACTTACCAGGTGACGGTACTTCCGTTACACATACTAGCGACTGAATCGAACAGAAGGTTAAATGGTTGGACAAAACGATAATTGTATCTGAGTTGTATTCGATGATATCGTGATGATGTTTATATAGCAATACTCACCAGGTAACTGTTCTTCCGTTTTACATACAAGCGACCGAATCGAGCAGGAGGTTGAATAGATAGATTGAACAATCATCGTATCTAAGTTGTATTCGATAATGTTTATATAGTTATACTCACCAGGTAACTGTTCTTCCGTTACACATACTAGCGACTGAATCGAACAGAAGGTTAAATGTTTAGACGAAACGATAATTTTATCTGAGTTGTATTCGATGATATCGTGATGATGTTTATATAGCAATACTCACCAGGTAACTGTTCTTCCGTTTTACATACAAGCGACCGAATCGAGCAGAAGGTTGAATTCAGTATAGATTGAACAATCATCGTATCTGGGTTGTATTCGATTATGTTTATATAGTTATACTCACCAGGTAACTGTTCTTCCGTTATACATACGAGCGACTGAATTGAACAGAAGGTTGAATGGATAGTATATGGGTTGTATTCGATTATGATGTTATGCTGTGTATATAGTTATACACACTAGGTGACGGTATTCCCGTTTCACATACGAGCGACCGGAACGAACAGAAAGTTGAATAGATAGTCTGAACAGTCAATGTATCTGAGTGGTATACGATTATATCGCCATACTGTATATATAGTGATACTAACCCGGTGACGGTACTTCCGTTACACATACTAGCGACTGAATCGAACAGAAGGTTAAATGGTTAGACGAAACGATAATTGTAACTGAGTTTTATTCTATTATATCGTGGTGATGTTTATATAAAAATACTCACCAGGTAACTGTTCTTCCGTTATACATACGAGCAACCGAATCGAACAGAAGGTTGAATGGATAGTATCTGGGTTGTATTCGATTATGATGTTATGCTGTGTATATAGTTAAACACACTAGGTGACGGTATTCCCGTTTCACATACGAGCGACCGGAACGAACAGAAAGTTGAATAGATAGTCTGAACAATCAATGTATCTGGGTGGTATCCGATTATATCGCAATACTGTATATATAGTGATACTAACCAGGTGACGGTACTTCCGTTACACATACTAGCGACTGAATCGAACAGAAGGTTAAATGGTTAGACGAAACGATAATTGTATCTGAGTTGTATTCGATGATAACGTGATGATGTTTATATAGCAATACTCACCGGGTAACTGTTCTTCCGTTTTACATTCAAGCGACCGAATCGAGCAAAAGGTTGAATTTAGTATAGATTGAACAATCATCGTATCTGGGTTGTATTCGATTATGTTTATATAGTTATACTCACCAGGTAACTGTTCTTCCGTTACACATACGAGCGACTGAATTGAACAGAAGGTTGAATGGATAGTATATGGGTTGTATTCGATTATGATGTTATGCTGTGTATATAGTTATACACACTAGGTGAAGGTATTCCCGTTTTACATACGAGCGACCGAAACAAAAAGAAAGTTGAATGGATAGACTGAACAATCAATGTATCTGGGTGGTATCCGATTATATCGCAATACTGTATATATAGTGATACTTACCAGGTGACGGTACTTCCGTTACACATACTAGCGACTGAATCGAACAGAAGGTTAAATGGTTAGACAAAACGATAATTGTATCTGAGTTGTATTCGATGATATCGTGATGATCTTTATATAGCAATACTCACCAGGTAACTGTTCTTCCGTTTTACATACAAGCGACCGAATCGAGCAGGAGGTTGAATAGATAGATTGAACAATCATCGTATCTGGGTTGTATTCGATAATGTTTATATAGTTATACTCACCAGGTAACTGTTCTTCCGTTACACATACTAGCGACTGAATCGAACAGAAGGTTAAATGGTTAGACGAAACGATAATTGTATCTGAGTTGTATTCGATGATTTCGTGATGATGTTTATATAGCAATACTTACCAGGTAACTGTTCTTTCGTTTTATATACAAGCGACCGAATCGAGCAGAAGGTTGAATTCAGTATAGATTGAACAACCATCGTATCTGGGTTGTATTCGATTATGTTTACATAGTTATACTCACCAGGTAACTGTTCTTTCGTTATACATACGAGCGACTGAATTGAACAGAAGGTTCAATGGAGAGTATATATGTTGTATTCGATTATGATGTTATGCTGTGTATATAGTTATACACACTAGGTGAAGGTATTCTTGTTTTACATACGAGCGACCGAAACGAACAGAAAGTTGAATGGATAGTCTGAACAATCAATGTATCAGGGTGGTATCCGATTATATCGCAATACTGTATATATAGTGATACATACCAGGTGTTGGTACTTCCGTTACACATACTAGCGACTGAATCGAACAGAAGGTTAAATGGTTAGACGAAACGATAATTGTAACTGAGTTGTATTCTATTAAATCGTGGTGATGTTTATATAGAAATACTCACCAGGTTACTGTTCTTCCGTTATACATACGAGCAACCGAATCGAACAGATGGTTGAATGGATAGTATATGGGTTGTATTCGATTATGATGTTATGCTGTGTATATAGTTATACACACTAGGTGACGGTATTCCCGTTTTACATACGAGCGACCGAAACGAACAGAAAGTTGAATGGATAGTCTGAACAATCAATGTATCTGGGTGGTATCCGATTATATCGCAATACTGTATATATAGTGATACTAACCAGGTGACGGTACTTCCGTTACACATACTAGCGACTGAATCGAACAGAAGGTTAAATGGTTAGACGAAACGATAATTGTAACTGAGTTGTATTCTATTATATCGTGGTGATGTTTATATAGAAATACTCACCAGGTTACTGTTCTTCCGTTATACATACGAGCAACCGAATCGAACAGAAGGTTGAATGGATAGTATCTGGGTTGTATTCGATTATGATGTTATGCTGTGTATATAGTTGAACACACTAGGTGACGGTATTCCCGTTTCACATACGAGCGACCGAAACGAACAGAAAGTGGAATGGATAGTCTGAACAATCAATGTATCTGGGTGGTATCCGATTATATCGCAATACTGTATATATAGTGATACTAACTAGGTGACGGTACTTCCGTTACACATACTAGCGACTGAATCGAACAGAAGGTTAAATGGTTAGACGAAACGATAATTGTATCTGAGTTGTATTCGATGATAACGTGATGATGTTTATATAGCAATACTCACCGGGTAACTGTTCTTCCGTTTCACATACAAGCGACCGAATCGAGCAGAAGGTTGAATTTAGTATAGATTGAACAATCATCGTATCTGGGTTGTATTCGATTATGTTTATATAGTTATACTCACCAGGTAACTGTTCTTCCGTTATACATACGAGCGAATGAATTGAACAGAAGGTTGAATGGATAGTATATGGGTTGTATTCGATTATGATGTTATGCTGTGTATATAGTTATACACACTAGGTGACGGTATTCCCGTTTTACATACGAGCGACCGAAACAAAAAGAAAGTTGAATGGATAGACTGAACAATCAATGTATCTGGGTGGTATCCGATTATATCGCAATACTGTATATATAGTGATACTTACCAGGTGACGGTACTTCCGTTACACATACTAGCGACTGAATCGAACAGAAGGTTAAATGGTTGGACAAAACGATAATTGTATCTGAGTTGTATTCGATGATATCGTGATGATGTTTATATAGCAATACTCACCAGGTAACTGTTCTTCCGTTTTACATACAAGCGACCGAATCGAGCAGGAGGTTGAATAGATAGATTGAACAATCATCGTATCTAAGTTGTATTCGATAATGTTTATATAGTTATACTCACCAGGTAACTGTTCTTCCGTTACACATACTAGCGACTGAATCGAACAGAAGGTTAAATGTTTAGACGAAACGATAATTTTATCTGAGTTGTATTCGATGATATCGTGATGATGTTTATATAGCAATACTCACCAGGTAACTGTTCTTCCGTTTTACATACAAGCGACCGAATCGAGCAGAAGGTTGAATTCAGTATAGATTGAACAATCATCGTATCTGGGTTGTATTCGATTATGTTTATATAGTTATACTCACCAGGTAACTGTTCTTCCGTTATACATACGAGCGACTGAATTGAACAGAAGGTTGAATGGATAGTATATGGGTTGTATTCGATTATGATGTTATGCTGTGTATATAGTTATACACACTAGGTGACGGTATTCCCGTTTCACATACGAGCGACCGAAACGAACAGAAAGTTGAATGGATAGTCTGAACAATAAATGTATCTGAGTGGTATCCGATTATATCGCAATACTGTATATATAGTGATACTAACCAGGTGACGGTACTTCCGTTACACATACTAGCGACTGAATCGAACAGAAGGTTTAATGGTTAGACGAAACGATAATTGAATCTGAGTTGTATTCGATTATATCGTGGTGATGTTTATATAGAAATACTCACCAGGTAACTGTTCTTTCGTTTTCACATACAAGCGACCGAATCGAGCAGAAGGTCAAATGGATAGATTGAACAATCATCGTATCTGGGTTGTATTCGATTATGTTTATATAGTTATACTCACCAGGTAACTGTTCTTCCGTTACACATACTAGCGACTGAATCCAACAGAAGGTTAAATGGTTAGACGAAACGATAATTGTATCTGAGTTGTATTCGATTATATCGTGGTGATGTTTATATAGAAATACTCACCAGGTTACTGTTCTTTCGTTTTCACATACAAGCGACCGAATCGAGCAGAAGGTCAAATGGATAGATTGAACAATCATCGTATCTGGGTTGTATTCGATTATGTTTATATAGTTATACTCACCAGGTAACTGTTAATAATGGATAGATTGAACGATCATCGTAACTGGGTTGTATTCGATTATGTTCTTCCGTTTTACATACAAGCGACCGAATCGAGCAGGAGGTTGAATAGATAGATTGAACAATCATCGTATCTGGGTTGTATTCGATAATGTTTATATAGTTATACTCACCAGGTAACTGTTCTTCCGTTACACATACTAGCGACTGAATCGAACAGAAGGTTAAATGGTTAGACGAAATGATAATTGTATCTGAGTTGTATTCGATGATATCGTGATGATGTTTATATAGCAATACTCACCAGGTAACTGTTCTTCCGTTTTACATACAAGCGACCGAATCGAGCAGAAGGTTGAATTCAGTATAGATTGAACAATCATCATATCTGGGTTGTATTCGATTATGTTTATATAGTTATACTCACCAGGTAACTGTTCTTCCGTTATACATACGAGCGACTGAATTGAACAGAAGGTTGAAAGGATAGTATATGGGTTGTATTCGATTATGATGTTATGCTGTGTATAAAGTTATACACACTGGGTGACGGTATTCCCGTTTCACATACGAGCGACCGAAACAAAAAGAAAGTTGAATGGATAGTCTGAACAATCAATGTATCTGGGTGGTATCCGATTATATCGCAATACTGTATATATAGTGATACTTACCAGGTGACGGTACTTCCGTTACACATGCTAGCGACTGAATCGAACAGAAGGTTAAATGGTTAGACAAAACGATAATTGTATCTGAGTTGTATTCGATGATATCGTGATGATGTTTATATAGCAATACTCACCTGGTAACTGTTCTTCCGTTTTACATACAAGCGACCGAATCGAGCAGGAGGTTGAATAGATAGATTGAACAATCATCGTATCTGGGTTGTATTCGATAATGTTTATATAGTTATACTCACCAGGTAACTGTTCTTCCGTTACACATACTAGCGACTGAATCGAACAGAAGGTTAAATGGTTAGACGAAACGATAATTTTATCTGAGTTGTATTCGATGATATCGTGATGATGTTTATATAGCAATACTCACCAGGTAAATGTTCTTCCGTTTTACATACAAGCGACCGAATCGAGCAGAAGGTTGAATTCAGTATAGATTGAACAACCATCGTATCTGGGTTGTATTCGATTATGTTTACATAGTTATACTCACCAGGTAACTGTTCTTCCGTTATACATACGAGCGACTGAATTGAACAGAAGGTTGAATGGAGAGTATATGGGTTGTATTCGATTATGATGTTATGCTGTGTATATAGTTATACACACTAGGTGACGGTATTCTTGTTTTACATACGAGCGACCGAAACGAACAGAAAGTTGAATGGATAGTCTGAACAATCAATGTATCAGGGTGGTATCCGATTATATCGCAATACTGTATATATAGTGATACATACCAGGTGACGGTACTTCCGTTACACATACTAGCGACTGAATCGAACAGAAGGTTAAATGTTTAGACGAAACGATAATTGTAACTGAGTTGTATTCTATTATATCGTGGTGATTTTTATATAGAAATACTCACCAGGTTACTGTTCTTCCGTTATACATACGAGCAACCGAATCGAACAGAAGGTTGAATGGATAGTATATGGGTTGTATTCGATTATGATGTTATGCTGTGTATATAGTTATACACACTAGGTGACGGTATTCCCGTTTTACATACGAGCGACCGAAACGAACAGAAAGTTGAATGGATAGTCTGAACAATCAATGTATCTGGGTGGTATCCGATTATATCGCAATACTGTATATATAGTGATACTAACCAGGTGACGGTACTTCCGTTACACATACTAGCGACTGAATCGAACAGAAGGTTAAATGGTTAGACGAAACGATAATTGTAACTGAGTTGTATTCTATTATATCGTGGTGATGTTTATATAGAAATACTCACCAGGTTACTGTTCTTTCGCTTTCACATACAAGCGACCGAATCGAGCAGAAGGTCAAATGGATAGATTGAACAATCATCGTATCTGGGTTGTATTCGATTATGTTTATATAGTTATACTCACCAGGTAACAGTTCTTCCGTTACACATACTAGCGACTGAATCGAACAGAAGGTTAAATGGTTAGACGAAACGATAATTGTATCTGAGTTGTATTCGATGATATCGTGATGATGTTTATATAGCAATACTCACCAGGTAACTGTTCTTCCGTTTTACATACAAGCGACCGAATCGAGCAGAAGGTTGAATTCAGTATAGATTGAACAATCATCGTATCTGGGTTGTATTCGATTATGTTTATATAGTTATACTCACCAGGTAACTGTTCTTCCGTTATACATACGAGCGACTGAATTGAACAGAAGGTTGAATGGATAGTATATGGGTTGTATTCGATTATGATGTTATGCTGTGTATATAGTTATACACACTAGGTGACGGTATTCTTGTTTTACATACGAGCGACCGAAACGAACAGAAAGTTGAATGGATAGTCTGAACAATCAATGTATCAGGGTGGTATCCGATTATATCGCAATACTGTATATATAGTGTAATTGTAACTGAGTTGTATTCTATTATATCGTGGTGATTTTTATATAGAAATACTCACCAGGTTACTGTTCTTCCGTTATACATACGAGCAACCGAATCGAACAGAAGGTTGAATGGATAGTATATGGGTTGTATTCGATTATGATGTTATGCTGTGTATATAGTTATACACACTAGGTGACGGTATTCCCGTTTTACATACGAGCGACCGAAACGAACAGAAAGTTGAATGGATAGTCTGAACAATCAATGTATCTGGGTGGTATCCGATTATATCGCAATACTGTAATAATAATAATAATAATAATAATTTTTATTCTCCAGAAGGACAATACAAGTATTGTATAGGAGTAGTCGTTCGTCTAAATTAAGGGAAAACAAGGAAAACAGTAACAGTACATGATAACATCACTTAGTTGTAAAATTGTAACATGTATATAACATACAAAACACAGTAGAATTACTAGTACTTATATATAGTGCCTGAATAATCGTTCATTTATAGTTATATCAAACATAATAAAAAACAATAAATAATATATGAACTATATGAAAACACTCAGTTAATTGTATAACAAGTATATAGTAACAGACAAAACACAGTCGATCTACTGATACTTGTTATAGTGCCTGATCAACTCTATAATAGCATCTTTCAATTAAAAATTGCTTAAGACATTTTTTAAAATGTGTGAGGGTTCGACTGTTTCTTACATTATCTGGTAATTTATTGAATAATAAAGGACCTAGAGAGTCAGGAGAGTCTTTGGATATTTGAACCCTAGAAAAAGGTATATTCAGTTGATTTTTTATTCTTGTGTCATGTTTATGAATACTAGATCTGGTTGAAAAGCTACTATAGTGACTAAATACATAAACACAAACTTCAAAGATGAAGAGTGATGGTAGCGTCAGAATTTTACAAGTTTTGAATACATCAACACAACTTTGTCGAGAGGTTAAGTTAAACATAACTCGAAGTATTCTCTTTTGCGCAACAAATACATCATTTACTCCTGAAGACCTTCCCCAAAAGCAGATGCCATATCGAAGTCTGGATTCTACTTGGGCATAGTAGAGCATCAGCAACTGATCACTAGACAAAACTGATCTCAAATTACGCAATTGGTAGGAAACAGAATTCAGTTTATTGATTAAGATTTGACAGTGTTCTTTCCAGGAAATATGTTCGTCTATATATAAACCAAGAAATCGAGCAGTCTTATCCACTGACTGTATCTCACCGAAATTAACGACATCAACTTCTTTCTGTCTATTGTGAAAGCGTATACATTTAGTTTTATTTGTATTCAGATAAAGTGAGTTCGCTCTGAACCACTGATCCATATCAGAGGAAATTTTGTTACATTTCTTACTTATACATGATTCATCCTTATCTGATACAATAATTGAGGTGTCATCAGCGTAAATAATAATTGAGCCATTACAGATCTTTAGAATATCGTTGATATAGAGTAAAAATAAGGTAGGACCTAGGACCGAACCCTGAGGAACTCCTATTTCCAAATATTCATTACACGATGACAAATGGTCACCGATAATGACATGATTCCTACGATTACTCAAAAAACTTTGTATCCATTCATGTGTGATACCACGGATTCCGTATCGAGACAGTTTACTCAATAAAATTCTGTGACTAATGCAATCGAATGCCCTGCTGAGGTCACAAAATACCCCAACAGGGCACTCACCAGCATCAATGCATTTAATGACGTTCATTACAAATGAGTGAATTGCAGTTGTCGTCGATTTATTTTGCACAAAACCGTGTTGGTTCTCTGTTATGATATTGAAATCCTTGAGAAAAGATAACAGTCTATTCAAGAATGATAATTCAAATATTTTGGAAAAAATAGAAGGTACCGTAATAGGTCTATAGTTACTTACTAGAGAAGAGTCACCTTTTTTATATACAGGTGTGATTTTACCAGTTTTCAGAGCTTGAGGGAATATTCCATTTGCGAATGATAAATTTATGAGGTGGACAAGTGGTGCCATAAGGTGTTTAAGAACACGTTTTACGATTACATGGGGTATCTCATCTGATCCCGACGAAAATTTATTTTTCAATTTTCTATTGAGCATGACAAATAGTTCATATTCACTATAGGGAAGGAGGTAAAAAGACCGAGACTGTATTTCAATATTATTCAAATATTGATTAGCTACGTCTTCATCAGCAGATTCAATTTGTGATATCAGTTTAAGTGGTTCATTTTTGAAAAAACTGCTGAATATCTCAGAGATTTTTTCAGGTGACTCGAATATTTCATTGTCGTATTTTATAGAGGAGACTGATTGCTTTCGTGATTTATTGGTTAGTTCATTCACTACATTCCAAGCTGCCTTGGTAGGGTTGTCTGAATTGTTTATTTTCTGCTGAAAGTATTGTTTTTTCGAATTTTGTACTAAGTTTGTGTGCTTTTTCTTTTCTGCTCTATAGAAATCATTCAATAATGGGTGTTTGCCTTTGAGTGCGAACAGGTCCTTTAATTTTGTGCTGGAATTCCTAATATCGTCAGTGACCCATTTGCAATTGGGTTGTTTAGTTCGGTGACGTTTATATTGTTTAACTTTAGGAAAGTGTTTATCAAAATAGAACAGGAAAATGTTAAAAAAATATTGAAAGGCGCTATCCATATTTACCATGGTGAAAATGGATTCCCAAGTTTCATTACATATATCGAATTCAAATGTGGTTATTGCATTCTCAGAAAAATTTCGTTTGAATATATTGATGGATTTCGGCTCATCAACCGGAAGTCCGAAGTCAAGTAGGATCGATCGATGGTCAGAGAAATAGTTATCCGATACAAGGCATACCCCATCATCAAAATCATTACTGAATATATGATCAATTGTTGAGGCCCTACCTCCAAATGATATTCTGGTTGGCCACTTAACAAGTGACTTTATGTTAAAACAGTCCATCAAATTGGACAGTTTTTCAAAGTATCCTGAATTCGCTGATGAATCCATATTGAAATCTCCTGCCACAATAAAGGTGAAATTTGGTTTATATAGAAATTCAAGAATATCATATAATTTTTCAAGGAAAGCATCTGGATCCCCTTTGGGGAAAGGGGTTCTGTAAATACACAATATTATTGTAGGTCGATGGTTCAGCATACATGATATGCCACATATCTCGAAATGCTGCTCCAGACAATACCTCGATAGGTCTAAATCAACAGTATGTAAAATATTTCTTGATAATATTGCAACACCACCACCCTTCATCTGTGTTCTATTGAAGTAACTTGTCAAATGGAAGTCATAGAAACAGTATGACTGTAATGAGTAGTCAGACGACCACGTCTCTGTCAAACACAATATGTTAATATTAAAATCCTGTGTATCTAATAAAATATTGTCTATCTTATCCTGATTGATGCACTGGACATTAGCCAAGAACAATGATGGATGAAACATTATGTCTTCATTTGTGACCTCTTCTTCAGATCTAAAAAACGGCTCACGCATGCCCCCTGGGGCCAAACATTGGGATCCATTGCAGTCTTGAAGTTATTAGCAAATATGGTAACTTTATATGAGGTATACAGTTCAGGATACTTGGGTGTGAGGCTTTCACAAATTACCTCCGGAAAATGTTGTTTAAGCAATGTTGACAGAGAACTAGTAGTAGTGTTCTTGTCCAATCTGTACACGTGCAGAGTTACATGTTTCGGGACTCCCTTGACATCAACATTCGAGTTATTACCAACAATAACCAATCGTTGTTGACGATTCTTTTTTCTGTTTTTAACTTGAACCCAGTCATTTTGATCTGATGTCTGTGAGCTATTTGCTCTAGGTTCATCATTCAAGTGTATATACTCATTCAATTTTATTTTTGTTTGTTCTTGTAAAACAATTTTAGATAGTTCATTTTCTTTTACGTGCAGGGAATCCCTATTCGTTGATAGGGATTTCTGTTTATTTTTGTTTGGATGACTAGGAGTATGTTTTTTATCAATCTCCGTTTTATCGGAATCCAAGTTTTGTGTTGTGGTTAACTTCTTATTCACTTTTATCTCTGGCAGTTTTTGTTCTGGCGGTTTTTGTTCAACTGGAGAGGTCACTGTACTTGAGTGATTACCTCGGTTCAGTAATTCAATATGATCATATAAAATATTTATTTTCTCCTTAAGTTCATGGATAATTATATCTTTCTGCTTTAATATATAGTTGAAAATATTTAGGTCTACCTTTTTATCCTGGCCGGCTAAATCGGTGACTGCGTCAAAAAATGGTATGTCGCATTCATCTGCTGCAGTGTTGACAGCTGGAATATCACAGCACACTATTTGTCCACTATCAATAGTCACAATGTTTTTTAGGTACTTAACACATCCAAAGTGTATTACGGTTTCACATTTGGTACATTTCATACCACTTTGGGCCTGAACTTTACATCTTTTGCATACTTTTGAAGAGAGCGATGCATCTGACTGCTTGCTAGACGCCGCCATCTTTCTCATGTATATATAGTGATACTAACCAGGTGACGGTACTTCCGTTACACATACTAGCGACTGAATCGAACAGAAGGTTAAATGGTTAGACGAAACGATAATTGTAACTGAGTTGTATTCTATTATATCGTGGTGATGTTTATATAGAAATACTCACCAGGTTACTGTTCTTTCGCTTTCACATACAAGCGACCGAATCGAGCAGAAGGTCAAATGGATAGATTGAACAATCATCGTATCTGGGTTGTATTCGATTATGTTTATATAGTTATACTCACCAGGTAACAGTTCTTCCGTTACACATACTAGCGACTGAATCGAACAGAAGGTTAAATGGTTAGACGAAACGATAATTGTATCTGAGTTGTATTCGATGATATCGTGATGATGTTTATATAGCAATACTCACCAGGTAACTGTTCTTCCGTTTTACATACAAGCGACCGAATCGAGCAGAAGGTTGAATTCAGTATAGATTGAACAATCATCGTATCTGGGTTGTATTCGATTATGTTTATATAGTTATACTCACCAGGTAACTGTTCTTCCGTTATACATACGAGCGACTGAATTGAACAGAAGGTTGAATGGATAGTATATGGGTTGTATTCGATTATGATGTTATGCTGTGTATATAGTTATACACACTAGGTGACGGTATTCTTGTTTTACATACGAGCGACCGAAACGAACAGAAAGTTGAATGGATAGTCTGAACAATCAATGTATCAGGGTGGTATCCGATTATATCGCAATACTGTATATATAGTGATACATACCAGGTGACGGTACTTCCGTTACACATACTAGCAACTGAATCGAACAGAAGGTTAAATGGTTAGACGAAACGATAATTGTAACTGAGTTGTATTCTATTATATCGTGGTGATGTTTATATAGAAATACCCACCAGGTTACTGTTCTTCCGTTATACATACGAGCAACCGAATCGAACAGAAGGTTGAATGGATAGTATATGGGTTGTATTCGATTATGATGTTATGCTGTGTATATAGTTATAAACACTAGGTGACGGTATTCCCGTTTCACATACGAGCGACCGAAACGAACAGAAAGTTGAATGGATAGTCTGAACAATCAATGTATCTGAGTGGTATCCGATTATATCGCAATACTGTATATATAGTGATACTAACCAGGTGACGGTACTTCCGTTACACATACTAGCGACTGAATCGAACAGAAGGTTAAATGGTTAGACGAAACGATAATTGAAACTTAGTTGTATTCGATTATATCGTGGTGATGTTTATATAGAAATACTCACCAGGTAACTGTTCTTTCGTTTTCACATTAAAGCGACCGAATCGAGCAGAAGGTCAAATGGATAGATTGAACAATCATCGTATCTGGGTTGTATTCGATTATGTTTATATAGTTATACTTACCAGGTTACTGTTCTTCCGTTACACATACTAGCGACTGAATCGAACAGAAGGTTAAATGGTTAGACGAAACGATAATTGTATCTGAGTTGTATTCGATGATATCGTGATGATGTTTATATAGCAATACTCACCAGGTAACTGTTCTTCCGTTTTACATACAAGCGACCGAATCGAGCAGAAGGTTGAATTCAGTATAGATTGAACAATCATCGTATCTGGGTTGTATTCGATTATGTTTATATAGTTATACTCACCAGGTAACTGTTCTTCCGTTATACATACGAGCGACTGAATTGAACAGAAGGTTGAATGGATAGTATATGGGTTGTATTCGATTATGATGTTATGCTGTGTATATAGTTATACACACTAGGTGACGGTATTCTTGTTTTACATACGAGCGACCGAAACGAACAGAGAGTTGAATGGATAGTCTGAACAATCAATGTATCAGGGTGGTATCCGATTATATCGCAATACTGTATATATAGTGATACATACCAGGTGACGGTACTTCCGTTACACATACTAGCGACTGAATCGAACAGAAGGTTAAATGGTTAGACGAAACGATAATTGTAACTGAGTTGTATTCTATTATATCGTGGTGATGTTTATATAGAAATACTCACCAGGTTACTGTTCATCCGTTATACATACGAGCAACCGAATCGAACGGAAGATTGAATGGATAGTATATGGGTTGTATTCGATAATGATATTATGCTGTGTATATAGTTATACACACTAGGTGACGGTATTCCCGTTTTACATACGAGCGACCGAAACGAACAGAAAGTTGAATGGATAGTCTGAACAATCAATGTATCTGGGTGGTATCCGATTATATCGCAATACTGTATATATAGTGATACTAACCAGGTGACGGTACTTCCGTTACACATACTAGCGACTGAATCGAACAGAAGGTTAAATGGTTAGACGAAACGATAATTGTAACTGAGTTGTATTCTATTATATCGTGGTGATGTTTATATAGAAATACTCACCAGGTTACTGTTCTTTCGTTTTCACATACAAGCAATCGAATCGAGCAGAAGGTCAAATGGATAGATTGAACAATCATCGTATCTGGGTTGTATTCGATTATGTTCATATAGTTATACTCACCAGGTAACTGTTCTTCCGTTACACATACTAGCGACTGAATCGAACAGAAGGTTGAATGGTTAGACGAAACGATAATTGTATCTGAGTTGTATTCGCTGATATCGTGATGATGTTTATATATCAATACTCACCAGGTAACTGTTCTTCTGTTTCACATACAAGCGACCGAATCGAGCAGAAGGTTGAATTCAGTATAGATTGAACAATCATCGTAACTGGGTTGTATTCGATTATGTTTATATAGTTATACTCACCAGGTAACTGTTCTTCCGTTTCACATACAAGCGACCGAATCGAGCAGGAGGTTGAATAGATAGATTGAACAATCATCGTATCTGGGTTGTATTCGATAATGTTTATATAGTTATACTCACCAGGTAACTGTTCTTCCGTTACACATACTAGCGACTGAATCGAACAGAAGGTTAAATGGTTAGACGAAATGATAATTGTATCTGAGTTGTATTCGATGATATCGTGATGATGTTTATATAGCAATACTCACCAGGTAACTGTTCTTCCGTTTTACATACAAGCGACCGAATCGAGCAGAAGGTTGAATTCAGTATAGATTGAACAATCATCATATCTGGGTTGTATTCGATTATGTTTATATAGTTATACTCACCAGGTAACTGTTCTTCCGTTATACATACGAGCGACCGAATTGAACAGAAGGTTGAATGGATAGTATATGGGTTGTATTCGATTATGATGTTATGCTGTGTATATAGTTATACACACTAGATGACGGTATTCTTGTTTTACATACGAGCGACCGAAACGAACAGGAAGTTGAATGGATAGTCTGAACAATCAATGTATCAGGGTGGTATCCGATTATATCGCAATGCTGTATATATAGTGATACATACCAGGTGACGGTACTTCCGTTACACATACTAGCGACTGAATCGAACAGAAGGTTAAATGGTTAGACGAAACGATAATTGTAACTGAGTTGTATTCTATTATATCGTGGTGATGTTTATATAGAAATACTCACCAGGTTACTGTTCTCCCGTTATACATACGAGCAACCGAATCGAACAGAAGGTTGAATGGATAGTATCTGGGTTGTATTCGATTATGATGTTATGCTGTGTATATAGTTAAACACACTAGGTGACGGTATTCCCCCTTCACATACGAGCGACCGAAACGAACAGAAAGTTGAATGGATAGTCTGAACAATCAATGTATCTGGGTGGTATCCGATTATATCGCAATACTGTATATATAGTGATACTAACCAGGTGACGGTACTTCCGTTACATTCTAGCGACTGAATCGAACAGAAGGTTGAATGGTTAGACGAAACGATAATTGAAACTGAGTTGTATTCGATTATATCGTGGTGATGTTTATATAGAAATACTCACCAGGTAACTGTTCTTTCGTTTTCACATACAAGCGACCGAATCGAGCAGAAGGTCAAATGGATAGATTGAACAATCATCGTATCTGGGTTGTATTCGATTATGTTTATATAGATATACTCACCAGGTAACTGTTCTTCCGTTACACATACTAGCGACTGAATCGAACAGAAGGTTAAATGGTTAGACGAAACGATAATTGAAACTGAGTTGTATCCGATTATATCGTGGTGATGTTTATATAGAAATACTCACAGGTAACTGTTCTTTCGTATCCACATACAAGCGACCGAATCGAGCAGAAGGTCAAATGGATAGATTGAACATCCATCGTATCTGGGTTGTATTCGATTATGTTCATATAGTTATACTCACCAGGTAACTGTTCTTCCGTTACACGTACGAGCGACTGAATTGAACAGAAGGTTGAATGGATAGTATATGGGTTGTATTCGATTATGATGTTATGCTGTGTATATAGTTATACACACTAGTTGACGGTATACTTGTTTTACATACGAGCGACCGAAACGAACAGAAAGTTGAATGGATAGTCTGAACAATCAATGTATCAGGGTGGTATCCGATTATATCGCAATACTGTATATATAGTGATACATACCTGGTGACGGTACTTCCGTTACACATAATAGCGACTGAATCGAACAGAAGGTTAAATGGTTAGACGAAACGATAATTGTAACTGAGTTGTATTCTATTATATCGTGGTGATGTTTATATAGTTATACTCACCAGGTAACTGTTCTTCCGTTATACATACGAGCAACCGAATCGAACAGAAGGTTGAATGGATAGTATATCGGTTGTATTCGATTATGATGTTATGCTGTGTATATAGTTATACACACTAGGTGACGGTATTCCTGTTTCACATACGAGCAACTGAAACGAAAAGAAAGTTGAATGGATAGTCTGAACAATCAATGTATATGGGTGGTATCTGATTATATCGCAATACTGTATATATAGTGATACTAACCAGGTGACGGTACTTCCGTTACACATACTAGCGACTGAATCGAACAGAAGGTTAAATGGTTAGACGAAACAATAATTGAAACTGAGTTGTATTCGATTATATCGTGGTGATGTTTATATAGAAATACTCACCAGGTAACTGTTCTTTCGTTTTCACATACAAGCGACCGAATCGAGCAGAAGTTCAAATGGATAGATTGAACAATCATCGTATCTGGGTTGTATTCGATTATGTTTATATAGTTATACTCACCAGGTAACTGTTCTTCCGTTACACATACTAGCGACTGAATCGAACAAAAGGTTAAATGGTTAGACGAAACGATAATTGTATCTGAGTTGTATTCGATGATATCTTGATGATGTTTATATAGCAATACTCACCAGGTAACTGTTCTTCCGTTTTACATACAAGCGACCGAATCGAGCAGAAGGTTGAATTCAGTATAGATTGAACAATCATCGTATCTGGGTTGTATTCGATTATTTTTATATAGTTATACTCACCAGGTAACTGTTCTTCCGTTATACATACGAGCGACTGAATTGAACAGAAGGTTGAATGGATAGTATATGGGTTGTATTCGATTATGATGTTATGCTGTGTATATAGTTATACACACTAGGTGACGGTATTCTTGTTTTACATACGAGCGACCGAAACGAACAGAAAGTTGAATGGATAGCCTGAACAATCAATGTATCAGGGTGGTATCCGATTATATCGCAATACTGTATATATAGTGATACATACCAGGTGACGGTACTTCCGTTACACAAACTAGCGACTGAATCGAACAGAAGGTTGAATGGTTAGACGAAACGATAATTGTAACTGAGTTGTATTCTATTATATCGTGGTGATGTTTATATAGAAATACTCACCAGGTTACTGTTCTTCCGTTATACATACGAGCAACCGAATCGAACAGAAGGTTGAATGGATAGTATCTGGGTTGTATTCGATAATGATGTTATGCTGTGTATATAGTTAAACACACTAGGTGACGGTATTCCCGTTTCACATACGAGCGACCGAAACGAACAGAAAGTTGAATGGATAGTCTGAACAATCAATGTATCTGGGTGGTATCCGATTATATCGCAATACTGTATATATAGTGATACTAACCAGGTGACGGTACTTCCGTTACACATACTAGCGACTGAATCGAACAGAAGGTTAAATGGTTAGACGAAACGATAATTGTATCTGAGTTGTATTCGATGATAACGTGATGATGTTTATATAGCAATACTCACCAGGTAACTGTTCTTCCGTTTTACATACAAGCGACCGAATCGAGCAGAAGGTTGAATTTAGTATAGATTGAACAATCATCGTATCTGGGTTGTATTCGATTATGTTTATATAGTTATACTCACCAGGTAACTGTTCTTCCGTTATACATACGAGCGACTGAATTGAACAGAAGGTTGAATGGATAGTATATGGGTTGTATTCGATTATGATGTTATGCTGTGTATGAAGTTATACACACTAGGTGACGGTATTCCCGTTTTACATACGAGCGACCGAAACAAAATGAAAGTTGAATGGATAGTCTGAACAATCAATGTATCTGGGTGGTATCCGATTATTTCGCAATACTGTATATATAGTGATACTTACCAGGTGACGGTACTTCCGTTACACATGCTAACGACTGAATCGAACAGAAGGTTAAATGGTTAGACAAAACGATAATTGTATCTGAGTTGTATTCGATGATATCGTGATGATGTTTATATAGCAATACTCACCTGGTAACTGTTTTTCCGTTTTACATACAAGCGACCGAATCGAGCAGGAGGTTGAATAGATAGATTGAACAATCATCGTATCTGGGTTGTATTCGATAATGTTTATATAGTTATACTCACCAGGTAACTGTTCTTCCGTTACACATACTAGCGACTGAATCGAACAGAAGGTTAAATGGTTAGACGAAACGATAATTTTATCTGAGTTGTATTCGATGATATCGTGATGATGTTTATATAGCAATACTCACCAGGTAACTGTTCTTTCGTTTTACATACAAGCGACCGAATCGAGCAGAAGGTTGAATTCAGTATAGATTGAACAACCATCGTATCTGGGTTGTATTCGATTATGTTTACATAGTTATACTCACCAGGTAACTGTTCTTCCGTTATACATACGAGCGACTGAATTGAACAGAAGGTTGAATGGAGAGTATATGGGTTGTATTCGATCATGATGTTATGCTGTGTATATAGTTATACACACTTGGTGACGGTATTCTTGTTTTACATACGAGCGACCGAAACGAACAGAAAGTTGAATGGATAGTCTGAACAATCAATGTATCAGGGTGGTATCCGATTATATCGCAATACTGTATATATAGTGATACATACCAGGTGACGGTACTTCCGTTACACATACTAGCGACTGAATCGAACAGAAGGTTAAATGGTTAGACGAAACGATAATTGTACCTGAGTTGTATTCTATTATATCGTGGTGATGTTTATATAGAAATACTCACCAGGTTACTGTTCTTCCGTTATACATACGAGCAACCGAATCGAACAGAAGGTTGAATGGATAGTCTGAACAATCAATGTATCTGGGTGGTATCCGATTATATCGCAATACTGTATATATAGTGATACTAACCAGGTGACGGTACTTCCGTTACACATACTAGCGACTGAATCGAACAGAAGGTTAAATGGTTAGACGAAACGATAATTGTAACTGAGTTGTATTCTATTATATCGTGGTGATGTTTATATAGAAATACTCACCAGGTTACTGTTCTTTCGCTTTCACATACAAGCGACCGAATCGAGCAGAAGGTCAAATGGATAGATTGAACAATCATCGTATCTGGGTTGTATTCGATTATGTTTATATAGTTATACTCACCAGGTAACAGTTCTTCCGTTACACATACTAGCGACTGAATCGAACAGAAGGTTAAATGGTTAGACGAAACGATAATTGTATCTGAGTTGTATTCGATGATATCGTGATGATGTTTATATAGCAATACTCACCAGGTAACTGTTCTTCCGTTTTACATACAAGCGACCGAATCGAGCAGAAGGTTGAATTCAGTATAAATTGAACAATCATCGTATCTGGGTTGTATTCGATTATGTTTATATAGTTATACTCACCAGGTAACTGTTCTTCCGTTATACATACGAGCGACTGAATTGAACAGAAGGTTGAATGGATAGTATATGGGTTGTATTCGATTATGATGTTATGCTGTGTATATAGTTATACACACTAGGTGACGGTATTCTTGTTTTACATACGAGCGACCGAAACGAACAGAAAGTTGAATGGATAGTCTGAACAATCAATGTATCAGGGTGGTATCCGATTATATCGCAATACTGTATATATAGTGATACATACCAGGTGACGGTTCTTCCGTTACACATACTAGCGACTGAATCGAACAGAAGGTTAAATGGTTAGACGAAACGATAATTGTAACTGAGTTGTATTCTATTATATCGTGGTGATGTTTATATAGAAATACTCACCAGGTTACTGTTCTTCCGTTATACATACGAGCAACCGAATCGAACAGAAGGTTGAATGGATAGTATATGGGTTGTATTCGATTATGATGTTATGCTGTGTATATAGTTATACACACTAGGTGACGGTATTCCCGTTTCACATACGAGCGACCGAAACGAACAGAAAGTTGAATGGATAGTCTGAACAATCAATGTATCTGAGTGGTATCCGATTATATCGCAATACTGTATATATAGTGATACTAACCAGGTGACGGTACTTCCGTTACACATACTAGCGACTGAATCGAACAGAAGGTTAAATGGTTAGACGAAACGGTAATTGAAACTTAGTTGTATTCGATTATATCGTGGTGATGTTTATATAGAAATACTCACCAGGTAACTGTTCTTTCGTTTTCACATACAAGCGACCGAATCGAGCAGAAGGTCAAATGGATAGATTGAACAATCATCGTATCTGGGTTGTATTCGATTATGTTTATATAGTTATACTCACCAGGTTACTGTTCTTCCGTTACACATACTAGCGACTGAATCGAACAGAAGGTTAAATGGTTAGACGAAACGATAATTGTATCTGAGTTGTATTCGATGATATCGTGATGATGTTTATATAGCAATACTCACCAGGTAACTGTTCTTCCGTTTTACATACAAGCGACCGAATCGAGCAGAAGGTTGAATTCAGTATAGATTGAACAATCATCGTATCTGGGTTGTATTCGATTAGGTTTATATAGTTATACTCACCAGGTAACTGTTCTTCCGTTATACATACGAGCGACTGAATTGAACAGAAGGTTGAATAGATAGTATATGGGTTGTATTCGATTATGATGTTATGCTGTGTATATAGTTATACACACTAGGTGACGGTATTCTTGTTTTACATACGAGCGACCGAATCGAGCAGAAGGTCAAATGGATAGATTGAACAATCATCGTATCTGGGTTGTATTCGATTATGTTTATATAGTTATACTCACCAGGTAACTGTTCTTCCGTTACACATACTAGCGACTGAATCGAACAGAAGGTTGAATGGTTAGACGAAACGATAATTGTATCTGAGTTGTATTCGATGATATCGTGATGATGTTTATATATCAATACTCACCAGGTAACTGTTCTTCCGTTTTACATACAAGCGACCGAATCGAGCAGAAGGTTGAATTCAGTATAGATTGAACAATCATCGTATCTGGGTTGTATTCGATTATGTTTATATAGTTATACTCACCAGGTAACTGTTCTTCCGTTATACATACGAGCGACTGAATTGAACAGAAGGTTGAATAGATAGTATATGGGTTGTATTCGATTATGATGTTATGCTGTGTATATAGTTATACACACTAGGTGACGGTATTCTTGTTTTACATACGAGCGACCGAAACGAACAGAAAGTTGAATGGATAGTCTGAACAATCAATTTATCAGGGTGGTATCCGATTATATCGCAATACTGTATATATAGTGATACATACCAGGTGACGGTACTTCCGTTACACATACTAGCGACTGAATCGAACAAAAGGTTAAATGGTTAGACGAAACGATAATTGAAACTGAGTTGTATTCGATTATATCGTGGTGATGTTTATATAGAAATACTCACCAGGTTACTGTTCATCCGTTATACATACGAGCAACCGAATCGAACAGAAGGTTGAATGGATAGTATATGGGTTGTATTCGATTATGATGTTATGCTGTGTATATAGTTATACACACTAGGTGACGGTATTCCCGTTTTACATACGAGCGACCGAAACGAACAGAAAGTTGAATGGATAGTCTGAACAATCAATGTATCTGGGTGGTATCCGATTATATCGCAATACTGTATATATAGTGATACTAACCAGGTGACGGTACTTCCGTTACACATACTAGCGACTGAATCGAACAGAAGGTTAAATGGTTAGACGAAACGATAATTGTAACTGAGTTGTATTCTATTATATCGTGGTGATGTTTATATAGAAATACTCACCTGGTTACTGTTCTTTCGTTTTCACATACAAGCGACCGAATCGACCAGAAGGTCAAATGGATAGATTAAACAATCATCGTAACTGAGTTGTATTCGATTATGTTTATAAAGTTATACTCACCAGATAACTGTTCTTCCGTTATACATACGAGCGACTGAATTGAACAGAAGGTTGAATGGATAATATATGGGTTGTATTCGATTATGATGTTATGCTGTGTATATAGTTATACACACTAGGTGACGGTATTCCCGTTTTACATACGAGCGACCGAAACGAACAGAAAGTTGAATGGATAGTCTGAACAATCAATGTATCTGGGTGGTATCCGATTATATCGCAATACTGTATATATAGTGATACTAACCAGGTGACGGTACTTCCGTTACACATACTAGCGACTGAATCGAACAGAAGGTTAAATGGTTAGACGAAACGATAATTGTAACTGAGTTGTATTCTATTATATCGTGGTGATGTTTATATAGAAATACTCACCAGGTTACTGTTCTTTCGTTTTCACATACAAGCAATCGAATCGAGCAGAAGGTCAAATGGATAGATTGAACAATCATCGTATCTGGGTTGTATTCGATTATGTTTATATAGTTATACTCACCAGGTAACTGTTCTTCCGTTACACATACTAGCGACTGAATCGAACAGAAGGTTGAATGGTTAGACGAAACGATAATTGTATCTGAGTTGTATTCGATGATATCGTGATGATGTTTATATATCAATACTCACCAGGTAACTGTTCTTCTGTTTTACATACAAGCGACCGAATCGAGCAGAAGGTTGAATTCAGTATAGACTGAACAATCATCGTATCTGAGTTGTATTCGATTATGTTTATATAGTTATACTCACCAGGTAACTGTTCTTCCGTTATACATACGAGCGACTGAATTGAACAGAAGGTTGAATAGATAGTATATGGGTTGTATTCGATTATGATGTTATGCTGTGTATATAGTTATACACACTAGGTGACGGTATTCTTGTTTTACATACGAGCGACCGAATCGAGCAGAAGGTCAAATGGATAGATTGAACAATCATCGTATCTGGGTTGTATTCGATTATGTTTATATAGTTATACTCACCAGGTAACTGTTCTTCCGTTACACATACTAGCGACTGAATCGAACAGAAGGTTGAATGGTTAGACGAAACGATAATTGTATCTGAGTTGTATTCGATGATATCGTGATGATGTTTATATATCAATACTCACCAGGTAACTGTTCTTCCGTTTTACATACAAGCGACCGAATCGAGCAGAAGGTTGAATTCAGTATAGATTGAACAATCATCGTATCTGGGTTGTATTCGATTATGTTTATATAGTTATACTCACCAGGTAACTGTTCTTCCGTTATACATACGAGCGACTGAATTGAACAGAAGGTTGAATGGATAGTATATGAGTTGTATTCGATTATGATGTTATGCTGTGTATATAGTTATACACACTAGGTGACGGTATTCTTGTTTCACATACGAGCGACCGAAACGAACAGAAAGTTGAATGGATAGTCTGAACAATCAATGTAACAGGGTGGTATCCGATTATATCGCAATACTGTATATATAGTGATACATACCAGGTGACGGTACTTCCGTTACACATACTAGCGACTGAATCGAACAGAAGGTTAAATGGTTAGACGAAACGATAATTGTAACTGAGTTGTATTCTATTATATCGTGGTGATGTTTATATAGGAATACTCACCAGGTTACTGTTTTTCGGTTATACATACGAGCAACCGAATCGAACAGAAGGTTGAATGGATAGTATATGAGTTGAATTCGATTATGATGTTATGCTGTGTATATAGTTATACACACTAGGTGACGGTATTCCCGTTTCACATACGAGCTACCGAAACGAACAGAAAGTTGAATGGATAGTCTGAACAGTCAATGTATCTGAGTGGTATACGATTATATCGCAATACTGTATATATAGTGATACTAACCCGGTGACGGTACTTCCGTTACACATACTAGCGACTGAATCGAACAGAAGGTTAAATGGTTAGACGAAACGATAATTGTAACTGAGTTTTATTCTATTATATCGTGGTGATGTTTATATAGAAATACTCACCAGGTTACTGTTCTTCCGTTATACATACGAGCAACCGAATCGAACAGAAGGTTGAATGGATAGTATCTGGGTTGTATTCGATTATGATGTTATGCTGTGTATATAGTTAAACACACTAGGTGACGGTATTCCCGTTTCACATACGAGCGACCGGAACGAACAGAAAGTTGAATAGATAGTCTGAACAATCAATGTATCTGGGTGGTATCCGATTATATCGCAATACTGTATATATAGTGATACTAACCAGGTGACGGTACTTCCGTTACACATACTAGCGACTGAATCGAACAGAAGGTTAAATGGTTAGACGAAACGATAATTGTATCTGAGTTGTATTCGATGATAACGTGATGATGTTTATATAGCAATACTCACCGGGTAACTGTTCTTCCGTTTTACATACAAGCGACTGAATCGAGCAAAAGGTTGAATTTAGTATAGATTGAACAATCATCGTATCTGGGTTGTATTCGATTATGTTTATATAGTTATACTCACCAGGTAACTGTTCTTCCGTTACACATACGAGCGACTGAATTGAACAGAAGGTTGAATGGATAGTATATGGGTTGTATTCGATTATGATGTTATGCTGTGTATATAGTTATACACACTAGGTGACGGTATTCCCGTTTTACATACGAGCGACCGAAACAAAAAGAAAGTTGAATGGATAGACTGAACAATCAATGTATCTGGGTGGTATCCGATTATATCGCAATACTGTATATATAGTGATACTTACCAGGTGACGGTACTTCCGTTACACATACTAGCGACTGAATCGAACAGAAGGTTAAATGGTTAGACAAAACGATAATTGTATCTGAGTTGTATTCGATGATATCGTGATGATGTTTATATAGCAATACTCACCAGGTAACTGTTCTTCCGTTTTACATACAAGCGACCGAATCGAGCAGGAGGTTGAATAGATAGATTGAACAATCATCGTATCTGGGTTGTATTCGATAATGTTTATATAGTTATACTCACCAGGTAATTGTTCTTCCGTTACACATACTAGCGACTGAATCGAACAGAAGGTTAAATGGTTAGACGAAACGATAATTGTATCTGAGTTGTATTCGATGATATCGTGATGATGTTTATATAGCAATACTTACCAGGTAACTGTTCTTCCGTTTTATATACAAGCGACCGAATCGAGCAGAAGGTTGAATTCAGTATAGATTGAACAACCATCGTATCTGGGTTGTATTCGATTATGTTTACATAGTGATACTCACCAGGTAACTGTTCTTTCGTTATACATACGAGCGACTGAATTGAACAGAAGGTTGAATGGAGAGTATATATGTTGTATTCGATTATGATGTTATGCTGTGTATATAGTTATACACACTAGGTGAAGGTATTCTTGTTTTACATACGAGCGACCGAAACGAACAGAAAGTTGAATGGATAGTCTGAACAATCAATGTATCAGGGTGGTATCCGATTATATCGCAATACTGTATATATAGTGATACATACCAGGTGACGGTACTTCCGTTACACATACTAGCGACTGAATCGAACAGAAGGTTAAATGGTTAGACGAAACGATAATTGTAACTGAGTTGTATTCTATTAAATCGTGGTGATGTTTATATAGAAATACTCACCAGGTTACTGTTCTTCCGTTATACATACGAGCAACCGAATCGAACAGAAGGTTGAATGGATAGTATATGGGTTGTATTCGATTATGATGTTATGCTGTGTATATAGTTATACACACTAGGTGACGGTATTCCCGTTTTACATACGAGCGACCGAAACGAACAGAAAGTTGAATGGATAGTCTGAACAATCAATGTATCTGGGTGGTATCCGATTATATCGCAATACTGTATATATAGTGATACTAACCAGGTGACGGTACTTCCGTTACACATACTAGCGACTGAATCGAACAGAAGGTTAAATGGTTAGACGAAACGATAATTGTAACTGAGTTGTATTCTATTATATCGTGGTGATGTTTATATAGAAATACTCACCTGGTTACTGTTCTTTCGTTTTCACATACAAGCGACCGAATCGACCAGAAGGTCAAATGGATAGATTAAACAATCATCGTAACTGAGTTGTATTCGATTATGTTTATAAAGTTATACTCACCAGATAACTGTTCTTCCGTTATACATACGAGCGACTGAATTGAACAGAAGGTTGAATGGATAATATATGGGTTGTATTCGATTATGATGTTATGCTGTGTATATAGTTATACACACTAGGTGACGGTATTCCCGTTTTACATACGAGCGACCGAAACGAACAGAAAGTTGAATGGATAGTCTGAACAATCAATGTATCTGGGTGGTATCCGATTATATCGCAATACTGTATATATAGTGATACTAACCAGGTGACGGTACTTCCGTTACACATACTAGCGACTGAATCGAACAGAAGGTTAAATGGTTAGACGAAACGATAATTGTAACTGAGTTGTATTCTATTATATCGTGGTGATGTTTATATAGAAATACTCACCAGGTTACTGTTCTTTCGTTTTCACATACAAGCAATCGAATCGAGCAGAAGGTCAAATGGATAGATTGAACAATCATCGTATCTGGGTTGTATTCGATTATGTTTATATAGTTATACTCACCAGGTAACTGTTCTTCCGTTACACATACTAGCGACTGAATCGAACAGAAGGTTGAATGGTTAGACGAAACGATAATTGTATCTGAGTTGTATTCGATGATATCGTGATGATGTTTATATATCAATACTCACCAGGTAACTGTTCTTCTGTTTTACATACAAGCGACCGAATCGAGCAGAAGGTTGAATTCAGTATAGACTGAACAATCATCGTATCTGAGTTGTATTCGATTATGTTTATATAGTTATACTCACCAGGTAACTGTTCTTCCGTTATACATACGAGCGACTGAATTGAACAGAAGGTTGAATAGATAGTATATGGGTTGTATTCGATTATGATGTTATGCTGTGTATATAGTTATACACACTAGGTGACGGTATTCTTGTTTTACATACGAGCGACCGAATCGAGCAGAAGGTCAAATGGATAGATTGAACAATCATCGTATCTGGGTTGTATTCGATTATGTTTATATAGTTATACTCACCAGGTAACTGTTCTTCCGTTACACATACTAGCGACTGAATCGAACAGAAGGTTGAATGGTTAGACGAAACGATAATTGTATCTGAGTTGTATTCGATGATATCGTGATGATGTTTATATATCAATACTCACCAGGTAACTGTTCTTCCGTTTTACATACAAGCGACCGAATCGAGCAGAAGGTTGAATTCAGTATAGATTGAACAATCATCGTATCTGGGTTGTATTCGATTATGTTTATATAGTTATACTCACCAGGTAACTGTTCTTCCGTTATACATACGAGCGACTGAATTGAACAGAAGGTTGAATGGATAGTATATGAGTTGTATTCGATTATGATGTTATGCTGTGTATATAGTTATACACACTAGGTGACGGTATTCTTGTTTCACATACGAGCGACCGAAACGAACAGAAAGTTGAATGGATAGTCTGAACAATCAATGTAACAGGGTGGTATCCGATTATATCGCAATACTGTATATATAGTGATACATACCAGGTGACGGTACTTCCGTTACACATACTAGCGACTGAATCGAACAGAAGGTTAAATGGTTAGACGAAACGATAATTGTAACTGAGTTGTATTCTATTATATCGTGGTGATGTTTATATAGGAATACTCACCAGGTTACTGTTTTTCGGTTATACATACGAGCAACCGAATCGAACAGAAGGTTGAATGGATTGTTGGGGAATACCAAATATTGTGTATGTTGGTACCCCAAATATTGGAAGAAAAAAAGTTTATTTCCTTTGGCAACTCAGTATAATTGGAATAGATTCAGAAATTACGGTTACACAGTATCAATATAACGTTTGATGGTTTTCAGAGGTATCTGTCCCCATTTGGAGAGGTGCAATCGTTTTTATAAACGACACATCATGTGACTTAGGAGACCATAGTTTTTTTTGAATAATAAATAACAGTATGTTTATTGAAGAATTCATTCGCTACCCAAGGCACATGAACTGTCAGCACTTTACGATATTAGGTTATTATGTTATGTTGATATGTTTATTAAAACATGAACTAATTGGAAGAGAACTAACATTTCGAAATGGTATGATGAACAAATCAATATGATATAATATAGTGTGATACATTTATATATGGCAAACATAGCAATAGCCTGAAGGGCGCACTTTACAACATCCGTCCCCCTCAAGAACGAAATTTGTAACTTGGATTGTTGCAAATTTCTGTTGATTTATTTTCAGCATGTTCATCTGAAGAGTCAGAAATATCATTGTCAATTTCGATTTCAATAGGATTTTCAATTCCCTGTGAATTTTGGGGTGAATTGCTACTCGGCGATTTTTTTAAACACTTAATATTATTTCTATACTTATATAAAACAAAAATGATTCCTATCATGATAAATAGGTAAATAAAAACATAATGATGAATATGATCGAATTGTATGTCATTATCTTCAAACATCTCTTGTTCCTTGAGCTTCAATGTGTTCACTGCGTAACTGATCCTTTCTAGTTTATCAATATGTTGCGATGAGATTAGTAAAGTCTTATTCAATAAAGGAAAAGCATTTACATTCAATGAATTATTGAGCATATTGGTATTAATATCAAAATTTGGATAATATGAACTATACGTTGAATCACTGTAAGATTGTGAGTCTAAAGAGTTCAATATAATAGAACTAGTGAATGCAGAACAATGAGGATTCATTTTTAAAATACCAGTTTCGTATAAGAAAATTTGTTTTTCAACTTTACCACATTTTATTGTCAAGAATTCCTTTTTCGGGCTATTGAAAATCCAAGAATTTGGTTGATGTAATTGAATGAAAATAGTGCTGTCAATGAAAATTATTCGTTTTTCGCATGTTTCTGGCATGGTACTGCGTGGGAGAAACAATAACGCTTCGCAGGTTTTGTGTAGTTGCAAAAGGAACAAAGGATATTTTTGTTTACAATTATACTTATTGTCTAGAACTAGGCATTTATCGATATCTTGATGATCAAGAAGAAAATAATGTTGTTTAACACTATCTATTGCTAAGAATGGTTTTTCAGGAATGATGAAACAAAACAAGTTTTTATTATAGTGCATGGGTAAACTCGTCATTTTCAACAAGTCATATGAGTTCGTACTAACTAAAGGGATATGTAAAATAAACATGAGAGAGTTATCTATTAAAATTACATTTGGTGACATAGATTTATACAATTCTAAAGAATTTTTCTGCGTTAATAATACAGGGAAAGTCAAACCTGAAGGCATATGCATACTGAATTGTACCAAATGATTGATCAAATTTTTTGGGCTGATAATCAGTGGATGAACATTGCCATTTTGTGCTGATAATATGATATTCAATAAATTGTTTTGATATAAGTCGAACTGATTTGTAAGCATGTCGAACATTAGCAAGTGTTGATCTAGTTGTTCAATGATTTCGAAATGTGCTGAGGCATTATTAATCATAATAGTTAGATTGTTAACATAATTTTGGACATTGGAGAACTTTCTATCGAAATCATGTAGATTTATCATAGATGAATTCATGTATTCCATAGCACTTTGAAAGACACTCGTCTGTTCCAATAATAGTTTTTGAAAACCTGATTGTTTATTTTCAAGTTTTTTGATAGCATTATTGTAATAAATAGCATCATTCTCATCTAAGGTACCAAAAAGAACTTTCGCGGTACTTCCAAAAATATTTAATAATCCCCTTTTTGCTCTGGTCTCTTCAAGTGGAACATCAGAATTTATCAATAATTCGTTAATCAATATATTTGTTTCCCTAGTTTTCTGTAATGTCAACCTCATCACATTTGTGAATGCGGCACATTGTTTAAAATTGGCTTCTACTAATAGTACTGATTCGCAAAGGCGATTAGCTTTTTCAAAATTATAATTCAACAATTTGTAGAGACTGAAATATGATTTCAAATCTAGCTTGGTTATCATTTTCCAATAGCTATTGTATAAGGAAACAGTATTGAATTGTTCGTAGTAAATTCCTGCACTTTCGCTGATCTGAGTAACTTGATATGTCGTCAGAGTATTGTTATAATCATTGTCACCTAATGAACTACGTACTAATAATTGAAGGAAAAGTATAATTATTTTCATCAAATTCATCACGACTACTCTTCGTATGCTGTTTATTCTAGGGTTTTATTTCTGAAACAGAAAATGTTTCATATTAGTTATGATAAAGTTTCAGTCTATTATTGTGAACTTTTGTTCGCTTTTTCTTAATCAAGATAGTTGTGTTTACGTTCGAATGTATTTCTACTACTTTATATGGACCATTCCAAACTGATGATAGTTTTTTACTTTTTCCTTTGACTGTAGATTCGTTTTTGAGTAAAACCAAATCACCAATTTGAAATTGAACTGCGTTCACGTTTTGATCATAATATTCCTTAGATTTTTGCTTATTCTTAACAAGATTATCCCGAGCTATTTCATGGGCATGCTGAAGGCGAGATTTCAGTTCACTATCGTAATCATTGTAATTATATGATAATTCAGGAGATTTTTTCAAACTCGATGGAATTTCTACAGGATGTCCATAAAGTAACTCAAATGGAGTATAGTTAGTGGCACTATTTACTGATGAATTGAAAACGAATTGTGCATAAGGCAACCATGTATCCCAAGAGTTTTGATCGTTATCTATATATGTTCTCAAATATTCGGTAAGAGTTTTATGTGATCGTTCTAGTGCACCATTGGTCTGTGGTCTAAATGCACATGTTTGAATTTTGTGTATTTTCAAAAGTTTACAGACCCTTTTGAAGAGTTCACTCAAAAAATTCTGACCTTGATCAGTGAGAACTGATTCGGGAATTCCGTGTCGACATATGATATTAGTGACAAAATGTTCAGCTATGCTACTAGCTTCTTGATTTTCTAGAGGTATTAATTCGCAAAATTTCGTCAATTCGTCTTGGAAAGTTAGTATGTATTTGTTATGATTATATGTTACTGCTAACGGACCAACAATATCTAAACTTATCTTTTCGAAGGGTTTTTTGGCTGTAGTAGTAGTAGTCATAGGCATTTTTGTATATTTGGAGGATTTATTTCTTTGACAGTAATCACACTTCGTAATGTAGTCATGGATGTCCTTATACATTCCAGACCACTTATACTTCCTTCTGATTTTTTTGAAAGATCTATTTACGCCTAAATGTCCTCCTAATGGACTATCATGGCATTCCTTGAGAATTTGTTGTATTTCTTCTCTCGAAGTTACTTTTATAGTATTACTATGAAAAATTGTTATCTTGATATCAAGATTCTTAAAAACATATCTCATCATTGTTCGAATATTTTCAATTTTCAAGCTTTTGAATGGAATGTTTCTTGTGAAATTTATCATTGATAAGCTATTTATACTATTTATAATTGCAAATTCCTTTATTATCTGTAATGCATCGAAAATGTTTTCATAACTGACCTTCTTAACATGTTCGTGAGAAGGTATGAATAAGGTGCTGTCTTCCTTAAGGTATTGAATTCCGAGTTTTGTTAAGGTTGCAGATTTTAGTTTATTTACAATATTTACTTCGACTGAATCATGAGCTGTTGTTATATCGGTGCTAATAAAATATACTCGTAAAGAGACAGGGTCGCACTCAGAAATATTCTTGTGGCTATCGATGATATTAGAATTTATTATGACATGATTTTCCTTTTCCTTCACGAACTTTTCATATTCAGAACATGTATTTATTGCATTGATGTGATGTATTCTACTCAATGCGTCTGCATTGGAATTTTGTATTCCAGGCTTATGTTTTATTTCAAATTGGAATTCTTCTAGTTTTAACCGGAATTTCATGAGACGACTACCTGGGTCTTTAATTGAAAACATCCACAATAACGGTTTATGATCGGTACAAATAAGAAACTTACGACCATATAAGTACGGCCTAAAATATTTGCAACTCCAAACTATTGAGAGCAACTCCTTTTCGATCGTACTGTAATTTTTTTCAGCTTTGTTAAGAGTACGTGAGGCGTATGCTACAGGGAGATCTTTGCCAATCTCTCCTTGTGACAAGACTGCTCCTATTGCAGTGTTACTTGCATCGGTAGTTAAAATAAAAGGATTAGTGAAAACGGGAAATTGTAATATCGGAGGGTTGCACAATTTTTCTTTAAGTATTTCGAATGCCTCTATACAGGAAGGTGTAAACTCGAAAGGAACATCCTTTTTTAGGAGATTATTTAAAGGTTGAGTGATTTTCGCAAAATTTTGGATATGGCGTCTATAGTAACCAGCCAATCCTAAGAAAGATTTTATTTCAGTGACATTTTTAGGGACAGGAAATTCCTTCACTGCTTTTATTTTAGCAGGATCAGGGCTGATGCCGTTTTCCGTGATTATATGACCTAAATAACTCAATTCGGGGCGTAGAAATTCGCATTTTTCAGGTTGCAATTTAAGATTATACATTCTCATTCGGTCAAATATTTCTACCAACTTTTCATTATGCTCCTTCAGAGTTTTTGCATAGATGATGATGTCATCAAGGTACACAAAGCATTTTATACCTTGTAATCCGGAGAGAACGTTATTCATCATTTTCATGAAGGTACTGGGTGCTCCCTTAAGCCCAAAAGGCAAACGGTTGAATTCATAGTGACCGTAGGGCACGCTGAAAGCAGTTTTATGTTTATCCTTAGGTTCCATCAGAACCTGATGATATCCCGATGCCAAATCTAGCGAACTGAAAAATTTTGAATTTCCTAACTGGTCTAATATTTCTGTAATATTTGGCAAATAATAGACTTCGTCTAGAGTTTTTTCGTTGAGTTTTCGAAAGTCAACAACTATTCGCCATTTTTTATTTCCATTCGAATCTGGCTTTTTAGGAACGACTAAAAGAGGAGAATTATATGGAGATTTTGAATCTGAAATGATTCCATCTTTGAGCATCTTATCGACTTGATTTCGAATTTCTTCGTGTTGTTGAAATGGTAGTCTATAGGGCTTGATGTTCACAGGAATATCATTAGATGTAGGTATGGAATGTTTTATTGCGTCTGTATGAGTTAAGCTATCACCCTGTAAGTGAAATATATCATGGAAGGATTTGCAAATTTCAAGAATACTGTCTTTTTCATTTGGATGCATGTGAGACGTTCGTAAGGATTCTGTTAAATTTGTTAGTCGTTCAAGATTGCAATGAGGTTTATCAATATTAAGAATTTCATATTCGGCAACATTTTCAAAAGTGACGAACGGATTTTCGATTGTCATATCTTGATCATTGGTATTAATGAATGCTATATTGCAATACCCATTTTTTGGCTTGACTATGCAATTTCCAACGAAGACTCCGTCTAGAATTTCTGAAGATAAGCATAAAGATTCGGATTTTTGTGTTGTTTTTATTTTGCGTATAACTTCACTCCTTGCTGGCACAACAATTTTAGTATTGCATGTGTTTTGCTGTGTTTTCATGAATTCGAAAGATAATGTTTTACGTTCATGTGTGAGAGATAATATTTTATTTTCATAATCAATTTGAGCTTTGAGTTTAAGGAGGATATCTTTACCTAATATTCCATCTTGCAGAATAGGAAAATTATCATTCACGATATGTATAGGATGTATAAAAATATTTTCACCTAACTGAAATTCACCATAGCATATACCATATGTTTCAATAAGAGATTCTGAAATACCTTTCAAAAAAGATTTATGTTGGGTATGACAAATTGCATCACCTTTGGTACAAGATTTTTTCAAAAGACTAATGGAGCTTCCAGTGTCGAGTAGAAGATTAGCTACACTATTTTTCGCTAATAGTAAAGGAAATATTACACTTTCGGCTTCTTCAGTATTGCAAGGCTCTAAGCGAAGAATTTTATTTTCATTATTAGAACAATATGATTCAGGACTTGTAGCGATAGGAATATGCATAATTGAAGAACTACAAGTATTTTTCAAAGGACGGCAGTTTAAAGATCGCTCACCCGACGTGCACTGCCTGTCTCTGCAGTCGGTGTTCGGGAGTTTCCCGAATCCGTAAGGGAGTTGTTTGAGTTTGATTGATATTGATCGACCCTTTTCTTTTTGAAACAATCACGTATATGGTGACCTTGTTTTTTGCAATATGCACAAATTATTTTCGTTACGTTTACTTCAGACTTAATCTCCCTTTTTGAGTACGATGGAAGTGGCGTGGAAGTGGACGGTTTATTTTTGAAGAAACATTCAGTTTCTAAATGACCATTCCGGTGACAAAAATTACATTTTTTTGAAAGATCTATTTTTGGAAAAATTATTTGGTTGTTGTCTATCGCTATTTCGCTCTTCTTCCACAGCTGCTTCGATCGCTTCTGATAGTTTCTCAAAACGAGATGCTTTTATAATTATTTTGATGTTGGAATTGAGACCATCTACAAAAGATTTGAAGGCTGTACGAGAATTGAGATTTTTAATGGTTTCTGCGGCCTCACTACCTTCGGCTTGGATGCAAGCATCGTTGAGGTTACTCAATAAGTGCTCAACTCGATTACCAAAATTCCGTACTGTTTCACCTATTTTTTGTTTGATTCGAAGTAATTCTCCTTGTAATTGCGCGATACTGCGTGTCTCTAAAAATTGATCTTGCAAATCTTTTTTCAATTCATTCCAATCCTCATATATTTTATGTTTGACTACATTGTATGCTGGGCCAGATAAACGCGATTTGATTATGTTAACAAGCATACTCGCATCGGCAGGTTGAGATAGATCTGTACTTACTATATCACAACATGAAATGAAACGATGAAGTTCTGATCTATCACCTCTAAATTCAGGAATTAATTTCAAGGCTGTGTCAATGTTCAATTTTGGCATGTTGTCAGTATTATTGCCTTCTGGATTAACTTCTACTGTATGTGGCATAGATTTACAGAAAATTGCATGAAATGTTATTACCACCAATATCAAATTATGTATGAGAAAAGTTCAATGAAAAATACAGATATTCAGAGATATGTACGAAGAAAAAAAAATGAAAATTTGAGTCCACAATGTTAACTGATGATTATGCTGTGAATGGAGGACACTACCATTCAAAACCACCACGTGTAGATGCTGAATAACTTACTGGCTGAATCTTGCTAGATGTTGACTGCTGCTTGTAGGTTTCAGGAATAATTCGCTGAAGGTATCGAGTACTTGAGTTGTTGTCCTGTTGTCCTATTGTCCTTTGCCTCCTTAGAATCTTGTATGACCCACGATGGTATGCTAGGCTTCAGTTGTAGCAGGTACAATTTGCTTAACAGCTGCTTCTGCACCACTGGATCACAGGATTACGGCTCGCAAAATTTCAGGAACAACTGGTTCTTGGAAGGTGGGTTATTTTTCGACCACTTGCACACCTGACACCAAATTTATGTTGGGGAATACCAAATATTGTGTATGTTGGTACCCCAAATATTGGAAGAAAAAAAGTTTATTTCCTTTGGCAACTCAGTATAATTGGAATAGATTCAGAAATTACGGTTACACAGTATCAATATAACGTTTGATGGTTTTCAGAGGTATCTGTCCCCATTTGGAGAGGTGCAATCGTTTTTATAAACGACACATCATGTGACTTAGGAGACCATAGTTTTTTTTGAATAATAAATAACAGTATGTTTATTGAAGAATTCATTCGCTACCCAAGGCACATGAACTGTCAGCACTTTACGATATTAGGTTAATATGTTATGTTGATATGTTTATTAAAACATGAACTAATTGGAAGAGAACTAACATTTCGAAATGGTATGATGAACAAATCAATATGATATAATATAGTGTGATACATTTATATATGGCAAACATAGCAATAGCCTGAAGGGCGCACTTTACAACAGGATAGTATATGAGTTGAATTCGATTATGATGTTATGCTGTGTATATAGTTATACACACTAGGTGACGGTATTCCCGTTTCACATACGAGCTACCGAAACGAACAGAAAGTTGAATGGATAGTCTGAACAGTCAATGTATCTGAGTGGTATACGATTATATCGCAATACTGTATATATAGTGATACTAACCCGGTGACGGTACTTCCGTTACACATACTAGCGACTGAATCGAACAGAAGGTTAAATGGTTAGACGAAACGATAATTGTAACTGAGTTTTATTCTATTATATCGTGGTGATGTTTATATAGAAATACTCACCAGGTTACTGTTCTTCCGTTATACATACGAGCAACCGAATCGAACAGAAGGTTGAATGGATAGTATCTGGGTTGTATTCGATTATGATGTTATGCTGTGTATATAGTTAAACACACTAGGTGACGGTATTCCCGTTTCACATACGAGCGACCGGAACGAACAGAAAGTTGAATAGATAGTCTGAACAATCAATGTATCTGGGTGGTATCCGATTATATCGCAATACTGTATATATAGTGATACTAACCAGGTGACGGTACTTCCGTTACACATACTAGCGACTGAATCGAACAGAAGGTTAAATGGTTAGACGAAACGATAATTGTATCTGAGTTGTATTCGATGATAACGTGATGATGTTTATATAGCAATACTCACCGGGTAACTGTTCTTCCGTTTTACATACAAGCGACTGAATCGAGCAAAAGGTTGAATTTAGTATAGATTGAACAATCATCGTATCTGGGTTGTATTCGATTATGTTTATATAGTTATACTCACCAGGTAACTGTTCTTCCGTTACACATACGAGCGACTGAATTGAACAGAAGGTTGAATGGATAGTATATGGGTTGTATTCGATTATGATGTTATGCTGTGTATATAGTTATACACACTAGGTGACGGTATTCCCGTTTTACATACGAGCGACCGAAACAAAAAGAAAGTTGAATGGATAGACTGAACAATCAATGTATCTGGGTGGTATCCGATTATATCGCAATACTGTATATATAGTGATACTTACCAGGTGACGGTACTTCCGTTACACATACTAGCGACTGAATCGAACAGAAGGTTAAATGGTTAGACAAAACGATAATTGTATCTGAGTTGTATTCGATGATATCGTGATGATGTTTATATAGCAATACTCACCAGGTAACTGTTCTTCCGTTTTACATACAAGCGACCGAATCGAGCAGGAGGTTGAATAGATGGATTGAACAATCATCGTATCTGGGTTGTATTCGATAATGTTTATATAGTTATACTCACCAGGTAATTGTTCTTCCGTTACACATACTAGCGACTGAATCGAACAGAAGGTTAAATGGTTAGACGAAACGATAATTGTATCTGAGTTGTATTCGATGATATCGTGATGATGTTTATATAGCAATACTTACCAGGTAACTGTTCTTCCGTTTTATATACAAGCGACCGAATCGAGCAGAAGGTTGAATTCAGTATAGATTGAACAACCATCGTATCTGGGTTGTATTCGATTATGTTTACATAGTGATACTCACCAGGTAACTGTTCTTTCGTTATACATACGAGCGACTGAATTGAACAGAAGGTTGAATGGAGAGTATATATGTTGTATTCGATTATGATGTTATGCTGTGTATATAGTTATACACACTAGGTGAAGGTATTCTTGTTTTACATACGAGCGACCGAAACGAACAGAAAGTTGAATGGATAGTCTGAACAATCAATGTATCAGGGTGGTATCCGATTATATCGCAATACTGTATATATAGTGATACATACCAGGTGACGGTACTTCCGTTACACATACTAGCGACTGAATCGAACAGAAGGTTAAATGGTTAGACGAAACGATAATTGTAACTGAGTTGTATTCTATTAAATCGTGGTGATGTTTATATAGAAATACTCACCAGGTTACTGTTCTTCCGTTATACATACGAGCAACCGAATCGAACAGAAGGTTGAATGGATAGTATATGGGTTGTATTCGATTATGATGTTATGCTGGGTATATAGTTATACACACTAGGTGACGGTATTCCCGTTTTACATACGAGCGACCGAAACGAACAGAAAGTTGAATGGATAGTCTGAACAATCATTGTATCTGGGTGGTATCCGATTATATCGCAATACTGTATATATAGTGATACTAACCAGGTGACGGTACTTCCGTTACACATACTAGCGACTGAATCGAACAGAAGGTTAAATGGTTAGACGAAACGATAATTGTAACTGAGTTGTATTCTATTATATCGTGGTGATGTTTATATAGAAATACTCACCAGGTTACTGTTCTTCCGTTATACATACGAGCAACCGAATCGAACAGAAGGTTGAATGGATATTATCTGGGTTGTATTCGATTATGATGTTATGCTGTGTATATAGTTGAACACACTAGGTGACGGTATTCCCGTTTCACATACGAGCGACCGAAACGAACAGAAAGTGGAATGGATAGTCTGAACAATCAATGTATCTGGGTGGTATCCGATTATATCGCAATACTGTATATATAGTGATACTAACCAGGTGACGGTACTTCCGTTACACATACTAGCGACTGAATCGAACAGAAGGTTAAATGGTTAGACGAAACGATAATTGTATCTGAGTTGTATTCGATGATAACGTGATGATGTTTATATAGCAATACTCACCGGGTAACTGTTCTTCCGTTTTACATACAAGCGACCGAATCGAGCAGAAGGTTGAATTTAGTATAGATTGAACAATCATCGTATCTGGGTTGTATTCGATTATGTTTATATAGTAATACTCACCAGGTAACTGTTCTTCCGTTATACATACGAGCGACTGAATTGAACAGAAGGTTGAATGGATAGTATATGGGTTGTATTCGATTATGACGTTATGCTGTGTATATAGTTATACACACTAGGTGACGGTATTCCCGTTTTACATACGAGCGACCGAAACAAAAAGAAAGTTGAATGGATAGACTGAACAATCAATGTATCTGGGTGGTATCCGATTATATCGCAATACTGTATATATAGTGATACTAACCAGGTGACGGTACTTCCGTTACACATACTAGCGACTGAATCGAACAGAAGGTTAAATGGTTAGACGAAACGATAATTGTAACTGAGTTGTATTCTATTATATCGTGGTGATGTTTATATAGAAATACTCACCAGGTTACTGTTCTTTCAATTTCACATACAAGCGACCGAATCGAGCAGAAGGTCAAATGGATAGATTGAACAATCATCGTATCTGGGTTGTATTCGATTATGTTTATATAGTTATACTCACCAGGTAACAGTTCTTCCGTTACACATACTAGCGACTGAATCGAACAGAAGGTTAAATGGTTAGACGAAACGATAATTGTATCTGAGTTGTATTCGATGATATCGTGATGATGTTTATATAGCAATACTCACCAGGTGACTGTTCTTCCGTTTTACATACAAGCGACCGAATCGAGCAGAAGGTTGAATTCAGTATAGATTGAACAATCATCGTATCTGGGTTGTATTCGATTATGTTTATATAGTTATACTCACCAGGTAACTGTTCTTCCGTTATACATACGAGCGACTGAATTGAACAGAAGGTTGAATGGATAGTATATGGGTTGTATTCGATTATGATGTTATGCTGTGTATATAGTTATACACACTAGGTGACGGTATTCTTGTTTTACATACGAGCGACCGAAACGAACAGAAAGTTGAATGGATAGTCTGAACAATCAATGTATCAGGGTGGTATCCGATTATATCGCAATACTGTATATATAGTGATACATACCAGGTGACGGTACTTCTGTTACACATACTAGCGACTGAATCGAACAGAAGGTTAAATGGTTAGACGAAACGATAATTGTAACTGAGTTGTATTCTATTATATCGTGGTGATGTTTATATAGAAATACTCACCAGGTTACTGTTCTTCCGTTATACATACGAGCAACCGAATCGAACAGAAGGTTGAATGGATAGTATATGGGTTGTATTCGATTATGATGTTATGCTGTGTATATAGTTATACACACTAGGTGACGGTATTCCCGTTTCACATACGAGCGACCGAAACGAACAGAAAGTTGAATGGATAGTCTGAACAATCAATGTATCTGAGTGGTATCCGATTATATCGCAATACTGTATATATAGTGATACTAACCAGGTGACGGTACTTCCGTTACACATACTAGCGACTGAATCGAACAGAAGGTTAAATGGTTAGACGAAACGGTAATTGAAACTTAGTTGTATTCGATTATATCGTGGTGATGTTTATATAGAAATACTCACCAGGTAACTGTTCTTTCGTTTTCACATACAAGCGACCGAATCGAGCAGAAGGTCAAATGGATAGATTGAACAATCATCGTATCTGGGTTGTATTCGATTATGTTTATATAGTTATACTCACCAGGTTACTGTTCTTCCGTTACACATACTAGCGACTGAATCGAACAGAAGGTTAAATGGTTAGACGAAACGATAATTGTATCTGAGTTGTATTCGATGATATCGTGATGATGTTTATATAGCAATACTCACCAGGTAACTGTTCTTCCGTTTTACATACAAGCGACCGAATCGAGCAGAAGGTTGAATTCAGTATAGATTGAACAATCATCGTATCTGGGTTGTATTCGATTAGGTTTATATAGTTATACTCACCAGGTAACTGTTCTTCCGTTATACATACGAGCGACTGAATTGAACAGAAGGTTGAATAGATAGTATATGGGTTGTATTCGATTATGATGTTATGCTGTGTATATAGTTATACACACTAGGTGACGGTATTCTTGTTTTACATACGAGCGACCGAATCGAGCAGAAGGTCAAATGGATAGATTGAACAATCATCGTATCTGGGTTGTATTCGATTATGTTTATATAGTTATACTCACCAGGTAACTGTTCTTCCGTTACACATACTAGCGACTGAATCGAACAGAAGGTTGAATGGTTAGACGAAACGATAATTGTATCTGAGTTGTATTCGATGATATCGTGATGATGTTTATATATCAATACTCACCAGGTAACTGTTCTTCCGTTTTACATACAAGCGACCGAATCGAGCAGAAGGTTGAATTCAGTATAGATTGAACAATCATCGTATCTGGGTTGTATTCGATTATGTTTATATAGTTATACTCACCAGGTAACTGTTCTTCCGTTATACATACGAGCGACTGAATTGAACAGAAGGTTGAATAGATAGTATATGGGTTGTATTCGATTATGATGTTATGCTGTGTATATAGTTATACACACTAGGTGACGGTATTCTTGTTTTACATACGAGCGACCGAAACGAACAGAAAGTTGAATGGATAGTCTGAACAATCAATTTATCAGGGTGGTATCCGATTATATCGCAATACTGTATATATAGTGATACATACCAGGTGACGGTACTTCCGTTACACATACTAGCGACTGAATCGAACAAAAGGTTAAATGGTTAGACGAAACGATAATTGAAACTGAGTTGTATTCGATTATATCGTGGTGATGTTTATATAGAAATACTCACCAGGTTACTGTTCATCCGTTATACATACGAGCAACCGAATCGAACAGAAGGTTGAATGGATAGTATATGGGTTGTATTCGATTATGATGTTATGCTGTGTATATAGTTATACACACTAGGTGACGGTATTCCCGTTTTACATACGAGCGACCGAAACGAACAGAAAGTTGAATGGATAGTCTGAACAATCAATGTATCTGGGTGGTATCCGATTATATCGCAATACTGTATATATAGTGATACTAACCAGGTGACGGTACTTCCGTTACACATACTAGCGACTGAATCGAACAGAAGGTTAAATGGTTAGACGAAACGATAATTGTAACTGAGTTGTATTCTATTATATCGTGGTGATGTTTATATAGAAATACTCACCAGGTTACTGTTCTTTCGTTTTCACATACAAGCGACCGAATCGAGCAGAAGGTCAAATGGATAGATTAAACAATCATCGTAACTGAGTTGTATTCGATTATGTTTATAAAGTTATACTCACCAGATAACTGTTCTTCCGTTATACATACGAGCGACTGAATTGAACAGAAGGTTGAATGGATAATATATGGGTTGTATTCGATTATGATGTTATGCTGTGTATATAGTTATACACACTAGGTGACGGTATTCCCGTTTTACATACGAGCGACCGAAACGAACAGAAAGTTGAATGGATAGTCTGAACAATCAATGTATCTGGGTGGTATCCGATTATATCGCAATACTGTATATATAGTGATACTAACCAGGTGACGGTACTTCCGTTACACATACTAGCGACTGAATCGAACAGAAGGTTAAATGGTTAGACGAAACGATAATTGTAACTGAGTTGTATTCTATTATATCGTGGTGATGTTTATATAGAAATACTCACCAGGTTACTGTTCTTTCGTTTTCACATACAAGCAATCGAATCGAGCAGAAGGTCAAATGGATAGATTGAACAATCATCGTATCTGGGTTGTATTCGATTATGTTTATATAGTTATACTCACCAGGTAACTGTTCTTCCGTTACACATACTAGCGACTGAATCGAACAGAAGGTTGAATGGTTAGACGAAACGATAATTGTATCTGAGTTGTATTCGATGATATCGTGATGATGTTTATATATCAATACTCACCAGGTAACTGTTCTTCTGTTTTACATACAAGCGACCGAATCGAGCAGAAGGTTGAATTCAGTATAGACTGAACAATCATCGTATCTGAGTTGTATTCGATTATGTTTATATAGTTATACTCACCAGGTAACTGTTCTTCCGTTATACATACGAGCGACTGAATTGAACAGAAGGTTGAATAGATAGTATATGGGTTGTATTCGATTATGATGTTATGCTGTGTATATAGTTATACACACTAGGTGACGGTTTTCTTGTTTTACATACGAGCGACCGAATCGAGCAGAAGGTCAAATGGATAGATTGAACAATCATCGTATCTGGGTTGTATTCGATTATGTTTATATAGTTATACTCACCAGGTAACTGTTCTTCCGTTACACATACTAGCGACTGAATCGAACAGAAGGTTGAATGGTTAGACGAAACGATAATTGTATCTGAGTTGTGATCGATGATATCGTGATGATGTTTATATATCAATACTCACCAGGTAACTGTTCTTCCGTTTTACATACAAGCGACCGAATCGAGCAGAAGGTTGAATTCAGTATAGATTGAACAATCATCGTATCTGGGTTGTATTCGATTATGTTTATATAGTTATACTCACCAGGTAACTGTTCTTCCGTTACACATACGAGCGACTGAATTGAACAGAAGGTTGAATGGATAGTATATGGGTTGTATTCGATTATGATGTTATGCTGTGTATATAGTTATACACACTAGGTGACGGTATTCCCGTTTTACATACGAGCGACCGAAACAAAAAGAAAGTTGAATGGATAGACTGAACAATCAATGTATCTGGGTGGTATCCGATTATATCGCAATACTGTATATATAGTGATACTAACCAGGTGACGGTACTTCCGTTACACATACTAGCGACTGAATCGAACAGAAGGTTAAATGGTTAGACAAAACGATAATTGTATCTGAGTTGTATTCGATGATATCGTGATGATGTTTATATAGCAATACTCACCAGGTAACTGTTCTTCCGTTTTACATACAAGCGACCGAATCGAGCAGGAGGTTGAATAGATAGATTGAACAATCATCGTATCTGGGTTGTATTCGATAATGTTTATATAGTTATACTCACCAGGTAACTGTTAATAATGGATAGATTGAACGATCATCGTAACTGGGTTGTATTCGATTATGTTTATATAGTTATACTCACCAGGTAACTGTTCTTCCGTTTTACATACAAGCGACCGAATCGAGCAGGAGGTTGAATAGATAGATTGAACAATCATCGTATCTGGGTTGTATTCGATAATGTTTATATAGTTATACTCACCAGGTAACTGTTCTTCCGTTACACATACTAGCGACTGAATCGAACAGAAGGTTAAATGGTTAGACGAAATGATAATTGTATCTGAGTTGTATTCGATGATATCGTGATGATGTTTATATAGCAATACTCACCAGGTAACTGTTCTTCCGTTTTACATACAAGCGACCGAATCGAGCAGAAGGTTGAATTCAGTATAGATTGAACAATCATCATATCTGGGTTGTATTCGATTATGTTTATATAGTTATACTCACCAGGTAACTGTTCTTCCGTTATACATACGAGCGACCGAATTGAACAGAAGGTTGAATGGATAGTATATGGGTTGTATTCGATTATGATGTTATGCTGTGTATATAGTTATACACACTAGATGACGGTATTCTTGTTTTACATACGAGCGACCGAAACGAACAGAAAGTTGAATGGATAGTCTGAACAATCAATGTATCAGGGTGGTATCCGATTATATCGCAATACAGTATATATAGTGATACATACCAGGTGACAGTACTTCCGTTACACATACTAGCGACTGAATCGAACAGAAGGTTAAATGGTTAGACGAAACGATAATTGTAACTGAGTTGTATTCGATGATAACGTGATGATGTTTATATAGCAATACTCACCAGGTAACTGTTCTTCCGTTTTACATACAAGCGACCGAATCGAGCAGAAGGTTGAATTTAGTATAGATTGAACAATCATCGTATCTGGGTTGTATTCGATTATGTTTATATAGTTATACTCACCAGGTAACTGTTCTTCCGTTATACATACGAGCGACTGAATTGAACATAAGGTTGAATGGATAGTATATGGGTTGTATTCGATTATGATGTTATGCTGTGTATAAAGTTATACACACTGGGTGACGGTATTCCCGTTTTACATACGAGCGACCGAAACAAAAAGAAAGTTGAATGGATAGTCTGAACAATCAATGTATCTGGGTGGTATCCGATTATATCGCAATACTGTATAAATAGTGATACTTACCAGGTGACGGTACTTCCGTTACACATGCTAGCGACTGAATCGAACAGAAGGTTAAATGGTTAGACAAAACGATAATTGTATCTGAGTTGTATTCGATGATATCGTGATGATGTTTATATAGCAATACTCACCTGGTAACTGTTCTTCCGTTTTACATACAAGCGACCGAATCGAGCAGGAGGTTGAAAAGATAGATTGAACAATCATCGTATCTGGGTTGTATTCGATAATGTTTATATAGTTATACTCACCAGGTAACTGTTCTTCCGTTACACATACTAGCGACTGAATCGAACAGAAGGTTAAATGGTTAGACGAAACGATAATTTTATCTGAGTTGTATTCGATGATATCGTGATGATGTTTATATAGCAATACTCACCAGGTAACTGTTCTTCCGTTTTACATACAAGCGACCGAATCGAGCAGAAGGTTGAATTCAGTATAGATTGAACAACCATCGTATCTGGGTTGTATTCGATTATGTTTACATAGTTATACTCACCAGGTAACTGTTCTTCCGTTATACATACGAGCGACTGAATTGAACAGAAGGTTGAATGGAGAGTATATGGGTTGTATTCGATTATGATGTTATGCTGTGTATATAGTTATACACACTAGGTGACGGTATTCTTGTTTTACATACGAGCGACCGAAACGAACAGAAAGTTGAATGGATAGTCTGAACAATCAATGTATCAGGGTGGTATCCGATTATATCGCAATACTGTATATATAGTGATACATACCAGGTGACGGTACTTCCGTTACACATACTAGCGACTGAATCGAACAGAAGGTTAAATGTTTAGACGAAACGATAATTGTAACTGAGTTGTATTCTATTATATCGTGGTGATGTTTATATAGAAATACTCACCAGGTTACTGTTCTTCCGTTATACTACGAGCAACCGAATCGAACAGAAGGTTGAATGGATAGTATATGGGTTGTATTCGATTATGATGTTATGCTGTGTATATAGTTATACACACTAGGTGACGGTATTCCCGTTTTACATACGAGCGACCGAAACGAACAGAAAGTTGAATGGATAGTCTGAACAATCAATGTATCTGGGTGGTATCCGATTATATCGCAATACTGTATATATAGTGATACTAACCAGGTGACGGTACTTCCGTTACACATACTAGCGACTGAATCGAACAGAAGGTTAAATGGTTAGACGAAACGATAATTGTAACTGAGTTGTATTCTATTATATCGTGGTGATGTTTATATAGAAATACTCACCAGGTTACTGTTCTTTCGCTTTCACATACAAGCGACCGAATCGAGCAGAAGGTCAAATGGATAGATTGAACAATCATCGTATCTGGGTTGTATTCGATTATGTTTATATAGTTATACTCACCAGGTAACAGTTCTTCCGTTACACATACTAGCGACTGAATCGAACAGAAGGTTAAATGGTTAGACGAAACGATAATTGTATCTGAGTTGTATTCGATGATATCGTGATGATGTTAATATAGCAATACTCACCAGGTAACTGTTCTTCCGTTTTACATACAAGCGACCGAATCGAGCAGAAGGTTGAATTCAGTATAGATTGAACAATCATCGTATCTGGGTTGTATTCGATTATGTTTATATAGTTATACTCACCAGGTAACTGTTTTTCCGTTATACATACGAGCGACTGAATTGAACAGAAGGTTGAATGGATAGTATATGGGTTGTATTCGATTATGATGTTATGCTGTGTATATTGTTATACACACTAGGTGACGGTATTCTTGTTTTACATACGAGCGACCGAAACGAACAGAAAGTTGAATGGATAGTCTGAACAATCAATGTATCAGGGTGGTATCCGATTATATCGCAATACTGTATATATAGTGATACATACCAGGTGACGGTACTTCCGTTACACATACTAGCGACTGAATCGAACAGAAGGTTAAATGGTTAGACGAAACGATAATTGTAACTGAGTTGTATTCTATTATATCGTGGTGATGTTTATATAGAAATACTCACCAGGTTACTGTTCTTCCGTTATACATACAAGCAACCGAATCGAACAGAAGGTTGAATGGATAGTATATGGGTTGTATTCGATTATGATGTTATGCTGTGTATATAGTTATACACACTAGGTGACGGTATTCCCGTTTCACATACGAGCGACCGAAACGAACAGAAAGTTGAATGGATAGTCTGAACAATCAATGTATCCGATTATCCGATCCGATTATATCGCAATACTGTATATATAGTGATACTAACCAGGTGACGGTACTTCCGTTACACATACTAGCGACTGAATCGAACAGAAGGTTAAATGGTTAGACGAAACGATAATTGAAACTTAGTTGTATTCGATAATATCGTGGTGATGTTTATATAGAAATACTCACCAGGTAACTGTTCTTTCGTTTTCACATACAAGCGACCGAATCGAGCAGAAGGTCAAATGGATAGATTGAACAATCATCGTATCTGGGTTGTATTCGATTATGTTTATATAGTTATACTCACCAGGTTACTGTTCTTCCGTTACACATACTAGCGACTGAATCGAACAGAAGGTTAAATGGTTAGACGAAACGATAATTGTATCTGAGTTGTATTCGATGATATCGTGATGATGTTTATATAGCAATACTCACCAGGTAACTGTTCTTCCGTTTTACATACAAGCGACCGAATCGAGCAGAAGGTTGAATTCAGTATAGATTGAACAATCATCGTATCTGGGTTGTATTCGATTATGTTTATATAGTTATACTCACCAGGTAACTGTTCTTCCGTTATACATACGAGCGACCGAATTGAACAGAAGGTTGAATGGATAGTATATGGGTTGTATTCGATTATGATGTTATGCTGTGTATATAGTTATACACACTAGATGACGGTATTCTTGTTTTACATACGAGCGACCGAAACGAACAGAAAGTTGAATGGATAGTCTGAACAATCAATGTATCAGGGTGGTATCCGATTATATCGCAATACAGTATATATAGTGATACATACCAGGTGACAGTACTTCCGTTACACATACTAGCGACTGAATCGAACAGAAGGTTAAATGGTTAGACGAAACGATAATTGTAACTGAGTTGTATTCGATGATAACGTGATGATGTTTATATAGCAATACTCACCAGGTAACTGTTCTTCCGTTTTACATACAAGCGACCGAATCGAGCAGAAGGTTGAATTTAGTATAGATTGAACAATCATCGTATCTGGGTTGTATTCGATTATGTTTATATAGTTATACTCACCAGGTAACTGTTCTTCCGTTATACATACGAGCGACTGAATTGAACATAAGGTTGAATGGATAGTATATGGGTTGTATTCGATTATGATGTTATGCTGTGTATAAAGTTATACACACTGGGTGACGGTATTCCCGTTTTACATACGAGCGACCGAAACAAAAAGAAAGTTGAATGGATAGTCTGAACAATCAATGTATCTGGGTGGTATCCGATTATATCGCAATACTGTATATATAGTGATACTTACCAGGTGACGGTACTTCCGTTACACATGCTAGCGACTGAATCGAACAGAAGGTTAAATGGTTAGACAAAACGATAATTGTATCTGAGTTGTATTCGATGATATCGTGATGATGTTTATATAGCAATACTCACCTGGTAACTGTTCTTCCGTTTTACATACAAGCGACCGAATCGAGCAGGAGGTTGAATAGATAGATTGAACAATCATCGTATCTGGGTTGTATTCGATAATGTTTATATAGTTATACTCACCAGGTAACTGTTCTTCCGTTACACATACTAGCGACTGAATCGAACAGAAGGTTAAATGGTTAGACGAAACGATAATTTTATCTGAGTTGTATTCGATGATATCGTGATGATGTTTATATAGCAATACTCACCAGGTAACTGTTCTTCCGTTTTACATACAAGCGACCGAATCGAGCAGAAGGTTGAATTCAGTATAGATTGAACAACCATCGTATCTGGGTTGTATTCGATTATGTTTACATAGTTATACTCACCAGGTAACTGTTCTTTCGTTATACATACGAGCGACTGAATTGAACAGAAGGTTGAATGGAGAGTATATGGGTTGTATTCGATTATGATGTTATGCTGTGTATATAGTTATACACACTAGGTGACGGTATTCCCGTTTAACATACGAGCGACCGAAACGAACAGAAAGTTGAATGGATAGTCTGAACAATCAATGTATCTGGGTGGTATCCGATTATATCGCAATACTGTATATATAGTGATACTAACCAGGTGACGGTACTTCCGTTACACATACTAGCGACTGAATCGAACAGAAGGTTAAATGGTTAGACGAAACGATAATTGTAACTGAGTTGTATTCTATTATATCGTGGTGATGTTTATATAGAAATACTCACCAGGTTACTGTTCTTTCGCTTTCACATACAAGCGACCGAATCGAGCAGAAGGTCAAATGGATAGATTGAACAATCATCGTATCTGGGTTGTATTCGATTATGTTTATATAGTTATACTCACCAGGTAACAGTTCTTCCGTTACACATACTAGCGACTGAATCGAACAGAAGGTTAAATGGTTAGACGAAACGATAATTGTATCTGAGTTGTATTCGATGATATCGTGATGATGTTAATATAGCAATACTCACCAGGTAACTGTTCTTCCGTTTTACATACAAGCGACCGAATCGAGCAGAAGGTTGAATTCAGTATAGATTGAACAATCATCGTATCTGGGTTGTATTCGATTATGTTTATATAGTTATACTCACCAGGTAACTGTTTTTCCGTTATACATACGAGCGACTGAATTGAACAGAAGGTTGAATGGATAGTATATGGGTTGTATTCGATTATGATGTTATGCTGTGTATATTGTTATACACACTAGGTGACGGTATTCTTGTTTTACATACGAGCGACCGAAACGAACAGAAAGTTGAATGGATAGTCTGAACAATCAATGTATCAGGGTGGTATCCGATTATATCGCAATACTGTATATATAGTGATACATACCAGGTGACGGTACTTCCGTTACACATACTAGCGACTGAATCGAACAGAAGGTTAAATGGTTAGACGAAACGATAATTGTAACTGAGTTGTATTCTATTATATCGTGGTGATGTTTATATAGAAATACTCACCAGGTTACTGTTCTTCCGTTATACATACAAGCAACCGAATCGAACAGAAGGTTGAATGGATAGTATATGGGTTGTATTCGATTATGATGTTATGCTGTGTATATAGTTATACACACTATGTGACGGTATTCCCGTTTCACATACGAGCGACCGAAACGAACAGAAAGTTGAATGGATAGTCTGAACAATCAATGTATCTGAGTGGTATCCGATTATATCGCAATACTGTATATATAGTGATACTAACCAGGTGACGGTACTTCCGTTACACATACTAGCGACTGAATCGAACAGAAGGTTAAATGGTTAGACGAAACGATAATTGAAACTTAGTTGTATTCGATTATATCGTGGTGATGTTTATATAGAAATACTCACCAGGTAACTGTTCTTTCGTTTTCACATACAAGCGACCGAATCGAGCAGAAGGTCAAATGGATAGATTGAACAATCATCGTATCTGGGTTGTATTCGATTATGTTTATATAGTTATACTCACCAGGTTACTGTTCTTCCGTTACACATACTAGCGACTGAATCGAACAGAAGTTAAATGGTTAGACGAAACGATAATTGTATCTGAGTTGTATTCGATGATATCGTGATGATGTTTATATAGCAATACTCACCAGGTAACTGTTCTTCCGTTTTACATACAAGCGACCGAATCGAGCAGAAGGTTGAATTCAGTATAGATTGAACAATCATCGTATCTGGGTTGTATTCGATTATGTTTATATAGTTATACTCACCAGGTAACTGTTCTTCCGTTATACATACGAGCGACTGAATTGAACAGAAGGTTGAATGGATAGTATATGGGTTGTATTCGATTATGATGTTATGCTGTGTATATAGTTATACACACTAGGTGACGGTATTCTCGTTTTACATACCAGCGACCGAAACGAACAGAAAGTTGAATGGATAGTCTGAACAATCAATGTATCAGGGTGGTATCCGATTATATCGCAATACTGTATATATAGTGATACATACCAGGTGACGGTACTTCCGTTACACATACTAGCGACTGAATCGAACAGAAGGTTAAATGGTTAGACGAAACGATAATTGTAACTGAGTTGTATTCTATTATATCGTGGTGATGTTTATATAGAAATACTCACCAGGTTACTGTTCTCCCGTTATACATACGAGCAACCGAATCGAACAGAAGGTTGAATGGATAGTATCTGGGTTGTATTCGATTATGATGTTATGCTGTGTATATAGTTAAACACACTAGGTGACGGTATTCCCCCTTCACATACGAGCGACCGAAACGAACAGAAAGTTGAATGGATAGTCTGAACAATCAATGTATCTGGGTGGTATCCGATTATATCGCAATACTGTATATATAGTGATACTAACCAGGTGACGGTACTTCCGTTACATTCTAGCGACTGAATCGAACAGAAGGTTAAATGGTTAGACGAAACGATAATTGAAACTGAGTTGTATTCGATTATATCGTGGTGATGTTTATATAGAAATACTCACCAGGTAACTGTTCTTTCGTTTTCACATACAAGCGACCGAATCGAGCAGAAGTTCAAATGGATAGATTGAACAATCATCGTATCTGGGTTGTATTCGATTATGTTTATATAGATATACTCACCAGGTAACTGTTCTTCCGTTACACATACTAGCGACTGAATCGAACAGAAGGTTAAATGGTTAGACGAAACGATAATTGAAACTGAGTTGTATTCGATTATATCGTGGTGATGTTTATATAGAAATACTCACCAGGTAACTGTTCTTTCGTTTTCACATACAAGCGACCGAATCGAGCAGAAGTTCAAATGGATAGATTGAACAATCATCGTATCTGGGTTGTATTCGATTATGTTTATATAGATATACTCACCAGGTAACTGTTCTTCCGTTACACATACTAGCGACCGAATCGAGCAGAAGGTCAAATGGATAGATTGAACATCCATCGTATCTGGGTTGTATTCGATTATGTTTATATAGTTATACTCACCAGGTAACTGTTCTTCCGTTACACGTACGAGCGACTGAATTGAACAGAAGGTTAAATGGATAGTATATGGGTTGTATTCGATTATGATGTTATGCTGTGTATATAGTTATACACACTAGTTGACGGTATACTTGTTTTACATACGAGCGACCGAAACGAACAGAAAGTTGAATGGATAGTCTGAACAATCAATGTATCAGGGTGGTATCCGATTATATCGCAATACTGTATATATAGTGATACATACCTGGTGACGGTACTTCCGTTACACATAATAGCGACTGAATCGAACAGAAGGTTAAATGGTTAGACGAAACGATAATTGTAACTGAGTTGTATTCTATTATATCGTGGTGATGTTTATATAGTTATACTCACCAGGTAACTGTTCTTCCGTTATACATACGAGCAACCGAATCGAACAGAAGGTTGAATGGATAGTATATGGGTTGTATTCGATTATGATGTTATGCTGTGTATATAGGTATACACACTAGGTGACGGTATTCCCGTTTCACATACGAGCAACTGAAACGAACAGAAAGTTGAATGGATAGTCTGAACAATCAATGTATATGGGTGGTATCTGATTATATCGCAATACTGTATATATAGTGATACTAACCAGGTGACGGTACTTCCGTTACACATACTAGCGACTGAATCGAACAGAAGGTTAAATGGTTAGACGAAACAATAATTGAAACTGAGTTGTATTCGATTATATCGTGGTGATGTTTATATAGAAATACTCACCAGGTAACTGTTCTTTCGTTTTCACATACAAGCGACCGAATCGAGCAGAAGTTCAAATGGATAGATTGAACAATCATCGTATCTGGGTTGTATTCGATTATGTTTATATAGTTATACTCACCAGGTAACTGTTCTTCCGTTACACATACTAGCGACTGAATCGAACAAAAGGTTAAATGGTCAGACGAAACGATAATTGTATCTGAGTTGTATTCGATGATATCTTGATGATGTTTATATAGCAATACTCACCAGGTAACTGTTCTTCCGTTTTACATACAAGGGACCGAATCGAGCAGAAGGTTGAATTCAGTATAGATTGAACAATCATCGTATCTGGGTTGTATTCGATTATTTTTATATAGTTATATTCACCAGGTAACTGTTCTTCCGTTATACATACGAGCGACTGAATTGAACAGAAGGTTGAATGGATAGTATATGGGTTGTATTCGATTATGATGTTATGCTGTGTATATAGTAATACACACTAGGTGACGATATTCTTGTTTTACATACGAGCGACCGAAACGAACAGAAAGTTGAATGGATAGCCTGAACAATCAATGTATCAGGGTGGTATCCGATTATATCGCAATACTGTATATATAGTGATACATACCAGGTGACGGTACTTCCGTTACACAAACTAGCGACTGAATCGAACAGAAGGTTGAATGGTTAGACGAAACGATAATTGTAACTGAGTTGTATTCTATTATATCGTGGTGATGTTTATATAGAAATACTCACCAGGTTACTGTTCTTCCGTTATACATACGAGCAACCGAATCGAACAGAAGGTTGAATGGATAGTATCTGGGTTGTATTCGATTATGATGTTATGCTGTGTATATAGTTGAACACACTAGGTGACGGTATTCCCGTTTCACATACGAGCGACCGAAACGAACAGAAAGTTGAATGGATAGTCTGAACAATCAATGTATCAGGGTGGTATCCGATTATATCGCAATACTGTATATATAGTGATACATACCAGGTGACGGTACTTCCGTTACACATACTAGCGACTGAATCGAACAGAAGGTTAAATGGTTAGACGAAACGATAATTGTAACTGAGTTGTATTCTATTATATCGTGGTGATGTTTATATAGAAATACTCACCAGGTTACTGTTCTTCCGTTATACATACGAGCAACCGAATCGAACAGAAGGTAGAATGGATAGTATATGGGTTGTATTCGATTATGATGTTATGCTGTGTATATAGTTATACACACTAGGTGACGGTATTCCCGTTTCACATACGAGCGACCGAAACGAACAGAAAGTTGAATGGATAGTCTGAACAATCAATGTATCTGAGTGGTATCCGATTATATCGCAATACTGTATATATAGTGATACTAACCAGGTGACGGTACTTCCGTTACACATACTAGCGACTGAATCGAACAGAAGGTTAAATGGTTAGACGAAACGATAATTGAAACTTAGTTGTATTCGATTATATCGTGGTGATGTTTATATAGAAATACTCACCAGGTAACTGTTCTTTCGTTTTCACATACAAGCGACCGAATCGAGCAGAAGGTCAAATGGATAGATTGAACAATCATCGTATCTGGGTTGTATTCGATTATGTTTATATAGTTATACTCACCAGGTTACTGTTCTTCCGTTACACATACTAGCGACTGAATCGAACAGAAGGTTAAATGGTTAGACGAAACGATAATTGTATCTGAGTTGTATTCGATGATATCGTGATGATGTTTATATAGCAATACTCACCAGGTAACTGTTCTTTCGTTTTACATACAAGCGACCGAATCGAGCAGAAGGTTGAATTCAGTATAGATTGAACAACCATCGTATCTGGGTTGTATTTGATTATGTTTACATAGTTATACTCACCAGGTAACTGTTCTTCCGTTATACATACGAGCGACTGAATTGAACAGAAGGTTGAATGGAGAGTATATGGGTTGTATTCGATTATGATGTTATGCTGTGTATATAGTTATACACACTAGGTGACGGTATTCTTGTTTTACATACGAGCGACCGAAACGAACAGAAAGTTGAATGGATAGTCTGAACAATCAATGTATCAGGGTGGTATCCGATTATATCGCAATACTGTATATATAGTGATACATACCAGGTGACGGTACTTCCGTTACACATACTAGCGACTGAATCGAACAGATGGTTAAATGGTTAGACGAAACGATAATTGTACCTGAGTTGTATTCTATTATATCGTGGTGATGTTTATATAGAAATACTCACCAGGTTACTGTTCTTCCGTTATACATACGAGCAACCGAATCGAACAGAAGGTTGAATGGATAGTCTGAACAATCAATGTATCTGGGTGGTATCCGATTATATCGCAATACTGTATATATAGTGATACTAACCAGGTGACGGTACTTCCGTTACACATACTAGCGACTGAATCGAACAGAAGGTTAAATGGTTAGACGAAACGATAATTGTAACTGAGTTGTATTCTATTATATCGTGGTGATGTTTATATAGAAATACTCACCAGGTTACTGTTCTTTCGCTTTCACATACAAGCGACCGAATCGAGCAGAAGGTCAAATGGATAGATTGAACAATCATCGTATCTGGGTTGTATTCGATTATGTTTATATAGTTATACTCACCAGGTAACAGTTCTTCCGTTACACATACTAGCGACTGAATCGAACAGAAGGTTAAATGGTTAGACGAAACGATAATTGTATCTGAGTTGTATTCGATGATATCGTGATGATGTTTATATAGCAATACTCACCAGGTAACTGTTCTTCCGTTTTACATACAAGCGACCGAATCGAGCAGAAGGTTGAATTCAGTATAGATTGAACAATCATCGTATCTGGGTTGTATTCGATTATGTTTATATAGTTATACTCACCAGGTAACTGTTCTTCCGTTATACATACGAGCGACTGAATTGAACAGAAGGTTGAATGGATAGTATATGGGTTGTATTCGATTATGATGTTATGCTGTGTATATAGTTATACACACTAGGTGACGGTATTCTTGTTTTACATACGAGCGACCGAAACGAACAGAAAGTTGAATGGATAGTCTGAACAATCAATGTATCAGGGTGGTATCCGATTATATCGCAATACTGTATATATAGTGATACATACCAGGTGACGGTACTTCCGTTACACATACTAGCGACTGAATCGAACAGAAGGTTAAATGGTTAGACGAAACGATAATTGTAACTGAGTTGTATTCTATTTTATCGTGGTGATGTTTATATAGAAATACTCACCAGGTTACTGTTCTTCCGTTATACATACGAGCAACCGAATCGAACAGAAGGTTGAATGGATAGTATATGGGTTGTATTCGATTATGATGTTATGCTGTGTATATAGTTATACACACTAGGTGACGGTATTCCCGTTTCACATACGAGCGACCGAAACGAACAGAAAGTTGAATGGATAGTCTGAACAATCAATGTATCTGAGTGGTATCCGATTATATCGCAATACTGTATATATAGTGATACTAACCAGGTGACGGTACTTCCGTTACACATACTAGCGACTGAATCGAACAGAAGGTTAAATGGTTAGACGAAACGATAATTGAAACTTAGTTGTATTCGATTATATCGTGGTGATGTTTATATAGAAATACTCACCAGGTAACTGTTCTTTCGTTTTCACATACAAGCGACCGAATCGAGCAGAAGGTCAAATGGATAGATTGAACAATCATCGTATCTGGGTTGTATTCGATTATGTTTATATAGTTATACTCACCAGGTTACTGTTCTTCCGTTACACATACTAGCGACTGAATCGAACAGAAGGTTAAATGGTTAGACGAAACGATAATTGTATCTGAGTTGTATTCGATGATATCGTGATGATGTTTATATAGCAATACTCACCAGGTAAGTGTTCTTTCGTTTTACATACAAGCGACCGAATCGAGCAGAAGGTTGAATTCAGTATAGATTGAACAACCATCGTATCTGGGTTGTATTCGATTATGTTTACATAGTTATACTCACCAGGTAACTGTTCTTCCGTTATACATACGAGCGACTGAATTGAACAGAAGGTTGAATGGAGAGTATATGGGTTGTATTCGATTATGATGTTATGCTGTGTATATAGTTATACACACTAGGTGACGGTATTCTTGTTTTACATACGAGCGACCGAAACGAACAGAAAGTTGAATGGATAGTCTGAACAATCAATGTATCAGGGTGGTATCCGATTATATCGCAATACTGTATATATAGTGATACATACCAGGTGACGGTACTTCCGTTACACATACTAGCGACTGAATCGAACAGAAGGTTAAATGGTTAGACGAAACGATAATTGTACCTGAGTTGTGTTCTATTATATCGTGGTGATGTTTATATAGAAATACTCACCAGGTTACTGTTCTTCCGTTATACATACGAGCAACCGAATCGAACAGAAGGTTGAATGGATAGTCTGAACAATCAATGTATCTGGGTGGTATCCGATTATATCGCAATACTGTATATATAGTGATACTAACCAGGTGACGGTACTTCCGTTACACATACTAGCGACTGAATCGAACAGAAGGTTAAATGGTTAGACGAAACGATAATTGTAACTGAGTTGTATTCTATTATATCGTGGTGATGTTTATATAGAAATACTCACCAGGTTACTGTTCTTTCGCTTTCACATACAAGCGACCGAATCGAGCAGAAGGTCAAATGGATAGATTGAACAATCATCGTATCTGGGTTGTATTCGATTATGTTTATATAGTTATACTCACCAGGTAACAGTTCTTCCGTTACACATACTAGCGACTGAATCGAACAGAAGGTTAAATGGTTAGACGAAACGATAATTGTATCTGAGTTGTATTCGATGATATCGTGATGATGTTTATATAGCAATACTCACCAGGTAACTGTTCTTCCGTTTTACATACAAGCGACCGAATCGAGCAGAAGGTTGAATTCAGTATAGATTGAACAATCATCGTATCTGGGTTGTATTCGATTAGGTTTATATAGTTATACTCACCAGGTAACTGTTCTTCCGTTATACATACGAGCGACTGAATTGAACAGAAGGTTGAATAGATAGTATATGGGTTGTATTCGATTATGATGTTATGCTGTGTATATATTTATACACACTAGGTGACGGTATTCTTGTTTTACATACGAGCGACCGAATCGAGCAGAAGGTCAAATGGATAGATTGAACAATCATCGTATCTGGGTTGTATTCGATTATGTTTATATAGTTATACTCACCAGGTAACTGTTCTTCCGTTACACATACTAGCGACTGAATCGAACAGAAGGTTGAATGGTTAGACGAAACGATAATTGTATCTGAGTTGTATTCGATGATATCGTGATGATGTTTATATATCAATACTCACCAGGTAACTGTTCTTCCGTTTTACATACAAGCGACCGAATCGAGCAGAAGGTTGAATTCAGTATAGATTGAACAATCATCGTATCTGGGTTGTATTCGATTATGTTTATATAGTTATACTCACCAGGTAACTGTTCTTCCGTTATACATACGAGCGACTGAATTGAACAGAAGGTTGAATAGATAGTATATGGGTTGTATTCGATTATGATGTTATGCTGTGTATATAGTTATACACACTAGGTGACGGTATTCTTGTTTTACATACGAGCGACCGAAACGAACAGAAAGTTGAATGGATAGTCTGAACAATCAATTTATCAGGGTGGTATCCGATTATATCGCAATACTGTATATATAGTGATACATACCAGGTGACGGTACTTCCGTTACACATACTAGCGACTGAATCGAACAGAAGGTTAAATGGTTAGACGAAACGATAATTGAAACTGAGTTGTATTCGATTATATCGTGGTGATGTTTATATAGAAATACTCACCAGGTTACTGTTCATCCGTTATACATACGAGCAACCGAATCGAACAGAAGGTTGAATGGATAGTATATGGGTTGTATTCGATTATGATGTTATGCTGTGTATATAGTTATACACACTAGGTGACGGTATTCCCGTTTTACATACGAGCGACCGAAACGAACAGAAAGTTGAATGGATAGTCTGAACAATCAATGTATCTGGGTGGTATCCGATTATATCGCAATACTGTATATATAGTGATACTAACCAGGTGACGGTACTTCCGTTACACATACTAGCGACTGAATCGAACAGAAGGTTGAATGGTTAGACGAAACGATAATTGTAACTGAGTTGTATTCTATTATATCGTGGTGATGTTTATATAGAAATACTCACCAGGTTACTGTTCTTTCGTTTTCACATACAAGCGACCGAATCGAGCAGAAGGTCAAATGGATAGATTAAACAATCATCGTAACTGGGTTGTATTCGATTATGTTTATAAAGTTATACTCACCAGATAACTGTTCTTCCGTTATACATACGAGCGACTGAATTGAACAGAAGGTTGAATGGATAATATATGGGTTGTATACGATTATGATGTTATGCTGAGTATATGGTTATACACACTAGGTGACGGTATTCTTGTTTTACATACGAGCGACCGAAACGAACAGAAAGTTGAATGGATAGTCTGAACAATCAATGTATCTGGGTGGTATCCGATTATATCGCAATACTGTATATATAGTGATACTAACCAGGTGACGGTACTTCCGTCACACATACTATTGACTGAATCGAACAGAAGGTCAAATGGAGAGACAAAACGATAATTGTATCTGAGTTGTATTCGATGATATCGTGATGATGTTTATATAGCAATACTCACCAGGTAACTGTTCTTCCGTTTTACATACAAGCGACCGAATCGAGCAGGAGGTTGAATAGATAGATTGAACAATCATCGTATCTGGGTTGTATTCGATAATGTTTATATAGTTATACTCACCAGGTAACTGTTCTTCCGTTACACATACTAGCGACTGAATCGAACAGAAGGTTGAATGGTTAGACGAAATGATAATTGTATCTGAGTTGTATTCGATGATATCGTGATGATGTTTATATAGCAATACTCACCAGGTAACTGTTCTTCCGTTTTACATACAAGCGACCGAATCGAGCAGAAGGTTGAATTCAGTATAGATTGAACAATCATCGTATCTGGGTTGTATTCGATTATGTTTATATAGTTATACTCACCAGTTAACTGTTCTTCCGTTATACATACGAGCGACTGAATTGAACAGAAGGTTGAATGGATAGTATATGGGTTGTATTCGATTATGATGTTATGCTGTGTATATAGTTATACACACTAGATGACGGTATTCTTGTTTTACATACGAGCGACCGAAACGAACAGAAAGTTGAATGGATAGTCTGAACAATCAATTTATCAGGGTGGTATCCGATTATATCGCAATACTGTATATATAGTGATACATACCAGGTGACGGTACTTCCGTTACACATACTAGCGACTGAATCGAACAGAAGGTTAAATGGTTAGACGAAACGATAATTGAAACTGAGTTGTATTCGATTATATCGTGGTGATGTTTATATAGAAATACTCACCAGGTTACTGTTCATCCGTTATACATACGAGCAACCGAATCGAACAGAAGGTTGAATGGATAGTATATGGGTTGTATTCGATTATGATGTTATGCTGTGTATATAGTTATACACACTAGGTGACGGTATTCCCGTTTTACATACGATCGACCGAAACGAACAGAAAGTTGAATGGATAGTCTGAACAATCAATGTATCTGGGTGGTATCCGATTATATCGCAATACTGTATATATAGTGATACTAACCAGGTGACGGTACTTCCGTTACACATACTAGCGACTGAATCGAACAGAAGGTTGAATGGTTAGACGAAACGATAATTGTAACTGAGTTGTATTCTATTATATCGTGGTGATGTTTATATAGAAATACTCACCAGGTTACTGTTCTTTCGTTTTCACATACAAGCGACCGAATCGAGCAGAAGGTCGAATGGATAGATTAAACAATCATCGTAACTGGGTTGTATTCGATTATGTTTATAAAGTTATACTCACCAGATAACTGTTCTTCCGTTATACATACGAGCGACTGAATTGAACAGAAGGTTGAATGGATAATATATGGGTTGTATACGATTATGATGTTATGCTGAGTATATGGTTATATACACTAGGTGACGGTATTCTTGTTTTACATACGAGCGACCGAAACGAACAGAAAGTTGAATGGATAGTCTGAACAATCAATGTATCTGGGTGGTATCCGATTATATCGCAATACTGTATATATAGTGATACTAACCAGGTGACGGTACTTCCGTCACACATACTATTGACTGAATCGAACAGAAGGTCAAATGGTGAGACAAAACGATAATTGTATCTGAGTTGTATTCGATGATATCGTGATGATGTTTATATAGCAATACTCACCAGGTAACTGTTCTTCCGTTTTACATACAAGCGACCGAATCGAGCAGGAGGTTGAATAGATAGATTGAACAATCATCGTATCTGGGTTGTATTCGATAATGTTTATATAGTTATACTCACCAGGTAACTGTTCTTCCGTTACACATACTAGCGACTGAATCGAACAGAAGGTTAAATGGTTAGACGAAATGATAATTGTATCTGAGTTGTATTCGATGATATCGTGATGATGTTTATATAGCAATACTCACCAGGTAACTGTTCTTCCGTTTTACATACAAGCGACCGAATCGAGCAGAAGGTTGAATTCAGTATAGATTGAACAATCATCGTATCTGGGTTGTATTCGATTATGTTTATATAGTTATACTCACCAGTTAACTGTTCTTCCGTTATACATACGAGCGACTGAATTGAACAGAAGGTTGAATGGATAGTATATGGGTTGTATTCGATTATGATGTTATGCTGTGTATATAGTTATACACACTAGATGACGGTATTCTTGTTTTACATACGAGCGACCGAAACGAACAGAAAGTTGAATGGATAGTCTGAACAATCAATGTATCAGGGTGGTATCCGATTATATCGCAATACTGTATATATAGTGATACATACCAGGTGACGGTACTTCCGTTACACATACTAGCGACTGAATCGAACAGAAGGTTAAATGGTTAGACGAAACGATAATTGTAACTGAGTTGTATTCTATTATATCGTGGTGATGTTTATATAGAAATACTCACCAGGTTACTGTTCTTCCGTTATACATACGAGCAACCGAATCGAACAGAAGGTTGAATGGATAGTATCTGGGTTGTATTCGATTATGATGTTATGCTGTGTATATAGTTAAACACACTAGGTGACGGTATTCCCCCTTCACATACGAGCGACCGAAACGAACAGAAAGTTGAATGGATAGTCTGAACAATCAATGTATCTGGGTTGTATCCGATTATATCGCAATACTGTATATATAGTGATACTAACCAGGTGACGGTACTTCCGTTACACATACTAGCGACTGAATCGAACAGAAGGTTAAATGGTTAGACGGAACGATAATTGAAACTGAGTTGTATTCGATTATATCGTGGTGATGTTTATAAAGAAATACTCACCAGGTAACTGTTCATTCGTTTTCACATACAAGCGACCGAATCGAGCAGAAGGTCAAATGGATAGATTGAACAATCATCGTATCTGGGTTGTATTCGATTATGTTTATATAGTTATACTCACCAGGTAACTGTTCTTCCGTTACACATACGAGCGACTGAATTGAACAGAAGGTTGAATGGATAGTATATGGGTTGTATTCGATTATGATGTTATGCTGTGTATATAGTTATACACACTAGGTGACGGTATCCTTGTTTCACATACGAGCGACCGAAACGAACAGAAAGTTGAATGGATAGTCTGAACAATCAATGTATCTGAGTGGTATCCGATTATATCGCAATACTGTATATATAGTGATACTAACCAGGTGACGGTACTTCCGTTACACATACTAGCGACTGAATCGAACAGAAGGTTAAATGGTTAGACGAAACGATAATTGAAACTGAGTTGTATTCGATTATATCGTGGTGATGTTTATATAGAAATACTCACCAGGTAACTGTTCTTTCGTTTTCACATACAAGCGACCGAATCGAGCAGAAGGTCAAATGGATAGATTGAACAATCATCGTATCTGGGTTGTATTCGATTATGTTTATATAGTTATACTCACCAGGTAACTGTTCTTCCGTTACACATACGAGCGACTGAATTGAACAGAAGGTTGAATGGATAGTATATGGGTTGTATTCGATTATGATGTTATGCTGTGTATATAGTTATACACACTAGGTGACGGTATTCTTGTTTCACATACGAGCGACCGAAACGAACAGAAAGTTGAATGGATAGTCTGAACAATCAATGTATCTGAGTGGTATCCGATTATATCGCAATACTGTATATATAGTGATACTAACCAGGTGACGGTACTTCCGTTACACATACTAGCGACTGAATCGAACAGAAGGTTAAATGGTTAGACGAAACGATAATTGAAACTGAGTTGTATTCGATTATATCGTGGTGATGTTTATATAGAAATACTCACCAGGTAACTGTTCTTTCGTTTTCACATACAAGCGACCGAATCGCGCAGAAGGTCAAATGGATAGATTGAACAATCATCGTATCTGGGATGTATTCGATTATGTTTATATAGTTATACTCACCAGGTAACTGTTCTTCCGTTACACATACGAGCGACTGAATTGAACAGAAGGTTGAATGGATAGTATATGGGTAGTATTCGATTATGATGTTATGCTGTGTATATAGTTATACACACTAGATGACGGTATTCTTGTTTTACATACGAGCGACCGAAACGAACAGAAAGTTGAATGGATAGTCTGAACAATAAATGTATCAGGGTGGTATCCGATTATATCGCAATACTGTATATATAGTGATACATACCAGGTGACGGTACTTCCGTTACACATACTAGCGACTGAATCGAACAGAAGGTTAAATGGTTAGACGAAACGATAATTGTAACTGAGTTGTATTCTATTATATCGTGGTGATGTTTATATAGAAATACTCACCAGGTTACTGTTCTTCCGTTATACATATGAGCAACCGAATCGAACAGAAGGTTGAATGGATAGTATCTGGGTTGTATTCGATTATGATGTTATGCTGTGTATATAGTTAAACACACTAGGTGACGGTATTCCCCCTTCACATACGAGCTACCGAAACGAACAGAAAGTTGAATGGATTGTCTGAACAATCAATGTATCTGGGTGGTATCCGATTATATCGCAATACTGTATATATAGTGATACTAACCAGGTGACGGTACTTCCGTTACACATGCAAGCGACTGAATCGAACAGAAGGTTAAATGGTTAGACGAAACGATAATTGAAACTGAGTTGTATTCGATTATATCGTGGTGATGTTTATATAGAAATACTCACCAGGTAACTGTTCTTTCGTTTTCACATACAAGCGACCGAATCGAGCAGAAGGTCAAACGGATAGATTGAACAATCATCGTATCTGGGTTGTATTCGATTATGTTTATATAGTGATACTCACCAGGTAACTGTTCTTCCGTTACACATACGAGCGACTGAATTGAACAGAAGGTTGAATGGATAGTATATGGGTTGTATTCGATTATGATGTTATGCTGTGTATATAGTTATACACACTAGGTGACGGTATTCTTGTTTCACATACGAGCGACCGAAACGAACAGAAAGTTGAATGGATAGTCTGAACAATCAATGTATCAGGGTGGTATCCGATTATATCGCAATACTGTATATATAGTGATACATACCAGGTGACGGTACTTCCGTTACACATAATAGCGACTGAATCGAACAGAAGGTTAAATGGTTAGACGAAACGATAATTGTAACTGAGTTGTATTCTATTATATCCTGGTGATGTTTATATAGTTATACTCACCAGGTAACTGTTCTTCCGTTATACATACGAGCAACCGAATCGAACAGAAGGTTGAATGGATAGTATATGGGTTATATTCGATTATGATGTTATGCTGTGTATATAGTTATACACACTAGGTGACGGTATTCCCGTTTCACATACGAGCAACTGAAACGAACAGAAAGTCGAATGGATAGTCTGAACAATCAATGTATCTGGGTGGTATCTGATTATATCGCAAAACTGTATATATAGTGATACTAACCAGGTGACGGTACTTCCGTTACACATACTAGCGACTGAATCGAACAGAAGGTTAAATGGTTAGACGAAACGATAATTGAAACTGAGTTGTATTCGATTATATCGTGGTGATGTTTATATAGAAATACTCACCAGGTAACTGTTCTTTCGTTTTCACATACAAGCGACCGAATTGAGCAGAAGTTCAAATGGATAGATTGAACAATCATCGTATCTGGGTTGTATTCGATTATGTTTTTATAGTTATACTCACCAGGTAACTGTTTTTCCGTTACACATACTAGCGACTGAATCGAACAGAAGGTTAAATGGTTAGACGAAACGATAATTGTATCTGAGTTGTATTCGATGATATCTTGATGATGTTTATATAGCAATACTCACCAGTTAACTGTTCTTCCGTTTTACATACAAGCGACCGAATCGAGCAGAAGGTTGAATTCAGTATAGATTGAACAATCATCGTATCTGGGTTGTATTCGATTATGTTTATATAGTTATACTCACCAGGTAACTGTTCTTCCGTTATACATACGAGCGACTGAATTGAACAGAAGGTTGAATGGATAGTATATGGGTTGTATTCGATTATGATGTTATGCTGTGTATATAGTTATACACACTAGGTGACGGTATTCTTGTTTTACATACGAGCGACCGAAACGAACAGAAAGTTGAATGGATAGTCTGAACAATCAATGTATCAGGGTGGTATCCGATTATATCGCAATACTGGGGGTTATATGGAAGAGCAACTATGTTGAATATCGCCCCCCTTATGTAATTGTATCATTTATTTTTTCTTGAACAAAAAATAAAGACACATTATTATTATTATTATTATTATTATTACTGTATATATAGTGATACATACCAGGTGACAGTACTTCCGTTACACATACTAGCGACTGAATCGAACAGAAGGTTGGATGGTTAGACGAAACGATAATTGTAACTGAGTTGTATTCTATTATATCGTGGTGATGTTTATATAGAAATACTCACCAGGTTACTGTTCTTCCGTTATACATACGAGCAACCGAATCGAACAGAAGGTTGAATGGATAGTATCTGGGTTGTATTCGATTATGATGTTATGCTGTGTATATAGTTAAACACACTAGGTGACGGTATTCCCGTTTCACATACGAGCGACCGAAACGAACAGAAAGTTGAATGGATAGTCTGAACAATCAATGTATCTGGGTGGTATCCGATTATATCGCAATACTTTATATATAGTGATACTAACCAGGTGACGGTACTTCCGTTACACATACTAGCGATTGAATCGAACAGAAGGTTAAATGGTTAGACAAAACGATAATTGTAACTGAGTTGTATTCTATTATATCGTGGTGATGTTTATATAGAAATACTCACCAGGTTACTGTTCTTCCGTTATACATACGAGCAACCGAATCGAACAGAAGGTTGAATGGATAGTATCTGGGTTGTATTCGATTATGATGTTATGCTGTGTATATAGTTGAACACACTAGGTGACGGTATTCCCGTTTCACATACGAGCGACCGAAACGAACAGAAAGTTGAATGGATAGTCTGAACAATCAATGTATCTGGGTGGTATCCGATTATATCGCAATTCTGTATATATAGTGATACTAACCAGGTGACGGTACTTCCGTTACACATACTAGCGACTGAATCGAACAGAAGGTTAAATGGTTAGACGAAACGATAATTGTATCTGAGTTGTATTCGATGATAACGTGATGATGTTTATATAGCAATACTCAGCAGGTAACTGTTCTTCCGTTTTACATACAAGCGACCGAATCGAGCAGAAAGTTGAATTTAGTAAAGATTGAACAATCATCGTATCTGGGTTGTTTATATAGTTATACTCACCAGGTAACTGTTCTTTCGTTATACATACGAGCGACTGAATTGAACAGAAGGTTGAATGGATAGTCTGAACAATCAATGTATCTGGGTGGTATCCGATTATATCGCAATACTTTATATATAGTGATACTAACCAGGTGACGGTACTTCCGTTACACATACTAGCGATTGAATCGAACAGAAGGTTGAATGGTTAGACAAAACGATAATCGTAACTGAGTTGTATTCTATTATATCGTGGTGATGTTTATATAGAAATACTCACCAGGTTACTGTTCTTCCGTTATACATACGAGCAACCGAATCGAACAGAAGGTTGAATGGATAGTATCTGGGTTGTATTCGATTATGATGTTATGCTGTGTATATAGTTAAACACACTAGGTGACGGTATTCCCGTTTCACATACGAGCGACCGAAACGAACAGAAAGTTGAATGGATAGTCTGAACAATCAATGTATCTGGGTGGTATCCGATTATATCGCAATACTGTATATATAGTGATACTAACCAGGTGACGGTACTTCCGTTACACATACTAGCGACTGAATCGAACAGAAGGTTAAATGGTTAGAAGAAACGATAATTGTATCTGAGTTGTATTCGATGATAACGTGATGATGTTTATATAGCAATACTCAGCAGGTAACTGTTCTTCCGTTTTACATACAAGCGACCGAATCGAGCAGAAAGTTGAATTTAGTGAAGATTGAACAATCATCGTATCTGGGTTGTATTCGATTATGTTTATATAGTTATACTCACCAGGTAACTGTTCTTTCGTTATACATACGAGCGACTGAATTGAACAGAAGGTTGAATGGATAGTATATGGGTTGTATTCGATTATGATGTTATGCTGTGTATATAGTTATACACACTAGGTGACGGTATTCCCGTTTTACATACGAGCGACCGAAACAAAATGAAAGTTGAATGGATAGACTGAACAATCAATGTATCTGGGTGGTATCCGATTATATCGCAATACTGTTTATATAGTGATACTAACCAGGTGACGGTACTTCCGTTACACATACTAGCGACTGAATCGAACAAAAGGTTAAATGGTTAGACAAAACGATAATTGTATCTGAGTTGTATTCGATGATATCGTGATGATGTTTATATAGCAATACTCACCAGGTAACTGTTCTTCCGTTTCACATACAAGCGACCGAATCGAGCAGGAGGTTGAATAGATAGATTGAACAATCATCGTATCTGGGTTGTATTCGATAATGTTTATATAGTTATACTCACCAGGTAACTGTTCTTCCGTTACACATACTAGCGACTGAATCGAACAGAAGGTTAAATGGTTAGACGAAACGATGATTGTATCTGAGTTGTATTCGATGATATCGTGATGATGTTTATATAGCAATACTCACCAGGTAACTGTTCTTCCGTTTTACATACAAGCGACCGAATCGAGCAGAAGGTTGAATTCAGTATAGATTGAACAATCATCGTATCTGGGTTGTATTCGATTATGTTTATATAGTTATACTCACCAGGTAACTGTTCTTCCGTTATACATACGAGCGACTTAATTGAACAGAAGGTTGAATGGATAGTATATGGGTTGTATTCGATTATGATGTTATGCTGTGTATATAGTTATACACACTAGGTGACGGTATTCTTGTTTTACATACGAGCGACCGAAACGAACAGAAAGTTGAATGGATAGTCTGAACAATCAATGTATCAGGGTGGTATCCGATTATATCGCAATACTGTATATATAGTGATACATACCAGGTGACGGTACTTCCGTTACACATACTAGCGACTGAATCGAACAGAAGGTTAAATGGTTAGACGAAACGATAATTGTAACTGAGTTGTATTCTATTATATCGTGGTGATGTTTATATAGAAATACTCACCAGGTTACTGTTCCTCCGTTATACATACGAGCAACCGAATCGAACAGAAGGTTGAATGGATAGTATCTGGGTTGTATTCGATTATGATGTTATGCTGTGTATATAGTTAAACACACTAGGTGACGGTATTCCCGTTTCACATACGAGCGACCGAAACGAACAGAAAGTTGAATGGATAGTCTGAACAATCAATGTATCTGGGTGGTATCCGATTATATCGCAATACTGTATATATAGTGATACTAACCAGGTGACGGTACTTCCGTTACACATACTAGCGACTGAATCGAACAGAAGGTTAAATGGTTAGACGAAACGATAATTGAAACTGAGTTGTATTCGATTATATCGTGGTGATGTTTATATAGAAATACTCACCAGGTAACTGTTCTTTCGTTTTCACATACAAGCGACCGAATCGAGCAGAAGGTCAAATGGATAGATTGAACAATCATCGTATCTGGGTTGTATTCGATTATGTTTATATAGTTATACTCACCAGGTAACTGTTCTTTCGTTATACATACGAGCGACTGAATCGAACATAAGGTTGAATGGATAGATTGAACAATCATTGTATCTGGGTTGTATCCGAATATATCGTTATGCTGTATATTCAGTTACACCTATCATGTAACGGTTCTTTCGTTACACATCCGAGCGTCCGAATCGAATATTAGGTTGGATGGATAGACGGAACGATAATTGTAACTGAGTTGTATTCGATTATATCGTGGTGATGTTTATATAGTAATACTCACCAGGTGACTGTTCTTGCGTTATACATACAAGCGACCCAATCGAACAGAAGGTTGAATGGATAGATTGAACAATCATCGTATCTGGGTTGTTTTCGATTATGTTTTTATAGTAATACTCACCAGGTAACTGTTCTTTCGTTTTCACATACAAGCGACCGAATCGAGCAGAAGGTTAAATGGATAGATTGAACAATCATCGTATCTGGGTTGTATTCGATTATGTTTATATAGTTATACTCACCAGGTAACTGTTTTTCCGTTATACATACGAGCGACCAAAACGAACAGAAAGTTGAATGGATAGTCTGAACAATCAATGTATCTGGGTGGTATCCGATCATATCGCAATACTGTATATATAGTGATACTAACCAGGTGACGGTACTTCCGTTACACATACTAGCGACTGAATCGATCAGAAGGTTGAATGGTTAGACGAAACGATAATTGAAACTGAGTTGTATTCGATTATATCGTGGTGATGTTTATATAGCAATACTCACCAGGTAACTGTTCTTCCGTTTTACATACAAGCGACCGAATCGAGCAGGAGGTTGAATAGATAGATTGAACAATCATCGTATCTGGGTTGTATTCGATATTGTTTATATAGTTATACTCACCAGGTAACTGTTCTTCCGTTACACATACTAGCGACTGAATCGAACAGAAGGTTAAATGGTTAGACGAAACGATAATTGTAACTGAGTTGTATTCTATTATATCGTGGTGATGTTTATATAGAAATACTCACCAGGTTACTGTTCTTCCGTTATTCATACGAGCAACCGAATCGAACAGAAGGTTGAATGGATAGTATCTGGGTTGTATTCGATTATGATGTTATGCTGTGTATATAGGTGAACACACTAGGTGACGGTATTCCCGTTTCACATACGAGCGACCGAAACGAACAGAATGTTGAATGGATAGTCTGAACAATCAATGTATCTGGGTGGTATCCGATTATATCGCAATACTGTATATATAGTGATACTAACCAGGTGACGGTACTTCCGTTACACATACTAGCGACTGAATCGAACAGAAGGTTAAATGGTTAGACGAAACGATAATTGTATCTGAGTTGTATTTGATGATAACGTGATGATGTTTATATAGCAATACTCACCAGGTAACTGTTCATCCGTTACACATACGAGCGACCGAAACGAACAGAAAGTTGAATGGATAGTCTGAACAATCAATGTATCTGGGTGGTATCCGATTATATCGCAATACTTTATATATAGTGATACTAACCAGGTGACGGTACTTCCGTTACACATACTAGCGACTGAATCGAACAGAAGGTTAAATGGTTAGACGAAACGATAATTGAAACTGAGTTGTATTCGATTATATCGTGATGATGTTTATATAGAAATACTCACCAGGTAACTGTTCTTTCGTTATCACATACAAGCGACCGAATCGAGCAGAAGGTCAAATGGATAGATTGAACAATCATCGTATCTGGGTTGTATTCGATTATGTTTATATAGTTATACTCACCAGGTAACTGTTCTTCCGTTACACATACTAGCGACTGAATCGAACAGAAGGTTAAATGGTTAGACGAAACGATAATTGAAACTGAGTTGTATTCTATTATATCGTGGTGATGTTTAAATAGAAATACTCACCAGGTTACTGTTCTTCCGTTATACATACGAGCAACCGAATCGAACAGAAGGTTGAATGGATAGTATATGGGTTGTATTCGATTTTGATGTTATGCTGTGTATATAGTTATACACACTAGGTGACGGTATTCCCGTTTCACATACGAGCGACCGAAACGAACAGAAAGTTGAATGGATAGTCTGAACAATCAATGTATCTGGGTGGTATCCGATTATATCGCAATACTGTATATATAGTGATACTAACCAGGTGACAGTACTTCCGTTACACATACTAGCGACTGAATCGAACAGAAGGTTAAATGGTTAGACGAAACGATAATTGAAACTGAGTTGTATTCGATTATAACGTGGTGATGTTTATATAGCAATACTCACCAGGTAACTGTTCTTCCGTTTTACATACAAGCGACCGAATCGAGCAGGAGGTTGGATAGATAGATTGAACAATCATCGTATCTGGGTTGTATTCGATAATGTTTATATAGTTATACTCACCAGGTAACTGTTCTTCCGTTACACATACTAGCGACTGAATCGAACAGAAGGTTAAATGGTTAGACGAAACGATAATTGTAACTGAGTTGTATTCTATTATATCGTGGTGATGTTTATATAGAAATACTCACCAGGTTACTGTTCTTCCGTTATACATACGAGCAACCGAATCGAACAGAAGGTTGAATGGATAGTATATGGATTGTATTCGATTATGATGTTATGCTGTGTATATAGTTATACACACTAGGTGACGGTATTCCCGTTTTACATACGAGCGACCGAAACGAACAAAAAGTTGAATAGATAGTCTGAACAATCAATGTATCTGGGTGGTATCCGATTATATCGCAATACTGTATATATAGTGATACTAACCAGGTGACGGTACTTCCGTTACACATACTAGCGACTGAATCGAACAGAAGGTTAAATGGTTAGACGAAACGATAATTGTAACTGAGTTGTATTCTATTATATCGTGGTGATGTTTATATAGAAATACTCACCAGGTTACTGTTCTTCCGTTATACATACGAGCAACCGAATCGAACAGAAGGTTGAATGGATAGTATATGGATTGTATTCGATTATGATGTTATGCTGTGTATATAGTTATACACACTAGGTGACGGTATTCCCGTTTTACATACGAGCGACCGAAACGAACAGAAAGTTGAATAGATAGTCTGAACAATCAATGTATCTGGGTGGTATCCGATTATATCGCAATACTGTATATATAGTGATACTAACCAGGTGACGGTACTTCCGTTACACATACTAGCGACTGAATCGAACAGAAGGTTAAATGGTTTGACAAAACGATTATTGTATCTGAGTTGTATTCTATTATATCGTGGTGATGTTTATATAGAAATACTCACCAGGTTACTGTCCTTTCGTTTTCACATACAAGCGACCGAATCGAGCAGAAGGTCAAATGGATAGATTGAACAATCATCGTATCTGGGTTGTATTCGATTATGTTTATATAGTTATACTCACCAGGTAACTGTTCTTTCGTTATACATACGAGCGACTGAATCGAACATAAGGTTGAATGGATAGATTGAACAATCATTGTATCTGGGTTGTATCCGAATATATCGTTATGCTGTATATTCAGTTACACCTATCATGTAACGGTTCTTTCGTTACACATCCGAGCGTCCGAATCGAATATTAGGTTGGATGGATAGACGGAACGATAATTGTAACTGAGTTGTATTCGATTATATCGTGGTGATGTTTATATAGTAATACTCACCAGGTGACTGTTCTTGCGTTATACATACAAGCGACCCAATCGAACAGAAGGTTGAATGGATAGATTGAACAATCATCGTATCTGGGTTGTTTTCGATTATGTTTTTATAGTAATACTCACCAGGTAACTGTTCTTTCGTTTTCACATACAAGCGACCGAATCGAGCAGAAGGTTAAATGGATAGATTGAACAATCATCGTATCTGGGTTGTATTCGATTATGTTTATATAGTTATACTCACCAGGTAACTGTTTTTCCGTTATACATACGAGCGACCAAAACGAACAGAAAGTTGAATGGATAGTCTGAACAATCAATGTATCTGGGTGGTATCCGATCATATTGCAATACTGTATATATAGTGATACTAACCAGGTGACGGTACTTCCGTTACACATACTAGCGACTGAATCGATCAGAAGGTTGAATGGTTAGACGAAACGATAATTGAAACTGAGTTGTATTCGATTATATCGTGGTGATGTTTATATAGCAATACTCACCAGGTAACTGTTCTTCCGTTTTACATACAAGCGACCGAATCGAGCAGGAGGTTGAATAGATAGATTGAACAATCATCGTATCTGGGTTGTATTCGATATTGTTTATATAGTTATACTCACCAGGTAACTGTTCTTCCGTTACACATACTAGCGACTGAATCGAACAGAAGGTTAAATGGTTAGACGAAACGATAATTGTAACTGAGTTGTATTCTATTATATCGTGGTGATGTTTATATAGAAATACTCACCAGGTTACTGTTCTTCCGTTATTCATACGAGCAACCGAATCGAACAGAAGGTTGAATGGATAGTATCTGGGTTGTATTCGATTATGATGTTATGCTGTGTATATAGGTGAACACACTAGGTGACGGTATTCCCGTTTCACATACGAGCGACCGAAACGAACATAATGTTGAATGGATAGTCTGAACAATCAATGTATCTGGGTGGTATCCGATTATATCGCAATACTGTATATATAGTGATACTAACCAGGTGACGGTACTTCCGTTACACATACTAGCGACTGAATCGAACAGAAGGTTAAATGGTTAGACGAAACGATAATTGTATCTGAGTTGTATTTGATGATAACGTGATGATGTTTATATAGCAATACTCACCAGGTAACTGTTCATCCGTTACACATACGAGCGACCGAAACGAACAGAAAGTTGAATGGATAGTCTGAACAATCAATGTATCTGGGTGGTATCCGATTATATCGCAATACTTTATATATAGTGATACTAACCAGGTGACGGTACTTCCGTTACACATACTAGCGACTGAATCGAACAGAAGGTTAAATGGTTAGACGAAACGATAATTGAAACTGAGTTGTATTCGATTATATCGTGGTGATGTTTATATAGAAATACTCACCAGGTAACTGTTCTTTCGTTATCACATACAAGCGACCGAATCGAGCAGAAGGTCAAATGGATAGATTGAACAATCATCGTATCTGGGTTGTATTCGATTATGTTTATATAGTTATACTCACCAGGTAACTGTTCTTCCGTTACACATACTAGCGACTGAATCGAACAGAAGGTTAAATGGTTAGACGAAACGATAATTGAAACTGAGTTGTATTCTATTATATCGTGGTGATGTTTAAATAGAAATACTCACCAGGTTACTGTTCTTCCGTTATACATACGAGCAACCGAATCGAACAGAAGGTTGAATGGATAGTATATGGGTTGTATTCGATTTTGATGTTATGCTGTGTATATAGTTATACACACTAGGTGACGGTATTCCCGTTTCACATACGAGCGACCGAAACGAACAGAAAGTTGAATGGATAGTCTGAACAATCAATGTATCTGGGTGGTATCCGATTATATCGCAATACTGTATATATAGTGATACTAACCAGGTGACAGTACTTCCGTTACACATACTAGCGACTGAATCGAACAGAAGGTTAAATGGTTAGACGAAACGATAATTGAAACTGAGTTGTATTCGATTATAACGTGGTGATGTTTATATAGCAATACTCACCAGGTAACTGTTCTTCCGTTTTACATACAAGCGACCGAATCGAGCAGGAGGTTGGATAGATAGATTGAACAATCATCGTATCTGGGTTGTATTCGATAATGTTTATATAGTTATACTCACCAGGTAACTGTTCTTCCGTTACACATACTAGCGACTGAATCGAACAGAAGGTTAAATGGTTAGACGAAACGATAATTGTAACTGAGTTGTATTCTATTATATCGTGGTGATGTTTATATAGAAATACTCACCAGGTTACTGTTCTTCCGTTATACATACGAGCAACCGAATCGAACAGAAGGTTGAATGGATAGTATATGGATTGTATTCGATTATGATGTTATGCTGTGTATATAGTTATACACACTAGGTGACGGTATTCCCGTTTTACATACGAGCGACCGAAACGAACAGAAAGTTGAATAGATAGTCTGAACAATCAATGTATCTGGGTGGTATCCGATTATATCGCAATACTGTATATATAGTGATACTAACCAGGTGACGGTACTTCCGTTACACATACTAGCGACTGAATCGAACAGAAGGTTGAATGGTTAGACGAAACGATAATTGTAACTGAGTTGTATTCTATTATATCGTGGTGATGTTTATATAGAAATACTCACCAGGTTACTGTTCTTCCGTTATACATACGAGCAACCGAATCGAACAGAAGGTTGAATGGATAGTATATGGATTGTATTCGATTATGATGTTATGCTGTGTATATAGTTATACACACTAGGTGACGGTATTCCCGTTTTACATACGAGCGACCGAAACGAACAGAAAGTTGAATAGATAGTCTGAACAATCAATGTATCTGGGTGGTATCCGATTATATCGCAATACTGTATATATAGTGATACTAACCAGGTGACGGTACTTCCGTTACACATACTAGCGACTGAATCGAACAGAAGGTTAAATGGTTTGACAAAACGATTATTGTATCTGAGTTGTATTCTATTATATCGTGGTGATGTTTATATAGAAATACTCACCAGGTTACTGTCCTTTCGTTTTCACATACAAGCGACCGAATCGAGCAGAAGGTCAAATGGATAGATTGAACAATCATCGTATCTGGGTTGTATTCGATGATGTTTATATAGTTATACTCACCAGGTAACTGTTCTTCCGTTACACATACTAGCGACTGAATCGAACAGAAGGTTAAATGGTTAGACGAAACGATAATTGTATCTGAGTTGTATTCGATGATATCGTGATGATGTTCATATAGCAATACTCACCAGGTAACTGTTCTTCCGTTTTACATACAAGCGACCGAATCGAGCAGAAGGTTGAATTCAGTATAGATTGAACAATCATCGTATCTGGGTTGTATTCGATTATGTTTATATAGTTATACTCACCAGGTAACTGTTCTTCCGTTATACATACGAGCGACTGAATTGAACAGAAGGTTGAATGGATAGTATATGGGTTGTATTCGATTATGATGTTATGCTGTGTATATATTTATACACACTAGGTGACGGTATTCTTGTTTTACATACGAGCGACCGAAACGAACAGAAAGTTGAATGGATAGTCTGAACAATCAATGTATCAGGGTGGTATCCGATTATATCGCAATACTGTATATACAGGGTGTCCCCTCTCAATTGGAAAAAACTTCTGGGGCATATTGAGGAACCATAGACAAGCAGTTTGAGATAAGAGACTGATGTCCGGAAGTGCATGGTTTTCAAAATACAGGGTGTCAAAGTTTTTTTCAAAAAACTTTTTTTTATCAATATTTCAAAGACACGTTAACCGATTTTCTTGAAATTTGCTAGTGATGTAAGCTTTAATAAGACGCTCAGTTAGCACTAATTAAATGTTAATTATGACTTCCAGTGGCGCCCCGGGGGACAGTGTCACGAATAAAAATGACAAAAAATGTACGCTGCTGACTTTTTTTAAAAAATTTATATATTTTTTAGAAAGCTCAGTTAAAAATACAACTTTTTTGTCACTTGATATTTTTTCGTTTCTCTCCGTTTTCGAGAAAATTTTTTTATTAAAAACTTTATTGAAAGGTTCATTATTATTAGAAAGAAAAACAAGGAGGCTTTTTTACAAATAATTTATTATTAATTAGTGGAGCAAATGCTCAAAGTGTCCACCATGCATTTCGATGCATTTTCTGCACCTGTCGAGCCAGGATTCGCGCACCCGAGCAAACACGCCTGGATTGTTCGCGATAAATTCCGCTAATAATAATGAACCTTTCAATAAAGTTTTTAATAAAAATTTTTTCGCGAAAACGGAGAGAGATACGAAAAAATATCAAGTGACAAAAAAGTTGTATTTTTAACTGAGCTTTCTAAAAAATATATAAAATTTTTAAAAAAAGTCAGCAGCGTACATTTTTTGTCATTTTTATTCGTGACACTGTCCCCCGGGGCGCCACTGGAAGTCATAATTAACATTTAATTAGTGCTAACTGAGCGTCTTATAAAAGCTTACATTACTAGAAAATTTCAAGAAAATCGGTTAACGTGTCTTTGAAATATTAATAAAAAAAAGTTTTTTGAAAAAAACTTTGACACCCTGTATTTTGAAAACCATGCACTTCCGGACATCAGTCTCTTATCTCAAACTGCTTGTCTATGGTTCCTCAATATGCCCCAGAAGTTTTTTCCAATTGAGAGGGGACACCCTGTATAGTGATACATACCAGGTGACGGTACTTCCGTTACACATACTAGCGACTGAATCGAACAGAAGGTTAAATGGTTAGACGAAACGATAATTGTAACTGAGTTGTATTCTATTATATCGTGGTGATGTTTATATAGAAATACTCACCAGGTTACTGTTCTTCCGTTATACATACGAGCAACCGAATCGAACAGAAGGTTGAATGGATAGTATATGGGTTGTATTCGATTATGATGTTATGCTGTGTATATAGTTATACACACTAGGTGACGGTATTCCCGTTTCACATACGAGCGACCAAAACGAACAGAAAGTTGAATGGATAGTCTGAACAATCAATGTATCTGGGTGGTATCCGATTATATCGCAATACTGTATATATAGTGATACTAACCAGGTGACGGTACTTCCGTTACACATACTAGCGACTGAATCGAACAGAAGGTTAAATGGTTAGACGAAACGATAATTGAAACTGAGTTGTATTCGATTATATCGTGGTGATGTTTATATAGAAATACTCACCAGGTAACTGTTCTTTCGTTTTCACATACAAGCGACCGAATCGAGCAGAAGGTCAAATGGATAGATTGAACAATCATCGTATCTGGGTTGTATTCGATTATGTTTATATAGTTATACTCACCAGGTAACTGTTCTTCCGTTACACATACTAGCGACTGAATCGAACAGAAGGTTAAATGGTTAGACGAAACGATAATTGAAACTGAGTTGTATTCTATTATATCGTGGTGATGTTTATATAGAAATACTCACCAGGTTACTGTTCTTCCGTTATACATACGAGCAACCGAATCGAACAGAAGGTTGAATGGATAGTATATGGGTTGTATTCGATTATGATGTTATGCTGTGTATATAGTTATACACACTAGGTGACGGTATTCCCGTTTCACATACGAGCGACCGAAACGAACAGAAAGTTGAATGGATAGTCTGAACAATCAATGTATCTGGGTGGTATCCGATTATATCGCAATACTGTATATATAGTGATACTAACCAGGTGACGGTACTTCCGTTACATATACTAGCGACTGATTCGAACAGAAGGTTAAATGATTAGACAAAACGATAATTGTATCTGAGTTGTATTCGATGATATCGTGATGATGTTTATATAGCAATACTCACCAGGTAACTGTTCTTCCGTTTTACATACAAGCGACCGAATCGAGCAAGAGGTTGAATAGATAGATTGAACAATCATCGTATCTGGGTTGTATTCGATAATGTTTATATAGTTATACTCACCAGGTAACTGTTCTTCCGTTACACATACTAGCGACTGAATCGAACAGAAGGTTAAATGGTTAGACGAAACGATAATTGTATCTGAGTTGTATTCGATGATATCGTGATGATGTTTATATAGCAATACTCACCAGGTAACTGTTCTTCCGTTTTACATACAAGCGACCGAATCGAGCAGAAGGTTGAATTCAGTATAGATTGAACAATCATCGTATCTGGGTTGTATTCGATTAAGTTTATATAGTTATACTCACCAGGTAACTGTTCTTCCGTTATACATACGAGCGACTGAATTGAACAGAAGGTTGAATGGATAGTATATGGGTTGTATTCGATTATGATGTTATGCTGTGTATATAGTTATACACACTAGGTGACGGTATTCTTGTTTTACATACGAGCGACCGAAACGAACAGAGAGTTGAATAGTCTGAACAATCAATGTATCAGGGTGGTATCCGATTATATCGCAATACTGTATATATAGTGATACATACCAGGTGACGGTACTTCCGTTACACATACTAGCGACTGAATCGAACAGAAGGTTAAATGGTTAGACGAAACGATAATTGTAACTGAGTTGTATTCTATTATATCGTGGTGATGTTTATATAGAAATACTCACCAGGTTACTGTTCTTCCGTTATACATACGAGCAACCGACTCGAACAGAAGGTTGAATGGATAGTATCTGGGTTGTATTCGATTATGATGTTATGCTGTGTATATAGTTAAACACACTAGGTGACGGTATTCCCGTTTCACATACGAGCGACCAAAACGAACAGAAAGTTGAATGGATAGTCTGAACAATCAATGTATCTGGGTGGTATCCGATTATATCGCAATACTGTATATATAGTGATACTAACCAGGTGACGGTACTTCCGTTACACATACTAGCGACTGAATCGAACAGAAGGTTAAATGGTTAGACGAAACGATAATTGAAACTGAGTTGTATTCGATTATATCGTGGTGATGTTTATATAGAAATACTCACCAGGTAACTGTTCTTTCGTTTTCACATACAACCGAATCGAGCAGAAGGTCGAATGGATAGATTGAACAATCATCGTATCTGGGTTGTATTCGATTATGTTTATATAGTTATACTCACCAGGTAACTGTTCTTCCGTTACACATACTAGCGACTGAATCGAACAGAAGGTTAAATGGTTAGACGAAACGATAATTGAAACTGAGTTGTATTCTATTATATCGTGGTGATGTTTATATAGAAATACTCACCAGGTTACTGTTCTTCCGTTATACATACGAGCAACCGAATCGAACAGAAGGTTGAATGGATAGTATCTGGGTTGTATTCGATTATGATGTTATGCTGTGTATATAGTTAAACACACTAGGTGACGGTATTCCCGTTTCACATACGAGCGACCGAAACGAACAGAAAGTTGAATGGATAGTCTGAACAATCAATGTATCTGGGTGGTATCCGATTATATCGCAATACTGTATATATAGTGATACTAACCAGGTGACGGTACTTCCGTTACACATACTAGCGACTGAATCGAACAGAAGGTTAAATGGTTAGACGAAACTATAATTGTATCTGAGTTGTATTCGATGATAACGTGATGATGTTTATATAGCAATACTCACCAGGTAACTGTTCTTTCGTTTTCACATACAAGCGACCGAATCGAGCAGAAGGTCAAATGGATAGATTGAACAATCATCGTATCTGGGTTGTATTCGATTATGTTTATATAGTTATACTCACCAGGTAACTGTTCTTCCGTTACACATACTAGCGACTGAATCGAACAGAAGGTTAAATGGTTAGACGAAACGATAATTGTATCTGAGTTGTATTCGATGATATCGTGATGATGTTTATATAGCAATACTCACCAGGTAACTGTTCTTCCGTTTTACATACAAGCGACCGAATCGAGCAGAAGGTTGAATTCAGTATAGATTGAACAATCATCGTATCTGGGTTGTATTCGATTATGTTAATATAGTTATACTCACCAGGTAACTGTTCTTCCGTTATACATACGAGCGACTGAATTGAACAGAAGGTTGAATGGATAGTATATGGGTTGTATTCGATTATGATGTTATGCTGTGTATATAGTTATACACACTAGGTGACGGTATTCTTGTTTTACATACGAGCGACCGAAACGAACAGAAAGTTGAATGGATAGTCTGAACAATCAATGTATCAGGGTGGTATCCGATTATATCGCAATACTGTATATATAGTGATACATACCAGGTGACGGTACTTCCGTTACACATACCACCGACTAAATCGAACAGAAAGTTAAATGGTTAGACGAAACGATAATTGTAACTGGGTTGTATTCTATTATATCGTGGTGATGTTAATATAGAAATACTCACCAGGTTACTGTTCTTCCGTTATACATACGAGCAACCGGATCGAACAGAAGGTTGAATGGATAGTATATGGGTTGTATTCGATTATGATGTTATGCTGTGTATATAGTTATACACACTAGGTGACGGTATTCCCGTTTTACATACGAGCGACCGAAACGAACAGAAAGTTGAATGGATAGTCTGAACAATCAATGTATCTGGGTGGTATCCGATTATATCGCAATACTGTATATATAGTGATACTAACCAGGTGACGGTACTTCCGTTACACATACTAGCGACTGAATCGAACAGAAGGTTAAATGGTTAGACGAAACGATAATTGTAACTGAGTTGTATTCTATTATATCGTGGTGATGTTTATATAGAAATACTCACCAGGTTACTGTTCTTTCGTTTTCACGTACAAGCGACCGAATCGAGCAGAAGGTCAAATGGATAGATAGAACAATCATCGTATCTGGGTTGTATTCGATTATGTTTATATAGTTATACTCACCAGGTAACTGTTCTTCCGTTACACATACGAGCGACTGAATTGAACAGAAGGTTGAATGGTTAGACAAAACGATAATTGTATCTGAGTTGTATTCGATGATATCGTGATGATGTTTATATAGCAATACTCACCAGGTAACTGTTCTTCCGTTTCACATACAAGCGACCGAATCGAGCAGGAGGTTGAATAGATAGATTGAACAATCATCGTATCTGGGTTGTATTCGATAATGTTAATATAGTTATACTCACCAGGTAACTGTTCTTCCGTTACACATATCAGCGACTGAATCGAACAGAAGGTTAAATGGTTAGACGAAACGATAATTGTATCTGAGTTGTATTCGATGATATCGTGATGATGTTTATATAGAAATACTCACCAGGTAACTGTTCTTCCGTTACACATACTAGCGACTGAATCGAACAGAAGGTTAAATGGTTAGACGAAACGATAATTGAAACTGAGTTGTATTCGATTATATCGTGGTGATGTTTATATAGAAATACTCACCAGGTAACTGTTCTTTCGTTTTCACATACAAGCGACCTAATCGAGCAGAAGGTCAAATGGATAGATTGAACAATCATCGTATCTGGGTTGTATTCGATTATGTTTATATAGTTATACTCACCAGGTAACTGTTTTTCCGTTACACATACTAGCGACTGAATCGAACAGAAAGTTAAATGGTTAGACGAAACGATAATTGAAACTGAGTTGTATTCTATTATATCGTGGTGATGTTTATATAGAAATACTCACCAGGTTACTGATCTTCCGTTATACATACGAGCAACCGAATCGAACAGAAGGTTGAATGGATAGTATATGGGTTGTATTCGATTATGATGTTATGCTGTGTATATAGTTATACACACTAGGTGACGGTATTCCCGTTTCACATACGAGCGACCGAAACGAACAGAAAGTTGAATGGATAGTCTGAACAATCAATGTATCTGGGTGGTATCCGATTATATCGCAATACTGTATATATAGTGATACTAACCAGGTGACGGTACTTCCGTAACACATACTAGCGAATGAATCGAACAGAAGGTTGAATGGTTAGACGAAACGATAATTGAAACTGAGTTGTATTCTATCATATCGTGGTGATGTTTATATAGAAATACTCACCAGGTAACTGTTCTTCCGTTATACATACGAGCGACTGAATTGAACAGAAGGTTGAATGGATAGTATATGGGTTGTATTCGATTATGATGTTATGCTGTGTATATAGTTATACACACTAGGTGACGGTATTCCCGTTTTACATACGAGCGACCGAAACAAAAAGAAAGTTGAATGGATAGACTGAACAATCAATGTATCTGGGTGGTATCCGATTATATCGCAAAACTGTATATATAGTGATACTTACCAGGTGACGGTACTTCCGTTACACATACTAGCGACTGAATCGAACAGAAGGTTAAATGGTTAGACAAAACGATAATTGTATCTGAGTTGTATTCGATGATATCGTGATGATGTTTATATAGCAATACTCACCAGGTAACTGTTCTTCCGTTTTACATACAAGCGACCGAATCGAGCAGGAGGTTGAATAGATAGATTGAACAATCAATGTATCTGAGTGGTATCCGATTATATCGCAATACTGTATATATAGTGATACTAACCAGGTGACGGTACTTCCGTTACACATACTAGCGACTGAATCGAACAGAAGGTTAAATGGTTAGACGAAACGATAATTGAAACTGAGTTGTATTCGATGATATCGTGATGATGTTTATATAGCAATACTCACCAGGTAACTGTTCTTCCGTTTCACATACGAGCGACCGAAACGAACAGAAAGTTGAATGGATAGTCTGAACAATCAATGTATCTGAGTGGTATCCGATTATATCGCAATACTGTATATATAGTGATACTAACCAGGTGACGGTACTTCCGTTACACATACTAGCGACTGAATCGAACAGAAGGTTAAATGGTTAGACGAAACGATAATTGAAACTGAGTTGTATTCGATTATATCGTGGTGATGTTTATATAGAAATACTCACCAGGTAACTGTTCTTTCGTTTTCACATACAAGCGACCGAATCGAGCAGAAGGTCGAATGGATAGATTGAACAATCATCGTATCTAAGTTGTATTCGATTATGTTTATATAGTTATACTCACCAGGTAACTGTTCTTCCGTTACACATACTAGCGACTGAATCGAACAGAAGGTTAAATGGTTAGACGAAATGATAATTGTCTCTGAGTTGTATTCGATGATATCGTGATGATGTTTATATAGCAATACTCACCAGGTAACTGTTCCTCCGTTTTACATATAAGCGACCGAATCGAGCAGAAGGTTTTATTCAGTATAGATTGAACAATCATCGTATCTGGGTTGTATTCGATTATTTTTATATAGTTATACTCACCAGGTAACTGTTCTTCCGTTACACATACGAGCGACTGAATTGAACAGAAGGTTGAATGGATAGTATATGGGTTGTATTCGATTATGATGTTATGCTGTGTATATAGTTATACACACTAGGTGACGGTATTCTTGTTTTACATACGAGCGACCGAAACGAACAGAAAGTTGAATGGATAGTCTGAACAATCAATGTATCAGGGTGGTATCCGATTATATCGCAATACTGTATATATAGTGATACATACCAGGTGACGGTACTTCCGTTACACATAATAGCGACTGAATCGAACAGTAGGTTAAATGGTTAGACGAAACGATAATTGTAACTGAGTTGTATTCTATTATATCGTGGTGATGTTTATATAGTTATACTCACCAGGTAACTGTTCTTCCGTTATACATACGAGCAACCGAATCGAACAGAAGGTTGAATGGATAGTATATGGGTTGTATTCGATTATGATGTTATGCTGTGTATATAGTTATACACACTAGGTGACGGTATTCCCGTTTCACATACGAGCAACTGAAACGAACAGAAAGTTGAATGGATAGTCTGAACAATCAATGTATCTGGGTGGTGTCCGATTATATCGCAATACTGTATATATAGTGATACAAACCAGGTGACGGTACTTCCATAACACATACTAGCGACTGAATCGAACAGAAGGTTAAATGGTTAGACGAAACGATAATTGAAACTGAGTTGTATTCGATTATATCGTGGTGATGTTTATATAGAAATACTCACCAGGTAACTGTTCTTTCGTTTTCACATACAAGCGACCGAATCGAGCAGAAGTTCAAATGGATAGATTGAACAATCATCGTATCTGGGTTATATTCGATTATGTTTATATAGTTATACTCACCAGGTAACTGTTCTTCCGTTACACATACTAGCGACTGAATCGAACAGAAGGTTAAATGGTTAGACGAAACGATAATTGTATCTGAGTTGTATTCGATGATATCGTGATGATGTTTATATAGCAATACTCACCAGGTAACTGTTCTTCCGTTTTACATACAAGCGACCGAATCGAGCAGAAGGTTGAATTCAGTATAGATTGAACAATCATCGTATCTGGGTTGTATTCGATCATGTTTATATAGTTATACTCACCAGGTAACTGTTCTTCCGTTATACATACGAGCGACTGAATTGAACAGAAGGTTGAATGGATAGTATATGGGTTGTATTCGATTATGATGTTGTGCTGTGTATATAGTTATACACACTAGGTGACGGTATTCTTGTTTTACATACGAGCGACCGAAACGAACAGAAAGTTGAATGGATAGTCTGAACAATCAATGTATCAGGGTGGTATCCGATTATATCGCAATACTGTATATATAGTGATACATACCAGGTGACGGTACTATCGTTACACATACTAGCGACTGAATCGAACAGAAGGTTAAATGGTTAGACGAAACGATAATTGTAACTGAGTTGTATTCTATTATATCGTGGTGATGTTCATATAGAAATACTCACCAGGTTACTGTTCTTCCGTTATATATACGAGCAACCGAATCGAACAGAAGGTTGAATGGATAGTATCTGGGTTGTATTCGATTATGATGTTATGCTGTGTATATAGTTAAACACACTAGGTGACGGTATTCCCGTTTCACATACGAGCGACCGAAACGAACAGAAAGTTGAATGGATAGTCTGAACAATCAATGTATCTGGGTGGTATCCGATTATATCGCAATACTGTATATAAAGTGATACTAACCAGGTGACGGTACTTCCGTTACACATACTAGCGATTGAATCGAACAGAAGGTTAAATGGTTAGACGAAACGATAATTGTAACTGAGTTGTATTCTATTATATCGTGGTGATGTTTATATAGAAATACTCACCAGGTTACTGTTCTTTCGTTATACATACGAGCAACCGAATCGAACAGAAGGTTGAATGGATAGTATCTGGGTTGTATTCGATTATGATGTTATGCTGTGTATATAGTTGAACACACTAGGTGACGGTATTCCCGTTTCACATACGAGCGACCGAAACGAACAGAAAGTTGAATGGATAGTCTGAACAATCAATGTATCTGGGTGGTATCCGATTATATCGCAATACTGTAAATATAGTGATACATACCAGGTGACGGTACTTCCGTTACACATACTAGCGACTGAATCGAACAGAAGGTCAAATGGTTAGACGAAACGATAATTGTAACTGAGTTGTATTCTATTATATCGTGGTGATGTTTATATAGAAATACTCACCAGGTAACTGTTCTTTCGTTTTCACATACAAGCGACCGAATCGAGCAGAAGGTCAAATGGATAGATTGAACAATCATCGTATCTGGGTTGTATTCGATTATGTTTATATAGTTATACTCACCAGGTAACTGTTCTTCCGTTACACATACTAGCGACTGAATCGAACAGAAGGTTAAATGGTTAGACGAAACGATAATTGAAACTGAGTTGTATTCTATTATATCGTGGTGATGTTTATATAGAAATACTCACCAGGTTACTGTTCTTCCGTTATACATACGAGCAACCGAATCGAACAGAAGGTTGAATGGATAGTATATGGGTTGTATTCGATTATGATGTTATGCTGTGTATATAGTTATACACACTAGGTGACGGTATTCCCGTTTCACATACGAGCGACCGAAACGAACAGAAAGTTGAATGGATAGTCTGAACAATCAATGTATCTGGGTGGTATCCGATTATATCGCAATACTGTATATATAGTGATACTAACCAGGTGACGGTACTTCCGTTACACATACTAGCGACTGATTCGAACAGAAGGTTAAATGATTAGACAAAACGATAATTGTATCTGAGTTGTATTCGATGATATCGTGATGATGTTTATATAGCAATACTCACCAGGTAACTGTTCTTCCGTTTTACATACAAGCGACCGAATCGAGCAGGAGGTTGAATAGATAGATTGAACAATCATCGTATCTGGGTTGTATTCGATAATGTTTATATAGTTATACTCACCAGGTAACTGTTCTTCCGTTACACATACTAGCGACTGAATCGAACAGAAGGTCAAATGGTTAGACGAAACGATAATTGTATCTGAGTTGTATTCGATGATATCGTGATGATGTTTATATAGCAATACTCACCAGGTAACTGTTCTTCCGTTTTACATACAAGCGACCGAATCGAGCAGAAGGTTGAATTCAGTATAGATTGAACAATCATCGTATCTGGGTTGTATTCGATTAAGTTTATATAGTTATACTCACCAGGTAACTGTTCTTCCGTTATACATACGAGCGACTGAATTGAACAGAAGGTTGAATGGATAGTATATGGGTTGTATTCGATTATGATGTTATGCTGTGTATATAGTTATACACACTAGGTGACGGTATTCTTGTTTTACATACGAGCGACCGAAACGAACAGAGAGTTGAATAGTCTGAACAATCAATGTATCAGGGTGGTATCCGATTATATCGCAATACTGTATATATAGTGATACATACCAGGTGACGGTACTTCCGTTACACATACTAGCGACTGAATCGAACAGAAGGTTAAATGGTTAGACGAAACGATAATTGTAACTGAGTTGTATTCTATTATATCGTGGTGATGTTTATATAGAAATACTCACCAGGTTACTGTTCTTCCGTTATACATACGAGCAACCGACTCGAACAGAAGGTTGAATGGATAGTATCTGGGTTGTATTCGATTATGATGTTATGCTGTGTATATAGTTAAACACACTAGGTGACGGTATTCCCGTTTCACATACGAGCGACCGAAACGAACAGAAAATTGAATGGATAGTCTGAACAATCAATGTATCTGGGTGGTATCCGATTATATCGCAATACTGTATATATAGTGATACTAACCAGGTGACGGTACTTCCGTTACACATACTAGCGACTGAATCGAACAGAAGGTTAAATGGTTAGACGAAACGATAATTGAAACTGAGTTGTATTCGATTATATCGTGGTGATGTTTATATAGAAATACTCACCAGGTAACTGTTCTTTCGTTTTCACATACAAGCGACCGAATCGAGCAGAAGGTCGAATGGATAGATTGAACAATCATCGTATCTGGGTTGTATTCGATTATGTTAATATAGTTATACTCATCAGGTAACTGTTCTTCCGTTACACATACTAGCGACTGAATCGAACAGAAGGTTAAATGGTTAGACGAAACGATAATTGTAACTGAGTTGTATTCTATTATATCGTGGTGATGTTTATATAGAAATACTCACCAGGTTACTGTTCTTCCGTTATACATACGAGCAACCGAATCGAACAGAAGGTTGAATGGATAGTATCTGGGTTGTATTCGATTATGATGTTATGCTGTGTATATAGTTATACACACTGGGTGACGGTATTCCCGTTTCACATACGAGTGACCGAAACGAACAGAAAGTTGAATGGATAGTCTGAACAATCAATGTATCTGGGTGGTATCCGATTATATCGCAATACTGTATATATAATGATACTAACCAGGTGACAGTACTTCCGTTACACATACTAGCGACTGAATCGAACAGAAGGTTAAATGGTTAGAAGAAACGATAATTGAAACTGAGTTGTATTCGATTATATCGTGGTGATGTTTATATAGAAATACTCACCAGGTAACTGTTCTTTCGTTTTCACATACTAGCGACTGAATCGAACAGAAGGTTGAATGGTTAGACGAAACGATAATTGAAACTGAGTTGTATTCGATTATATCGTGGTGATGTTTATATAGAAATACTCACCAGGTAACTGTTCTTTCGTTTTCACATACAAGCGACCGAATCGAGCAGAAGGTCAAATGGATAGATTGAACAATCATCGTATCTGGGTTGTATTCGATATTGTTTATATAGTTATACTCACCAGGTAACTGTTCTTCCGTTACACATACGAGCGACTGAATTGAACAGAAGGTTGAATGTATAGTATATGGGTTGTATTCGATTATGATGTTATGCTGTGTATATAGTTATACACCCTAGGTGACGGTATTCTTGTTTTACATACGAGCGACCGAAACGAACAGAAAGTTGAATGGATAGTCTGAACAATCAATGTATCAGGGTGGTATCCGATTATATCGCAATACTGTATATATAGTGATACATACCAGGTGACGGTACTTCCGTTACACATACTAGCGACTGAATCGAACAGAAGGTTAAATGGTTAGACGAAACGATAATTGTAACTGAGTTGTATTCTATTATATCGTGGTGATGTTTATATAGAAATACTCACCAGGTTACTGTTCTTCCGTTATACATACGAGCAACCGAATCGAACAGAAGGTTGAATGGATAGTATCTGGGTTGTATTCGATTATGATGTTATGCTGTGTATATAGTTAAACACACTAGGTGACGGTATTCCCGTTTCACATACGAGCGACCGAAACGAACAGAAAGTTGAATGGATAGTCTGAACAATCAATGTATCTGGGTGGTATCCGATTATATCGCAATACTGTATATATAGTGATACTAACCAGGTGACGGTACTTCCGTTACACATACTAGCGACTGAATCGAACAGAAGGTTAAATGGTTAGACGAAACGATAATTGTATCTGAGTTGTATTCGATGATAACGTGATGATGTTTATATAGCAATACTCACCAGGTAACTGTTCTTTCGTTTTCACATACAAGCGACCGAATCGAGCAGAAGGTCAAATGGATAGATTGAACAATCATCGTATCTGGGTTGTATTCGATTATGTTTATATAGTTATACTCACCAGGTAACTGTTCTTCCGTTACACATACTAGCGACTGAATCGAACAGAAGGTTAAATGGTTAGACGAAACGATAATTGTATCTGAGTTGTATTCGATGATATCGTGATGATGTTTATATAGCAATACTCATTAGGTAACTGTTCTTCCGTTTTACATACAAGCGACCGAATCGAGCAGAAGGTTGAATTCAGTATAGATTGAACAATCATCGTATCTGGGTTGTATTCGATTAAGTTTATATAGTTATACTCACCAGGTAACTGTTCTTCCGTTATACATACGAGCGACTGAATTGAACAGAAGGTTGAATGGATAGTATATGGGTTGTATTCGATTATGATGTTATGCTGTGTATATAGTTATACACACTAGGTGACGGTATTCTTGTTTTACATACGAGCGACCGAAACGAACAGAGAGTTGAATAGTCTGAACAATCAATGTATCAGGGTGGTATCCGATTATATCGCAATACTGTATATATAGTGATACATACCAGGTGACGGTACTTCCGTTACACATACTAGCGACTGAATCGAACAGAAGGTTAAATGGTTAGACGAAACGATAATTGTAACTGAGTTGTATTCTATTATATCGTGGTGATGTTTATATAGAAATACTCACCAGGTTACTGTTCTTCCGTTATACATACGAGCAACCGACTCGAACAGAAGGTTGAATGGATAGTATCTGGGTTGTATTCGATTATGATGTTATGCTGTGTATATAGTTAAACACACTAGGTGACGGTATTCCCGTTTCACATACGAGCGACCGAAACGAACAGAAAATTGAATGGATAGTCTGAACAATCAATGTATCTGGGTGGTATCCGATTATATCGCAATACTGTATATATAGTGATACTAACCAGGTGACGGTACTTCCGTTACACATACTAGCGACTGAATCGAACAGAAGGTTAAATGGTTAGACGAAACGATAATTGAAACTGAGTTGTATTCGATTATATCGTGGTGATGTTTATATAGAAATACTCACCAGGTAACTGTTCTTTCGTTTTCACATACAAGCGACCGAATCGAGCAGAAGGTCGAATGGATAGATTGAACAATCATCGTATCTGGGTTGTATTCGATTATGTTTATATAGTTAGTTATACTCATCAGGTAACTGTTCTTCCGTTACACATACTAGCGACTGAATCGAACAGAAGGTTAAATGGTTAGACGAAACGATAATTGTAACTGAGTTGTATTCTATTATATCGTGGTGATGTTTATATAGAAATACTCACCAGGTTACTGTTCTTCCGTTATACATACGAGCAACCGAATCGAACAGAAGGTTGAATGGATAGTATCTGGGTTGTATTCGATTATGATGTTATGCTGTGTATATAGTTATACACACTAGGTGACGGTATTCCCGTTTCACATACGAGTGACCGAAACGAACAGAAAGTTGAATGGATAGTCTGAACAATCAATGTATCTGGGTGGTATCCGATTATATCGCAATACTGTATATATAATGATACTAACCAGGTGACAGTACTTCCGTTACACATACTAGCGACTGAATCGAACAGAAGGTTAAATGGTTAGAAGAAACGATAATTGAAACTGAGTTGTATTCGATTATATCGTGGTGATGTTTATATAGAAATACTCACCAGGTAACTGTTTTTTCGTTTTCACATACTAGCGACTGAATCGAACAGAAGGTTGAATGGTTAGACGAAACGATAATTGAAACTGAGTTGTATTCGATTATATCGTGGTGACGTTTATATAGAAATACTCACCAGGTAACTGTTCTTTCGTTTTCACATACAAGCGACCGAATCGAGCAGAAGGTCAAATGGATAGATTGAACAATCATCGTATCTGGGTTGTATTCGATATTGTTTATATAGTTATACTCACCAGGTAACTGTTCTTCCGTTACACATACGAGCGACTGAATTGAACAGAAGGTTGAATGGATAGTATATGGGTTGTATTCGATTATGATGTTATGCTGTGTATATAGTTATACACCCTAGGTGACGGTATTCTTGTTTTACATACGAGCGACCGAAATGAACAGAAAGTTGAATGGATAGTCTGAACAATCAATGTATCAGGGTGGTATCCGATTATATCGCAATACTGTATATATAGTGATACATACCAGGTGACGGTACTTCCGTTACACATACTAGCGACTGAATCGAACAGAAGGTTAAATGGTTAGACGAAACGATAATTGTAACTGAGTTGTATTCTATTATATCGTGGTGATGTTTATATAGAAATACTCACCAGGTTACTGTTCTTCCGTTATACATACGAGCAACCGAATCGAACAGAAGGTTGAATGGATAGTATCTGGGTTGTATTCGATTATGATGTTATGCTGTGTATATAGTTAAACACACTAGGTGACGGTATTCCCGTTTCACATACGAGCGACCGAAACGAACAGAAAGTTGAATGGATAGTCTGAACAATCAATGTATCTGGGTGGTATCCGATTATATCGCAATACTGTATATATAGTGATACTAACCAGGTGACGGTACTTCCGTTACACATACTAGCGACTGAATCGAACAGAAGGTTAAATGGTTAGACGAAACGATAATTGTATCTGAGTTGTATTCGATGATAACGTGATGATGTTTATATAGCAATACTCACCAGGTAACTGTTCTTTCGTTTTCACATACAAGCGACCGAATCGAGCAGAAGGTCAAATGGATAGATTGAACAATCATCGTATCTGGGTTGTATTCGATTATGTTTATATAGTTATACTCACCAGGTAACTGTTCTTCCGTTACACATACTAGCGACTGAATCGAACAGAAGGTTAAATGGTTAGACGAAACGATAATTGTATCTGAGTTGTATTCGATGATATCGTGATGATGTTTATATAGCAATACTCACCAGGTAACTGTTCTTCCGTTTTACATACAAGCGACCGAATCGAGCAGGAGGTTGAATAGATAGATTGAACAATCATCGTATCTGGGTTGTATTCGATAATGTTTATATAGTTATACTCACCAGGTAACTGTTCTTCCGTTACACATACTAGCGACTGAATCGAACAGAAGGTCAAATGGTTAGACGAAACGATAATTGTATCTGAGTTGTATTCGATGATATCGTGATGATGTTTATATAGCAATACTCACCAGGTAACTGTTCTTCCGTTTTACATACAAGCGACCGAATCGAGCAGAAGGTTGAATTCAGTATAGATTGAACAATCATCGTATCTGGGTTGTATTCGATTAAGTTTATATAGTTATACTCACCAGGTAACTGTTCTTCCGTTATACATACGAGCGACTGAATTGAACAGAAGGTTGAATGGATAGTATATGGGTTGTATTCGATTATGATGTTATGCTGTGTATATAGTTATACACACTAGGTGACGGTATTCTTGTTTTACATACGAGCGACCGAAACGAACAGAGAGTTGAATAGTCTGAACAATCAATGTATCAGGGTGGTATCCGATTATATCGCAATACTGTATATATAGTGATACATACCAGGTGACGGTACTTCCGTTACACATACTAGCGACTGAATCGAACAGAAGGTTAAATGGTTAGACGAAACGATAATTGTAACTGAGTTGTATTCTATTATATCGTGGTGATGTTTATATAGAAATACTCACCAGGTCACTGTTCTTCCGTTATACATACGAGCAACCGACTCGAACAGAAGGTTGAATGGATAGTATCTGGGTTGTATTCGATTATGATGTTATGCTGTGTATATAGTTAAACACACTAGGTGACGGTTTTCCCGTTTCACATACGAGCGACCGAAACGAACAGAAAATTGAATGGATAGTCTGAACAATCAATGTATCTGGGTGGTATCTGATTATATCGCAATACTGTATATATAGTGATACTAACCAGGTGACGGTACTTCCGTTACACATACTAGCGACTGAATCGAACAGAAGGTTAAATGGTTAGACGAAACGATAATTGAAACTGAGTTGTATTCGATTATATCGTGGTGATGTTTATATAGAAATACTCACCAGGTAACTGTTCTTTCGTTTTCACATACAAGCGACCGAATCGAGCAGAAGGTCGAATGGATAAATTGAACAATCATCGTATCTGGGTTGTATTCGATTATGTTTATATAGTTATACTCACCAGGTAACTGTTCTTCCGTTACACATACTAGCGACTGAATCGAACAGAAGGTTAAATGGTTAGACGAAACGATAACTGTAACTGAGTTGTATTCTATTATATCGTGGTGATGTTTATATAGAAATACTCACCAGGTTACTGTTCTTCCGTTATACATACGAGCAACCGAATCGAACAGAAGGTTGAATGGATAGTATCTGGGTTGTATTCGATTATGATGTTATGCTGTGTATATAGTTATACACACTAGGTGACGGTATTCCCGTTTCACATACGAGTGACCGAAACGAACAGAAAGTTGAATGGATAGTCTGAACAATCAATGTATCTGGGTGGTATCCGATTATATCGCAATACTGTATATATAATGATACTAACCAGGTGACAGTACTTCCGTTACACATACTAGCGACTGAATCGAACAGAAGGTTAAATGGTTAGAAGAAACGATAATTGAAACTGAGTTGTATTCGATTATATCGTGGTGATGTTTATATAGAAATACTCACCAGGTAACTGTTCTTTCGTTTTCACATACTAGCGACTGAATCGAACAGAAGGTTGAATGGTTAGACGAAACGATAATTGAAACTGAGTTGTATTCGATTATATCGTGGTGATGTTTATATAGAAATACTCACCAGGTAACTGTTCTTTCGTTTTCACATACAAGCGACCGAATCGAGCAGAAGGTCAAATGGATAGATTGAACAATCATCGTATCTGGGTTGTATTCGATATTGTTTATATAGTTATACTCACCAGGTAACTGTTCTTCCGTTACACATACGAGCGACTGAATTGAACAGAAGGTTGAATGGATAGTATATGGGTTGTATTCGATTATGATGTTATGCTGTGTATATAGTTATACACCCTAGGTGACGGTATTCTTGTTTTACATACGAGCGACCGAAACGAACAGAAAGTTGAATGGATAGTCTGAACAATCAATGTATCAGGGTGGTATCCGATTATATCGCAATACTGTATATATAGTGATACATACCAGGTGACGGTACTTCCGTTACACATACTAGCGACTGAATCGAACAGAAGGTTAAATGGTTAGACGAAACGATAATTGTAACTGAGTTGTATTCTATTATATCGTGGTGATGTTTATATAGAAATACTCACCAGGTTACTGTTCTTCCGTTATACATACGAGCAACCGAATCGAACAGAAGGTTGAATGGATAGTATCTGGGTTGTATTCGATTATGATGTTATGCTGTGTATATAGTTAAACACACTAGGTGACGGTATTCCCGTTTCACATACGAGCGACCGAAACGAACAGAAAGTTGAATGGATAGTCTGAACAATCAATGTATCTGGGTGGTATCCGATTATATCGCAATACTGTATATATAGTGATACTAACCAGGTGACGGTACTTCCGTTACACATACTAGCGACTGAATCGAACAGAAGGTTAAATGGTTAGACGAAACGATAATTGTATCTGAGTTGTATTCGATGATAACGTGATGATGTTTATATAGCAATACTCACCAGGTAACTGTTCTTTCGTTTTCACATACAAGCGACCGAATCGAGCAGAAGGTCAAATGGATAGATTGAACAATCATCGTATCTGGGTTGTATTCGATTATGTTTATATAGTTATACTCACCAGGTAACTGTTCTTCCGTTACACATACTAGCGACTGAATCGAACAGAAGGTTAAATGGTTAGACGAAACGATAATTGTATCTGAGTTGTATTCGATGATATCGTGATGATGTTTATATAGCAATACTCACCAGGTAACTGTTCTTCCGTTTTACATACAAGCGACCGAATCGAGCAGAAGGTTGAATTCAGTATAGATTGAACAATCATCGTATCTGGGTTGTATTCGATTATGTTTATATAGTTATACTCACCAGGTAACTGTTTTTCCGTTATACATACGAGCGACTGAATTGAACAGAAGGTTGAATGGATAGTATATGGGTTGTATTCGATTATGATGTTTTGCTGTGTATATAGTTATACACACTAGGTGACGGTATTCTTGTTTTACATACGAGCGACCGAAACGAACAGAAAGTTGAATGGATAGTCTGAACAATCAATGTATCAGGGTGGTATCCGATTATATCGCAATACTGTATATATAGTGATACATACCAGGTGACGGTACTGAGTTGTATTCGATTATATCGTGGTGATGTTTATATAGAAATACTCACCAGGTAACTGTTCTTTCGTTTTCACATACAAGCGACCGAATCGAGCAGAAGGTCAAATGGATAGATTGAACAATCATCGTATCTGGGTTGTATTCGATATTGTTTATATAGTTATACTCACCAGGTAACTGTTCTTCCGTTACACATACGAGCGACTGAATTGAACAGAAGGTTGAATGGATAGTATATGGGTTGTATTCGATTATGATGTTATGCTGTGTATATAGTTATACACCCTAGGTGACGGTATTCTTGTTTTACATACGAGCGACCGAAACGAACAGAAAGTTGAATGGATAGTCTGAACAATCAATGTATCAGGGTGGTATCCGATTATATCGCAATACTGTATATATAGTGATACATACCAGGTGACGGTACTTCCGTTACACATACTAGCGACTGAATCGAACAGAAGGTTAAATGGTTAGACGAAACGATGATTGTAACTGAGTTGTATTCTATTATATCGTGGTGATGTTTATATAGAAATACTCACCAGGTTACTGTTCTTCCGTTATACATACGAGCAACCGAATCGAACAGAAGGTTGAATGGATAGTATCTGGGTTGTATTCGATTATGATGTTATGCTGTGTATATAGTTAAACACACTAGGTGACGGTATTCCCGTTTCACATACGAGCGACCGAAACGAACAGAAAGTTGAATGGATAGTCTGAACAATCAATGTATCTGGGTGGTATCCGATTATATCGCAATACTGTATATATAGTGATACTAACCAGGTGACGGTACTTCCGTTACACATACTAGCGACTGAATCGAACAGAAGGTTAAATGGTTAGACGAAACGATAATTGTATCTGAGTTGTATTCGATGATAACGTGATGATGTTTATATAGCAATACTCACCAGGTAACTGTTCTTTCGTTTTCACATACAAGCGACCGAATCGAGCAGAAGGTCAAATGGATAGATTGAACAATCATCGTATCTGGGTTGTATTCGATTATGTTTATATAGTTATACTCACCAGGTAACTGTTCTTCCGTTACACATACTAGCGACTGAATCGAACAGAAGGTTAAATGGTTAGACGAAACGATAATTGTATCTGAGTTGTATTCGATGATATCGTGATGATGTTTATATAGCAATACTCACCAGGTAACTGTTCTTCCGTTTTACATACAAGCGACCGAATCGAGCAGAAGGTTGAATTCAGTATAGATTGAACAATCATCGTATCTGGGTTGTATTCGATTATGTTTATATAGTTATACTCACCAGGTAACTGTTCTTCCGTTATACATACGAGCGACTGAATTGAACAGAAGGTTGAATGGATAGTATATGGGTTGTATTCGATTATGATGTTATGCTGTGTATATAGTTATACACACTAGGTGACGGTATTCTTGTTTTACATACGAGCGACCGAAACGAACAGAAAGTTGAATGGATAGTCTGAACAATCAATGTATCAGGGTGGTATCCGATTATATCGCAATACTGTATATATAGTGATACATACCAGGTGACGGTACTGAGTTGTATTCGATTATATCGTGGTGATGTTTATATAGAAATACTCACCAGGTAACTGTTCTTTCGTTTTCACATACAAGCGACCGAATCGAGCAGAAGGTCAAATGGATAGATTGAACAATCATCGTATCCGGGTTGTATTCGATTATGTTTATATAGTCATACTCACCAGGTAACTGTTCTTCCGTTACACATACTAGCGACTGAATCGAACAGAAGGTTAGATGGTTAGACGAAACGATAATTGAAACTGAGTTGTATTCTATTATATCGTGGTGATGTTTATATAGAAATACTCACCAGGTTACTGATCTTCCGTTATACATACGAGCAACCGAATCGAACAGAAGGTTGAATGGATAGTATATGGGTTGTATTCGATTATGATGTTATGCTGTGTATATAGTTATACACACTAGGTGACGGTATTCCCGTTTCACATACGAGCGACCGAAACGAACAGAAAGTTGAATGGATAGTCTGAACAATCAATGTATCTGGGTGGTATCCGATTATATCGCAATACTGTATATATAGTGATAGTAACCAGGTGACGGTACTTCCGTTACACATACTAGCGAATGAATCGAACAGAAGGTTGAATGGTTAGACGAAACGATAATTGAAACTGAGTTGTATTCTATTATATCGTGGTGATGTTTATATAGAAATACTCACCAGGTAACTGTTCTTCCGTTATACATACGAGCGACTGAATTGAACAGAAGGTTGAATGGATAGTATATGGGTTGTAATCGATTATGATGTTATGCTGTGTATATAGTTATACACTCTAGGTGACGGTATTCCCGTTTTACATACGAGCGACCGAAACAAAAAGAAAGTTGAATGGATAGACTGAACAATCAATGTATCTGGGTGGTATCCGATTATATCGCAATACTGTATATATAGTGATACTTACCAGGTGACGGTACTTCCGTTACACATACTAGCGACTGAATCGAACAGAAGGTTAAATGGTTAGACAAAACGATAATTGTATCTGAGTTGTATTCGATGATATCGTGATGATGTTTATATAGCAATACTCACCAGGTAACTGTTCTTCCGTTTTACATACAAGCGACCGAATCGAGCAGAGGTTGAATAGATAGATTGAACAATCATCGTATCTGGGTTGTATTCGATAATGTTTATATAGTTATACTCACCAGGTAACTGTTCTTCCGTTACACATACTAGCGACTGAATCGAACAGAAGGTTAAATGGTTAGACGAAACGATAATTGTATCTGAGTTGTATTCGATGATATCGTGATGATGTTTATATAGCAATACTCACCAGGTAACTGTTCTTCCGTTTTACATACAAGCGACCGAATCGAGCAGAAGGTTGAATTCAGTATAGATTGAACAACCATCGTATCTGGGTTGTATTCGATTATGTTTACATAGTTATACTCACCAGGTAACTGTTCTTCCGTTATACATACGAGCGACTGAATTGAACAGAAGGTTGAATGGAGAGTATATGGGTTGTATTCGATTATGATGTTATGCTGTGTATATAGTTATACACACTAGGTGACGGTACTTCCGTTACACATACTAGCGACTGAATCGAACAGAATGTTAAATGGTTAGACGAAACGATGATTGTAACTGAGTTGTATTCTATTATATCGTGGTGATGTTTATATAGAAATACTCACCAGGTTACTGTTCTTCCGTTATACATACGAGCAACCGAATCGAACAGAAGGTTGAATGGATAGTATATGGGTTGTATTAGATTATGATGTTATGCTGTGTATATAGTTATACACACTAGGTGACGGTATTCCCGTTTTACATACGAGCGACCGAAACGAACAGAAAGTTGAATGGATAGTCTGAACAATCAATGTATCTGGGTGGTATCCGATTATATCGCAATACTGTATATATAGTGATACTAACCAGGTGACGGTACTTCCGCTACACATACTAGCGACTGAATCGAACAGAAGGTTAAATGGTTAGACGAAACGATAATTGTAACTGAGTTGTATTCTATTATATCGTGGTGATGTTTATATAGAAATACTCACCAGGTCACTGTTCTTTCGCTTTCACATACAAGCGACCGAATCGAGCAGAAGGTCAAATGGATAGATTGAACAATCATCGTATCTGGGTTGTATTCGATTATGTTTATATAGTTATACTCACCAGGTAACAGTTCTTCCGTTACACATACTAGCGACTGAATCGAACAGAAGGTTAAATGGTTAGACGAAACGATAATTGTATCTGAGTTGTATTCGATGATATCGTGATGATGTTTATATAGCAATACTCACCAGGTAACTGTTCTTCCGTTTTACATACAAGCAACCGAATCGAGCAGGAGGTTGAATTCAGTATAGATTGAACAATCATCGTATCTGGGTTGTATTCGATTATGTTTATATAGTTATACTCACCAGGTAACTGTTCTTCCGTTATACATACGAGCGACTGAATTGAACAGAAGGTTGAATTGATAGTATATGGGTTTTATTCGATTATGATGTTATGCTGTGTATATAGTTATACACACTAGGTGACGGTATTCTTGTTTTACATACGAGCGACCGAAACGAACAGAAAGTTGAATGGATAGTCTGAACAATCAATGTATCAGGGTGGTATCCGATTATATCGCAATACTGTATATATAGTGATACATACCAGGTGACGGTACTTCCGTTACACTTACTAGCGACTGAATCGAACAGAAGGTTAAATGGTTAGACGAAACGATAATTGTAACTGAGTTGTATTCTATTATATCGTGGTGATGTTTATATAGAAATACTCACCAGGTTACTGTTCTTCCGTTATACATACGAGCAACCGAATCGAACAGAAGGTTGAATGGATAGTATATGGGTTGTATTCGATTATGATGTTATGCTGTGTATATAGTTATACACACTAGGTGACGGTATTCCCGTTTCACATACGAGCGACCGAAACGAACAGAAAATTGAATGGATAGTCTAAACAATCAATGTATCTGAGTGGTATCCGATTATATCGCAATACTGTATATATAGTGATACTAACCAGGTGACGGTACTTTTGTTACACATACTAGCGACTGAATCGAACAAAAGGTTAAATGATTAGACGAAACGATAATTGAAACTGAGTTGTATTCGATTATATCGTGGTGATGTTTATATAGAAATACTCACCAGGTCACTGTTCTTTCGCTTTCACATACAAGCGACCGAATCGAGCAGAAGGTCAAATGGATAGATTGAACAATCATCGTATCTGGGTTGTTTTCGATTGTTTATATAGTTATACTCACCAGGTAACTGTTCTTCCGTTACACATACTAGCGACTGAATCGAACAGAAGGTTAAATGGTTAGACGAAACGATAATTGTCTCTGAGTTGTATTCGATGATATCGTGATGATGTTTATATAGCAATACTCACCAGGTAACTGTTCTTCCGTTTTACATACAAGCGACCGAATCGAGCAGGAGGTTGAATTCAGTATAGATTGAACAATCATCGTATCTAAGTTGTATTCGATTATGTTCATATAGTTATACTCACCAGATAACTGTTCTTCCGTTATACATACGAGCGACTGAATTGAACAGAAGGTTGAATGGATAGTATATGGGTTGTATTCGATTATGATGTTATGCTGTGTATATAGTTATACACACTAGGTGACGGTATTCTTGTTTTACATACGAGCGACCGAAACGAACAGAAAGTTGAATGGATAGTCTGAACAATCAATGTATCAGGGTGGTATCCGATTATATCGCAATACTGTAAACATACCAGGTACTTCCGTTACACATACTAGCGACTGAATCGAACAGAAGGTTAAATGGTTAGACGAAACGATAATTGTAACTGAGTTGTATTCTATTATATCGTGGTGATGTTTATATAGAAATACTCACCAGGTTACAGTTCATCCGTTATACATACGAGCAACCGAATCGAACAGAAGGTTGAATGGATAGTATATGGGTTGTATTCGATTATGATGTTATGCTGTGTATATAGTTATACACACTAGGTGACGATATTCCCGTTTTACATACGAGCGACCGAAACGAACAGAAAGTTGAATGGATAGTCTGAACAATCAATGTATCTGGGTGGTATCCGATTATATCGCAATACTGTATATATAGTGATACTAACCAGGTGACGGTACTTCCGTTACACATACTAGCGACTGAATCGAACAGAAGGTTAAATGTTTAGACGAAACGATAATTGTAACTGAGTTGTATTCTATTATATCGTGGTGATGTTTATATAGAAATACTCACCAGGTTACTGTTCTTTCGTTTTCACATACAAGCGACTGAATCGAGCAGAAGGTCAAATGGATAGATTGAACAATCATCGTAACTGGGTTGTATTCGATTATGTTTATATAGTTATACTCACCAGATAACTGTTCTTCCGTTATACATACGAGCGACTGAATTGAACAGAAGGTTGAATGATTAGTATATGGGTTGTATACGATTATGATGTTATGCTGAGTATATGGTTATACACACTAGGTGACGGTATTCTTGTTTTACATACGAGCGACCGAAACGAACAGAAAGTTGAATGGATAGTCTGAACAATCAATGTATCTGGGTGGTATCCGATTATATCGCAATACTGTATATATAGTGATACTAACCAGGTGACTGTACTTCCGTCACACATACTAGCGACTGAATCGAACAGAAGGTCAAATGGTGAGACAAAACGATAATTGTATCTGAGTTGTATTCGATGATATCGTGATGATGTTTATATAGCAATACTCACCAGGTAACTGTTCTTCCGTTTTACATACAAGCGACCGAATCGAGCAGGAGGTTGAATAGATAGATTGAACAATCATCGTATCTCGGTTGTATTCGATAATCTTTATATAGTTATACTCACCAGGTAACTGTTCTTCCGTTACACATACTAGCGACTGAATCGAACAGAAGGTTAAATGGTTAGACGAAATGATAATTGTATCTGAGTTGTATTCGATGATATCGTGATGATGTTTATATAGCAATACTCACCAGGTAACTGTTCTTGTACATACAAGCGACCGAATCGAGCAGAAGGTTGAATTCAGTATAGATTGAACAATCATCGTATCTGGGTTGTATTCGAATATGTTTATATAGTTATACTCACCAGGTAACTGTTCTTCCGTTACACATACGAGCGACTGAATTGAACAGAAGGTTGAATGGATAGTATATGGGTTGTATTCGATTATGATGTTATGCTGTGTATATAGTTATATACACTAGGTGACGGTATTCTTGTTTTACATACGAGCGACCGAAACGAACAGAAAGTTGAATGGATAGTCTGAACAATCAATGTATCAGGGTGGTATCCGATTATATCGCAATACTGTATATATAGTGATACATACCAGGTGACGGTACTTCGGTACGACGGTATTCGATGATATCGTGATGATGTTTATATAGCAATACTCACCAGGTAACTGTTCTTTCGTTTTACATACAAGCGACCGAATCGAGCAGAAGGTTGAATTCAGTATAGATTGAACAATCATCGTATCTGGGTTGTATTCGATTATGTTTATATAGTTATACTCACCAGGTAACTGTTCTTCCGTTATACATACGAGCGACTGAATTGAACAGAAGGTTGAATGGATAGTATCTGGGTTGTATTCGATTATGATGTTATGCTGTGTATATAGTTAAACACACTAGGTGACGGTATTCCTGTTTCACATACGAGCGACCGAAACGAACAGAAAGTTGAATGGATAGTCTGAACAATCAATGTATCTGGGTGGTATCCGATTATATCGCAATACTGTATAAATATATAGAGAATAACCAGGTGACGGTACTTCCGTTACAAATACTAGCGATTGAATCGAACAGAAGGTTAAATGGTTAGACGAAACGATAATTGTAACTGAGTTGTATTCTATCATATCGTGGTGATGTTTATATAGAAATACTCACCAGGTTACTGTTTTTTCGTTATACATACGAGCAACCGAATCGAACAGAAGGTTGAATGGATAGTATCTGGGTTGTATTCGATTATGATGTTATGCTGTGTATATAGTTGAACACACTAGGTGACGGTATTCCCGTTTCACATACGAGCGACCGAAACGAACAGAAAGTTGAATGGATAGTCTGAACAATCAATGTATCTGGATGGTATCCGATTATATCGCAATATCGTATGTATAGTGATACTAACCAGGTGACGGTACTTCCGTTACACATACTAGCGACTGAATCGAACAGAAGGTTGAATGGTTGGACGAAACGATAATTGTAACTGAGTTGTATTCTATTATATCGTGGTGATGTTTATATAGAAATACTCACCAGGTTACTGTTCTTTCGTTTTCACATACAAGCGACCGAATCGAGCAGAAGGTCAAATGGATAGATTGAACAATCATCGTATCTGGGTTGTATTCGATTATGTTTATATAGTTATACTCACCAGGTGACTGTTCTTCCGTTACACATACTAGCGACTGAATCGAACAGAAGGTTGAATGGTTAGACGAAACGATAATTGTATCTGAGTTGTATTCGATGATATCGTGATGATGTTTATGTAGCAATACTCACCAGGTAACTGTTGTTTCGTTTTACATACAAGCGACCGAATCGAGCAGAAGGTTGAATTCAGTATAGATTGAACAATCATCGTATCTGGGTTGTATTCGATTATGTTTATATAGTTTTACTCACCAGGTAACTGTTCTTCCGTTATACATACGAGCGACTGAATTGAACAGAAGGTTGAATGGATAGTATATGGGTTGTATTCGATTATGATGTTATGCTGTGTATATAGTTATACACACTAGGTGACGGTATTCTTGTTTTACATACGAGCGACCGAAACGAACAGAAAGTTGAATGGATAGTCTGAACAATCAATGTATCAGGGTGGTATCCGATTATATCGCAATACTGTATATATAGTGATACATACCAGGTGACGATACTTCCGTTACACATACTAGCGACTGAATCGAACAGAATGTTAAATGGTTAGACGAAACGATAATTGTAACTGAGTTGTATTCTATTATATCGTGGTGATGTTTATATAGAAATATTACCAGGTTACTGTTCTTCCGTTACACATACTAGCGACTGAATCGAGCAGAAGGTCGAGTGGATAGATTGAACAATCATCGTATCTGGGTTGTATTCGATTATGTTTATATAGTTATACTCACCAGGTAACTGATCTTTCGTTATACATACGAGCGACTGAATCGAACATAAGGTTGAATGGATAGATTGAACAATCATTGTATCTGGGTTGTATCCGAATATATCGTTATGCTGTATATTCAGTTACACCTATCATGTAACGGTTCTTTCGTTACACATACGAGCGTCCGAATCAAAAATTAGGTTGGATGGATAGACGGAACGATAATTGTAACTGAGTTGTATTCGATTATATCGTGGTGATGTTTATATAGTAATACTCACCAGGTGACTGTTCTTGCGTTATACATACGAGCGACTGAATCGAACAGAAGGTTAAATGGTTAGACGAAACTATAATTGAAACTGAGTTGTATTCGATTATATCGTGGTGATGTTTATATAGAAATACTCACCAGGTAACTGTTCTTTCGTTTTCACAAACAAGCGACCGAATCGAGCAGAAGGTCAAATGGATAGATTGAACAATCATCGTATCTGGGTTGTATTCGATTATGTTTATATAGTTATACTCACCAGGTAACTGTTCTTCCGTTACACATACTAGCGACTGAATCGAACAGAAGGTTAAATGGTTAGACGAAACGATAATTGAAACTGAGTTGTATTCGATTATATCGTGGTGATGTTTATATAGAAATACTCACCAGGTAACTGTTCTTTCGTTTTCACATACAAGCGACCGAATCGAGCAGAAGGTCAAATGGATAGATTGAACAATCATCGTATCTGGGTTGTATTCGATTATTTTTATATAGTTATACTCACCAGGTAACTGTTCTTCCGTTACACATACGAGCGACTGAATTGAACAGAAGGTTGAATGGATAGTATATGGGTTGTATTCGATTATGATGTTATGCTGTGTATATAGTCATACACACTAGGTGACGGTATTCTTGTTTTACATACGAGCGACCGAAACGAACAGAAAGTTGAATGGATAGTCTGAACAATCAATGTATCAGGGTGGTATCCGATTATATCGCAATACTGTATATATAGTGATACATACCAGGTGACGGTACTTCGGTACGACGGTATTCGATGATATCGTGATGATGTTTATATAGCAATACTCACCAGGTAACTGTTCTTCCGTTTTACATACGAGCGACCGAATCGAGCAGAAGGTTGAATTCAGTATAGATTGAACAATCATCGTATCTGGGTTGTATTCGATTATGTTTATATAGTTATACTCACCAGGTAACTGTTCTTCCGTTATACATACGAGCGACTGAATTGAACAGAAGAATGAATGGATAGTATATGGGTTGTATTCGATTATGATGTTATGCTGTGTATATAGTTATACACACTAGGTGACGGTATTCTTGTTTTACATACGAGCGACCGAAACGAACAGAAAGTTGAATGGATAGTCTGAACAATCAATGTATCAGGGTGGTATCCGATTATATCGCAATACTGTATATATAGTGATACATACCAGGTGACGGTACTATCGTTACACATACTAGCGACTGAATCGAACAGAAGGTTAAATGGTTAGACGAAACGATAATTGTAACTGAGTTGTATTCTATTATATCGTGGTGATGTTTATATAGAAATACTCACCAGGTCACTGTTTTTTCGTTATACATACGAGCAACCGAATCGAACAGAAGGTTGAATGGATAGTATCTGGGTTGTATTCGATTATGATGTTATGCTGTGTATATAGTTAAACACACTAGGTGACGGTATTCCCGTTTCACATACGAGCGACCGAAACGAACAGAAAGTTGAATGGATAGTCTGAACAATCAATGTATCTGGGTGGTATCCGATTATATCGCAATATTGTATATATAGTGATACTAACCAGGTGACGGTACTTCCGTTACACATACTAGCGACTGAATCGAACAGAAGGTTGAATGGTTGGCCGAAACGATTATTGTAACTGAGTTGTATTCTATTATATCGTGGTGATGTTTATATAGAAATACTCACCAGGTTACTGTTCTTTCGTTTTCACATACAAGCGACCGAATCGAGCAGAAGGTCAAATGGATAGATTGAACAATCATCGTATCTGGGTTGTATTCGATTATGTTTATATAGTTATACTCACCAGGTGACTGTTCTTCCGTTACACATACTAGCGACTGAATCGAACAGAAGGTTAAATGGTTAGACGAAACGATAATTGTATCTGAGTTGTATTCGATGATATCGTGATGATGTTTATGTAGCAATACTCACCAGGTAACTGTTGTTCCGTTTTACATACAAGCGACCGAATCGAGCAGAAGGTTGAATTCAGTATAGATTGAACAATCATCGTATCTGGGTTGTATTCGATTATGTTTATATAGTTTTACTCACCAGGTAACTGTTCTTCCGTTATACATACGAGCGACTGAATTGAACAGAAGGTTGAATGGATAGTATATGGGTTGTATTCGATTATGATGTTATGCTGTGTGTATAGTTATACACACTAGGTGACGGTATTCTTGTTTTACATACGAGCGACCGAAACGAACAGAAAGTTGAATGGATAGTCTAAACAATCAATGTATCAGGGTGGTATCCGATTATATCGCAATACTGTATATATAGTGATACATACCAGGTGACGATACTTCCGTTACACATACTAGCGACTGAATCGAACAGAATGTTAAATGGTTAGACGAAACGATAATTGTAACTGAGTTGTATTCTATTATATCGTGGTGATGTTTATATAGAAATACTCACCAGGTTACTGTTCTTCCGTTACACATACTAGCGACTGAATCGAACAGAAGGTTAAATGGTTAGACGGAACGATAATTGAAACTGAGTTGTATTCGATTATATCCTGGTGATGTTTATATAGAAATACTCACCAGGTTCTTTCGTTTTCACATACAAGCGACCGAATCGAGCAGAAGGTCGAATGGATAGATTGAACAATCATCGTATCTGGGTTGTATTCGATTATGTTTATATAGTTATACTCACCAGGTAACTGATCTTTCGTTATACATACGAGCGACTGAATCGAACATAAGGTTGAATGGATAGATTGAACAATCATTGTATCTGGGTTGTATCCGAATATATCGTTATGCTGTATATTCAGTTACACCTATCATGTAACGGTTCTTTCGTTACACATACGAGCGTCCGAATCAAAAATTAGGTTGGATGGATAGACGGAACGATAATTGTAACTGAGTTGTATTCGATTATATCGTGGTGATGTTTATATAGTAATACTCACCAGGTGACTGTTCTTGCGTTATACATACGAGCGACCCAATCGAACAGAAGGTTGAATGGATAGATTGAACAATCATCGTATCTGGGTTGTTTTCGATTATGTTTTTATATTAATACTCACCAGGTAACTGTTCTTTCGTTTTCACATACAAGCGACCGAATCGAGCTGAAGGTTAAATGGATAGATTGAACAATCATCGTATCTGGGTTGTATTCGATTATGTTTATATAGTTATTCTCACCAGGTAACTGTTCTTCCGTTATACATACGAGCGACCAAAACGAACAGAAAGTTGAATGGATAGTCTGAACAATCAATGTATCTGGGTGGTATCCGATCATATCGCAATACTGTATATATAGTGATACTAACCAGGTGACGGTACTTCCGTTACACATACTAGCGACTGAATCGAACAGAAGGTTAAATGGTTAGACGAAACGATAATTGAAACTGAGTTGTATTCGATTATATCGTGGTGATGTTTATATAGCAATACTCACCAGGTAACTGTTCTTTCGTTTTCACATACAAGCGACCGAATCGAGCAGAAGGTCGAATGGATAGATTGAACAATCATCGTATCTGGGTTGTATTCGATTATGTTTATATAGTTATACTCACCAGGTAACTGTTCTTCCGTTACACATACTAGCGACTGAATCGGACAGAAGGTTAAAAGGTTAGACGAAACGATAATTGAAACTGAGTTGTATTCTATTATATCGTGGTGATGTTCAAATTGAAATACTCACCAGGTTACTGTTCTTCCGTTATACATACGAGCAACCGAATCGAACAGAAGGTTGAATGGATAGTATATGGGTTGTATTCGATTTTGATGTTATGCTGTGTATAAAGTTATACACACTAGGTGACGGTATTCCCGTTTCACATACGAGCGACCGAAACGAACAGAAAGTTGAATGGATAGTCTGAACAATCAATGTATCTGGAAGGTATTCGATTATATCGCAATACTGTATATATAGTGATACTAACCAGGTGACGGTACTTCCGTCACACATACTAGCGACTGAATCGAACAGAAGGTTAAATGGTTAGACGAAACGATAATTGAAACTGAGTTGTATTCGATTATATCGTGGTGATGTTTATATAGCAATACTCACCAGGTAACTGTTCTTCCGTTTTACATACAAGCGACCGAATCGAGCAGGAGATTGAATAGATAGATTGAACAATCATCGTATCTGGGTTGTATTCGATAATGTTCATATAATGTTTATATAGTTATACTCACCAGGTAACTGTTCTTCCGTTACACATACTAGCGACTGAATCGAACAGAAGGTTAAATGGTTAGACGAAACGATAATTGTAACTGAGTTGTATTCTATTATATCGTGGTGATGTTTATATAGAAATACTCACCAGGTTACTGTTCTTCTGTTATACATACGAGCAACCGAATCGAACAGAAGGTTGAATGGATAGTATCTGGGTTGTATTCGATTATGATGTTATGCTGTGTATATAGTTAAACACACTAGGTGACGGTATCTCCGTTTCACATACGAGCGACCGAAACGAACAGAAAGTTGAATGGATAGTCTGAACAATCAATGTATCTGGGTGGTATCCGATTATATCGCAATACTGTATATATAGTGATACTAACCAGGTGACGGTACTTCCGTTACACATACTAGCGACTGAATCGAACAGAAGGTTAAATGGTTAGACGAAACGATAATTGTATCTGAGTTGTATTCGATGATAACGTGATGATGTTTATATAGCAATACTCACCAGGTAACTGTTCTTCCGTTACACATACGAGCGACCGAAACGAACAGAAAGTTGAATGGATAGTCTGAACAATCAATGTATCTGGGTGGTATCCGATTATATCGCAATACTGTATATATAGTGATACTAACCAGGTGACGGTACTTCCGTTACACATACTAGCGACTGAATCGAACAGAAGGTTAAATGGTTAGACGAAACGATAATTGAAACTGAGTTGTATTCGATTATATCGTGGTGATGTTTATATAGAAATACTCACCAGGTAACTGTTCTTTCGTTTTCACATACAAGCGACCGAATCGAGCAGAAGGTCAAATGGATAGATTGAACAATCATCGTATCTGGGTTGTATTCGATTATGTTTATATAGTTATACTCACCAGGTAACTGTTCTTCCGTTACACATACTAGCGACTGAATCGAACAGAAGGTTAAATGGTTAGACGAAACGATAATTGAAACTGAGTTGTATTCTATTATATCGTGGTGATGTTTATATAGAAATACTCACCAGGTAACTGTTCTTCCGTTTTACATACAAGCGACCGAATCGAGCAGAAGGTTGAATTCAGTATAGATTGAACAATCATCGTATCTGGGTTGTATTCGATTATGTTTATATAGTTATACTCACCAGGTACCTGTTCTTCCGTTATACATACGAGCGACTGAATTGAACAGAAGGTTGAATGGATAGTATATGGGTTGTATTCGATTATGATGTTATGCTGTGTATATAGTTATACACACTAGGTGACGGTATTCTTGTTTTACATACGAGCGACCGAAACGAACAGAAAGTTGAATGGATAGTCTGAACAATCAATGTATCAGGGTGGTATCCGATTATATCGCAATACTGTATATATAGTGATACATACCAGGTGACGGTACTATCGTTACACATACTAGCGACTGAATCGAACAGAAGGTTAAATGGTTAGACGAAACGATAATTGTAACTGAGTTGTATTCTATTATATCGTGGTGATGTTTATATTGAAATACTCACCAGGTTACTGTTCTTCCGTTATATATACGAGCAACCGAATCGAACAGAAGGTTGAATGGATAGTATCTGGGTTGTATTCGATTATGATGTTATGCTGTGTATATAGTTAAACACACTAGGTGACGGTATTCCCGTTTCACATACGGGCGACCGAAACGAACAGAAAGTTGAATGGATAGTCTGAACAATCAATGTATCTGGGTGGTATCCGATTATATCGCAATACTGTATATATAGTGATACAAACCAGGTGACGGTACTTCCGTTACACATACTAGCGACTGAATCGAACAGGAGGTTAAATGGTTAGACGAAACGATAATTGTAACTGAGTTGTATTCTATTATATCGTGGTGATGTTTATATAGAAATACTCACCAGGTAACTGTTCTTTCGTTTTCACATACAAGCGACCGAATCGAGCAGAAGGTCAAATGGATAGATTGAACAATCATCGTATCTGGGTTGTATTCGATTATGTTTATATAGTTATACTCACCAGGTTACTGTTCTTCCGTTACACATACTAGCGACTGAATCGAACAGAAGGTTAAATGGTTAGACGAAATGATAATTGAAACTGAGTTGTATTCTATTATATCGTGGTGATGTTCAAATTGAAATACTCACCAGGTTACTGTTCTTCCGTTATACATACGAGCAACCGAATCGAACAGAAGGTTGAATGGATAGTATATGGGTTGTATTCGATTTTGATGTTATGCTGTGTATAAAGTTATACACACTAGGTGACGGTATTCCCGTTTCACATACGAGCGACCGAAACGAACAGAAAGTTGAATGGATAGTCTGAACAATCAATGTATCTGGGTGGTATTCGATTATATCGCAATACTGTATATATAGTGATACTAACCAGGTGACGGTACTTCCGTCACACATACTAGCGACTGAATCGAACAGAAGGTTAAATGGTTAGACGAAACGATAATTGAAACTGAGTTGTATTCGATTATATCGTGGTGATGTTTATATAGCAATACTCACCAGGTAACTGTTCTTCCGTTTTACATACAAGCGACCGAATCGAGCAGGAGATTGAATAGATAGATTGAACAATCATCGTATCTGGGTTGTATTCGATAATGTTTATATAATGTTTATATAGTTATACTCACCAGGTAACTGTTCTTCCGTTACACATACTAGCGACTGAATCGAACAGAAGGTTAAATTGTTAGACGAAACGATAATTGTAACTGAGTTGTATTCTATTATATCGTGGTGATGTTTATATAGAAATACTCACCAGGTTACTGTTCTTCTGTTATACATACGAGCAACCGAATCGAACAGAAGGTTGAATGGATAGTATCTGGGTTGTATTCGATTATGATGTTATGCTGTGTATATAGTTAAACACACTAGGTGACGGTATCTCCGTTTCACATACGAGCGACCGAAACGAACAGAAAGTTGAATGGATAGTCTGAACAATCAATGTATCTGGGTGGTATCCGATTATATCGCAATACTGTATATATAGTGATACTAACCAGGTGACGGTACTTCCGTTACACATACTAGCGACTGAATCGAACAGAAGGTTAAATGGTTAGACGAAACGATAATTGTATCTGAGTTGTATTCGATGATAACGTGATGATGTTTATATAGCAATACTCACCAGGTAACTGTTCTTCCGTTACACATACGAGCGACCGAAACGAACAGAAAGTTGAATGGATAGTCTGAACAATCAATGTATCTGGGTGGTATCCGATTATATCGCAATACTGTATATATAGTGATACTAACCAGGTGACGGTACTTCCGTTACACATACTAGCGACTGAATCGAACAGAAGGTTAAATGGTTAGACGAAACGATAATTGAAACTGAGTTGTATTCGATTATATCGTGGTGATGTTTATATAGAAATACTCACCAGGTAACTGTTCTTTCGTTTTCACATACAAGCGACCGAATCGAGCAGAAGGTCAAATGGATAGATTGAACAATCATCGTATCTGGGTTGTATTCGATTATGTTTATATAGTTATACTCACCAGGTAACTGTTCTTCCGTTACACATACTAGCGACTGAATCGAACAGAAGGTTAAATGGTTAGACGAAACGATAATTGAAACTGAGTTGTATTCTATTATATCGTGGTGATGTTTATATAGAAATACTCACCAGGTAACTGTTCTTCCGTTTTACATACAAGCGACCGAATCGAGCAGAAGGTTGAATTCAGTATAGATTGAACAATCATCGTATCTGGGTTGTATTCGATTATGTTTATATAGTTATACTCACCAGGTACCTGTTCTTCCGTTATACATACGAGCGACTGAATTGAACAGAAGGTTGAATGGATAGTATATGGGTTGTATTCGATTATGATGTTATGCTGTGTATATAGTTATACACACTAGGTGACGGTATTCTTGTTTTACATACGAGCGACCGAAACGAACAGAAAGTTGAATGGATAGTCTGAACAATCAATGTATCAGGGTGGTATCCGATTATATCGCAATACTGTATATATAGTGATACATACCAGGTGACGGTACTATCGTTACACATACTAGCGACTGAATCGAACAGAAGGTTAAATGGTTAGACGAAACGATAATTGTAACTGAGTTGTATTCTATTATATCGTGGTGATGTTTATATAGAAATACTCACCAGGTTACTGTTCTTCCGTTATATATACGAGCAACCGAATCGAACAGAAGGTTGAATGGATAGTATCTGGGTTGTATTCGATTATGATGTTATGCTGTGTATATAGTTAAACACACTAGGTGACGGTATTCCCGTTTCACATACGGGCGACCGAAACGAACAGAAAGTTGAATGGATAGTCTGAACAATCAATGTATCTGGGTGGTATCCGATTATATCGCAATACTGTATATAAAGTGATACTAACCAGGTGACGGTACTTCCGTTACACATACTAGCGATTGAATCGAACAGAAGGTTAAATGGTTAGACGAAACGATAATTGTAACTGAGTTGTATTCTATTATATCGTGGTGATGTTTATATAGAAATACTCACCAGGTTACTGTTCTTTCGTTATACATACGAGCAACCGAATCGAACAGAAGGTTGAATGGATAGTATCTGGGTTGTATTCGATTATGATGTTATGCTGTGTATATAGTTAAACACACTAGGTGACGGTATTCCCGTTTCACATACGAGCGACCGAAACGAACAGAAAGTTGAATGGATAGTCTGAACAATCAATGTATCTGGGTGGTATCCGATTATATCGCAATACTGTATATATAGTGATACAAACCAGGTGACGGTACTTCCGTTACACATACTAGCGACTGAATCGAAAAGGAGGTTAAATGGTTAGACGAAACGATAATTGTAACTGAGTTGTATTCTATTATATCGTGGTGATGTTTATATAGAAATACTCACCAGGTAACTGTTCTTTCGTTTTCACATACAAGCGACCGAATCGAGCAGAAGGTCAAATGGATAGATTGAACAATCATCGTATCTGGGTTGTATTCGATTATGTTTATATAGTTATACTCAACAGGTAACTGTTCTTCCGTTACACATACTAGCGACTGAATCGAACAGAAGGTTAAATGGTTAGACGAAATGATAATTGTATCTGAGTTGTATTCGATGATATCGTGATGATGTTTATATAGCAATACTCACCAGGTAACTGTTCTTCCGTTTTACATACAAGCGACCGAATCGAGCAGAAGGTTGAATTCAGTATAGATTGAACAATCATCGTATCTGGGTTGTATTCGAATATGTTTATATAGTTATACTCACCAGGTAACTGTTCTTCCGTTATACATACGAGCGACTGAATTGAACAGAAGGTTGAATGGATAGTATATGGGTTGTATTCGATTATGATGTTATGCTGTGTATATAGTTATACACACTAGATGACGGTATTCTTGTTTTACATACGAGCGACCGAAACGAACAGAAAGTTGAATGGATAGTCTGAACAATCAATGTATCAGGGTGGTATCCGATTATATCGCAATACTGTATATATAGTGATACATACCAGGTGACGGTACTTCCGTTACACATACTAGCGACTGAATCGAACAGAAGGTTGAATGGTTAGACGAAACGATAATTGTAACTGAGTTGTATTCTACTATATCGTGGTGATGTTTATATAGAAATACTCACCAGGTTACTGTTCTTCCGTTATACATACGAGCAACCGAATCGAACAGAAGGTTGAATGGATAGTATCTGGGTTGTATTCGATTATGATGTTATGCTGTGTATATAGTTAAACACACTAGGTGACGGTATTCCCCCTTCACATACGAGCGACCTAAACGAACAGAAAGTTGAATGGATAGTCTGAACAATCAATGTATCTGGGTGGTATCCGATTATATCGCAATACTGTATATATAGTGATACTAACCAGGTGACGGTACTTCCGTTACACATACTAGCGACTGAATCGAACAGAAGGTTAAATGGTTAGACGAAACTATAATTGAAACTGAGTTGTATTCGATTATATCGTGGTGATGTTTATATAGAAATACTCACCAGGTAACTGTTCTTTCGTTTTCACAAACAAGCGACCGAATCGAGCAGAAGGTCAAATGGATAGATTGAACAATCATCGTATCTGGGTTGTATTCGATTATGTTTATATAGTTATACTCACCAGGTAACTGTTCTTTCGTTACACATACTAGCGACTGAATCGAACAGAAGGTTAAATGGTTAGACGAAACGATAATTGAAACTGAGTTGTATTCGATTATATCGTGGTGATGTTTATATAGAAATACTCACCAGGTAACTGTTCTTTCGTTTTCACATACAAGCGACCGAATCGAGCAGAAGGTCAAATGGATAGATTGAACAATCATCGTATCTGGGTTGTATTCGATTATTTTTATATAGTTATACTCACCAGGTAACTGTTCTTCCGTTACACATACGAGCGACTGGATTGAACAGAAGGTTGAATGGATAGTATATGGGTTGTATTCGATTATGATGTTATGCTGTGTATATAGTTATACACACTAGGTGACGGTATTCTTGTTTTACATACGAGCGACCGAAACGAACAGAAAGTTGAATGGATAGTCTGAACAATCAATGTATCAGGGTGGTATCCGATTATATCGCAATACTGTATATATAGTGATACATACCAGGTGACGGTACTTCGGTACGACGGTATTCGATGATATCGTGATGATGTTTATATAGCAATACTCACCAGGTAACTGTTCTTCCGTTTTACATACAAGCGACCGAATCGAGCAGAAGGTTGAATTCAGTATAGATTGAACAATCATCGTATCTGGGTTGTATTCGATTATGTTTATATAGTTATACTCACCAGGTAACTGTTCTTCCGTTATACATACGAGCGACTGAATTGAACAGAAGGTTGAATGGATAGTATATGGGTTGTATTCGATTATGATGTTATGCTGTGTATATAGTTATACACACTAGGTGACGGTATTCTTGTTTTACATACGAGCGACCGAAACGAACAGAAAGTTGAATGGATAGTCTGAACAATCAATGTATCAGGGTGGTATCCGATTATATCGCAATACTGTATATATAGTGATACATACCAGGTGACGGTACTATCGTTACACATACTAGCGACTGAATCGAACAGAAGGTTAAATGGTTAGACGAAACGATAATTGTAACTGAGTTGTATTCTATTATATCGTGGTGATGTTTATATAGAAATACTCACCAGGTTACTGTTCTTCCGTTATATATACGAGCAACCGAATCGAACAGAAGGTTGAATGTATAGTATCTGGGTTGTATTCGATTATGATGTTATGCTGTGTATATAGTTAAACACACTAGGTGACGGTATTCCCGTTTCACATACGAGCGACCGAAACGAACAGAAAGTTGAATGGATAGTCTGAACAATCAATGTATCTGGGTGGTATCCGATTATATCGCAATACTGTATATATATATTGATACTAACCAGGTGACGGTACTTCCGTTACACATACTAGCGATTGAATCGAACAGAAGGTTAAATGGTTAGACGAAACGATAATTGTAACTGAGTTGTATTCTATTATATCGTGGTGATGTTTATATAGAAATACTCACCAGGTTACTGTTTTTTCGTTATACATACGAGCAACCGAATCGAACAGAAGGTTGAATGGATAGTATCTGGGTTGTATTCGATTATGATGTTATGCTGTGTATATAGTTAAACACACTAGGTGACGGTATTCCCGTTTCACATACGAGCGACCGAAACGAACAGAAAGTTGAATGGATAGTCTGAACAATCAATGTATCTGGGTGGTATCCGATTATATCGCAATATTGTATATATAGTGATACTAACCAGGTGACGGTACTTCCGTTACACATACTAGCGACTGAATCGAACAGAAGGTTGAATGGTTGGACGAAACGATAATTTTAACTGAGTTGTATTCTATTATATCGTGGTGATGTTTATATAGAAATACTCACCAGGTTACTGTTCTTTCGTTTTCACATACAAGCGACCGAATCGAGCAGAAGGTCAAATGGATAGATTGAACAATCATCGTATCTGGGTTGTATTCGATTATGTTTATATAGTTATACTCACCAGGTGACTGTTCTTCCGTTACACATACTAGCGACTGAATCGAACAGAAGGTTAAATGGTTAGACGAAACGATAATTGTATCTGAGTTGTATTCGATGATATCGTGATGATGTTTATGTAGCAATACTCACCAGGTAACTGTTGTTCCGTTTTACATACAAGCGACCGAATCGAGCAGAAGGTTGAATTCAGTATAGATTGAACAATCATCGTATCTGGGTTGTTTTCGATTATGTTTATATAGTTTCACTCACCAGGTTACTGTTCTTCCGTTATACATACGAGCGACTGAATTGAACAGAAGGTTGAATGGATAGTATATGGGTTGTATTCGATTATGATGTTATGCTGTGTATATAGTTATACACACTAGGTGACGGTATTCTTGTTTTACATACGAGCGACCGAAACGAACAGAAAGTTGAATGGATAGTCTGAACAATCAATGTATCAGGGTGGTATCCGATTATATCGCAATACTGTATATATAGTGATACATACCAGGAGACGATACTTCCGTTACACATACTAGCGACTGAATCGAACAGAATGTTAAATGGTTAGACGAAACGATAATTGTAACTGAGTTGTATTCTATTATATCGTGGTGATGTTTATATAGAAATACTCACCAGGTTACTGTTCTTCCGTTACACATACTAGCGACTGAATCGAACAGAAGGTTAAATGGTTAGACGAAACGATAATTGAAACTGAGTTGTATTCGATTATATCGTGGTGATGTTTATATAGAAATACTCACCAGGTAACTGTTCTTTCGTTTTCACATACAAGCGACCGAATCGAGCAGAAGGTCGAATGGATAGATTGAACAATCATCGTATCTGGGTTGTATTCGATTATGTTTATATAGTTATACTCACCAGGTAACTGATCTTTCGTTATACATACGAGCGACTGAATCGAACATAAGGTTGAATGGATAGATTGAACAATCATTGTATCTGGGTTGTATCCGAATATATCGTTATGCTGTATATTCAGTTACACCTATCATGTAACGGTTCTTTCGTTACACATACGAGCGTCCGAATCAAAAATTAGGTTGGATGGATAGACGGAACGATAATTGTAACTGAGTTGTATTCGATTATATCCTGGTGATGTTTATATAGTAATACTCACCAGGTGACTGTTCTTGCGTTATACATACGAGCGACCCAATCGAACAGAAGGTTTAATGGATAGATTGAACAATCATCGTATCTGGGTTGTTTTCGATTATGTTTTTATATTAATACTCACCAGGTAACTGTTCTTTCGTTTTCACATACAAGCGACCGAATCGAGCTGAAGGTTAAATGGATAGATTGAACAATCATCGTATCTGGGTTGTATTCGATTATGTTTATATAGTTATACTCACCAGGTAACTGTTCTTCCGTTATACATACGAGCGACCAAAACGAACAGAAAGTTGAATGGATAGTCTGAACAATCAATGTATCTGGGTGGTATCCGATCATATCGCAATACTGTATATATAGTGATACTAACCAGGTGACGGTACTTTCGTTACACATACTAGCGACTGAATCGAACAGAAGGTTAAATGGTTAGACGAAACGATAATTGAAACTGAGTTGTATTCGATTATATCGTGGTGATGTTTATATAGCAATACTCACCAGGTAACTGTTCTTTCGTTTTCACATACAAGCGACCGAATCGAGCAGAAGGTCAAATGGATAGATTGAACAATCATCGTATCTGGGTTGTATTCGATTATGTTTATATAGTTATACTCACCAGGTAACTGTTCTTCCGTTACACATACTAGCGACTGAATCGGACAGAAGGTTAAAAGGTTAGACGAAACGATAATTGAAACTGAGTTGTATTCTATTATATCGTGGTGATGTTCAAATAGAAATACTCACCAGGTTACTGTTCTTCCGTTATACATACGAGCAACCGAATCGAACAGAAGGTTGAATGGATAGTATATGGGTTGTATTCGATTTTGATGTCATGCTGTGTATAAAGTTATACACACTAGGTGACGGTATTCCCGTTTCACATACGAGCGACCGAAACGAACAGAAAGTTGAATGGATAGTCTGAACAATCAATGTATCTGGGTGGTATTCGATTATATCGCAATACTGTATATATAGTGATACTAACCAGGTGACGGTACTTCCGTCACACATACTAGCGACTGAATCGAACAGAAGGTTAAATGGTTAGACGAAACGATAATTGAAACTGAGTTGTATTCGATTATATCGTGGTGATGTTTATATAGCAATACTCACCAGGTGACTGTTCTTCCGTTTTACATACAAGCGACCGAATCGAGCAGGAGGTTGAATAGATAGATTGAACAATCATCGTATCTGGGTTGTATTCGATAATGTTTATATAGTTATACTCACCAGGTAACTGTTCTTCCGTTACACATACTAGCGACTGAATCGAACAGAAGGTTAAATGGTTAGACGAAACGATAATTGTAACTGAGTTGTATTCTATTATATCGTGGTGATGTTTATATAGAAATACTCACCAGGTTACTGTTCTTCTGTTATACATACGAGCAACCGAATCGAACAGAAGGTTGAATGGATAGTATCTGGGTTGTATTCGATTATGATGTTATGCTGTGTATATAGTTAAACACACTAGGTGACGGTATCTCCGTTTCACATACGAGCGACCGAAACGAACAGAAAGTTGAATGGATAGTCTGAACAATCAATGTATCTGGTTGGTATCCGATTATATCGCAATACTGTATATATAGTGATACTAACCAGGTGACGGTACTTCCGTTACACATACTAGCGACTGAATCGAACAGAAGGTTAAATGGTTAGACGAAACGATAATTGTATCTGAGTTGTATTCGATGATAACGTGATGATGTTTATATAGCAATACTCACCAGGTAACTGTTCTTCCGTTACACATACGAGCGACCGAAACGAACAGAAAGTTGAATGGATAGTCTGAACAATCAATGTATCTGGGTGGTATCCGATTATATCGCAATACTGTATATATAGTGATACTAACCAGGTGACGGTACTTCCGTTACACATACTAGCGACTGAATCGAACAGAAGGTTAAATGGTTAGACGAAACGATAATTGAAACTGAGTTGTATTCGATTATATCGTGGTGATGTTTATATAGAATTACTCACCAGGTAACTGTTCTTTCGTTTTCACATACAAGCGACCGAATCGAGCAGAAGGTCAAATGGATAGATTGAACAATCATCGTATCTGAGTTGTATTCGATTATGTTTATATAGTTATACTCACCAGGTAACTGTTCTTCCGTTACACATACTAGCGACTGAATCGAACAGAAGGTTAAATGGTTAGACGAAACGATAATTGAAACTGAGTTGTATTCTATTATATCGTGGTGATGTTTATATAGAAATACTCACCAGGTAACTGTTCTTCCGTTTTACATACAAGCGACCGAATCGAGCAGAAGGTTGAATTCAGTATAGATTGAACAATCATCGTATCTGGGTTGTATTCGATTATGTTTATATAGTTATACTCACCAGGTAACTGTTCTTCCGTTATACATACGAGCGACTGAATTGAACAGAAGGTTTAATGGATAGTATATGGGTTGTATTCGATTATGATGTTATGCTGTGTATATAGTTATACACACTAGGTGACAATATTCTTGTTTTACATACGAGCGACCGAAACGAACAGAAAGTTGAATGGATAGTCTGAACAATCAATGTATCAGGGTGGTATCCGATTATATCGCAATACTGTATATATAGTGATACATACCAGGTGACGGTACTATCGTTACACATACTAGCGACTGAATCGAACAGAAGGTTAAATGGTTAGACGAAACGATAATTGTAACTGAGTTGTATTCTATTATATCGTGGTGATGTTTATATAGAAATACTCACCAGGTTACTGTTCTTCCGTTACACATACTAGCGACTGAATCGAACAGAAGGTTAAATGGTTAGACGAAACGATAATTGAAACTGAGTTGTATTCGATTATATCGTGGTGATGTTTATATAGAAATACTCACCAGGTAACTGTTCTTTCGTTTTCACATACAAGCGACCGAATCGAGCAGAAGGTCGAATGGATAGATTGAACAATCATCGTATCTGGGTTGTATTCGATTATGTTTATATAGTTATACTCACCAGGTAACTGATCTTTCGTTATACATACGAGCGACTGAATCGAACATAAGGTTGAATGGATAGATTGAACAATCATTGTATCTGGGTTGTATCCGAATATATCGTTATGCTGTATATTCAGTTACACCTATCATGTAACGGTTCTTTCGTTACACATACGAGCGTCCGAATCAAAAATTAGGTTGGATGGATAGACGGAACGATAATTGTAACTGAGTTGTATTCGATTATATCCTGGTGATGTTTATATAGTAATACTCACCAGGTGACTGTTCTTGCGTTATACATACGAGCGACCCAATCGAACAGAAGGTTTAATGGATAGATTGAACAATCATCGTATCTGGGTTGTTTTCGATTATGTTTTTATATTAATACTCACCAGGTAACTGTTCTTTCGTTTTCACATACAAGCGACCGAATCGAGCTGAAGGTTAAATGGATAGATTGAACAATCATCGTATCTGGGTTGTATTCGATTATGTTTATATAGTTATACTCACCAGGTAACTGTTCTTCCGTTATACATACGAGCGACCAAAACGAACAGAAAGTTGAATGGATAGTCTGAACAATCAATGTATCTGGGTGGTATCCGATCATATCGCAATACTGTATATATAGTGATACTAACCAGGTGACGGTACTTTCGTTACACATACTAGCGACTGAATCGAACAGAAGGTTAAATGGTTAGACGAAACGATAATTGAAACTGAGTTGTATTCGATTATATCGTGGTGATGTTTATATAGCAATACTCACCAGGTAACTGTTCTTTCGTTTTCACATACAAGCGACCGAATCGAGCAGAAGGTCAAATGGATAGATTGAACAATCATCGTATCTGGGTTGTATTCGATTATGTTTATATAGTTATACTCACCAGGTAACTGTTCTTCCGTTACACATACTAGCGACTGAATCGGACAGAAGGTTAAAAGGTTAGACGAAACGATAATTGAAACTGAGTTGTATTCTATTATATCGTGGTGATGTTCAAATAGAAATACTCACCAGGTTACTGTTCTTCCGTTATACATACGAGCAACCGAATCGAACAGAAGGTTGAATGGATAGTATATGGGTTGTATTCGATTTTGATGTCATGCTGTGTATAAAGTTATACACACTAGGTGACGGTATTCCCGTTTCACATACGAGCGACCGAAACGAACAGAAAGTTGAATGGATAGTCTGAACAATCAATGTATCTGGGTGGTATTCGATTATATCGCAATACTGTATATATAGTGATACTAACCAGGTGACGGTACTTCCGTCACACATACTAGCGACTGAATCGAACAGAAGGTTAAATGGTTAGACGAAACGATAATTGAAACTGAGTTGTATTCGATTATATCGTGGTGATGTTTATATAGCAATACTCACCAGGTGACTGTTCTTCCGTTTTACATACAAGCGACCGAATCGAGCAGGAGGTTGAATAGATAGATTGAACAATCATCGTATCTGGGTTGTATTCGATAATGTTTATATAGTTATACTCACCAGGTAACTGTTCTTCCGTTACACATACTAGCGACTGAATCGAACAGAAGGTTAAATGGTTAGACGAAACGATAATTGTAACTGAGTTGTATTCTATTATATCGTGGTGATGTTTATATAGAAATACTCACCAGGTTACTGTTCTTCTGTTATACATACGAGCAACCGAATCGAACAGAAGGTTGAATGGATAGTATCTGGGTTGTATTCGATTATGATGTTATGCTGTGTATATAGTTAAACACACTAGGTGACGGTATCTCCGTTTCACATACGAGCGACCGAAACGAACAGAAAGTTGAATGGATAGTCTGAACAATCAATGTATCTGGTTGGTATCCGATTATATCGCAATACTGTATATATAGTGATACTAACCAGGTGACGGTACTTCCGTTACACATACTAGCGACTGAATCGAACAGAAGGTTAAATGGTTAGACGAAACGATAATTGTATCTGAGTTGTATTCGATGATAACGTGATGATGTTTATATAGCAATACTCACCAGGTAACTGTTCTTCCGTTACACATACGAGCGACCGAAACGAACAGAAAGTTGAATGGATAGTCTGAACAATCAATGTATCTGGGTGGTATCCGATTATATCGCAATACTGTATATATAGTGATACTAACCAGGTGACGGTACTTCCGTTACACATACTAGCGACTGAATCGAACAGAAGGTTAAATGGTTAGACGAAACGATAATTGAAACTGAGTTGTATTCGATTATATCGTGGTGATGTTTATATAGAAATACTCACCAGGTAACTGTTCTTTCGTTTTCACATACAAGCGACCGAATCGAGCAGAAGGTCAAATGGATAGATTGAACAATCATCGTATCTGAGTTGTATTCGATTATGTTTATATAGTTATACTCACCAGGTAACTGTTCTTCCGTTACACATACTAGCGACTGAATCGAACAGAAGGTTAAATGGTTAGACGAAACGATAATTGAAACTGAGTTGTATTCTATTATATCGTGGTGATGTTTATATAGAAATACTCACCAGGTAACTGTTCTTCCGTTTTACATACAAGCGACCGAATCGAGCAGAAGGTTGAATTCAGTATAGATTGAACAATCATCGTATCTGGGTTGTATTCGATTATGTTTATATAGTTATACTCACCAGGTAACTGTTCTTCCGTTATACATACGAGCGACTGAATTGAACAGAAGGTTGAATGGATAGTATATGGGTTGTATTCGATTATGATGTTATGCTGTGTATATAGTTATACACACTAGGTGACGGTATTCTTGTTTTACATACGAGCGACCGAAACGAACAGAAAGTTGAATGGATAGTCTGAACAATCAATGTATCAGGGTGGTATCCGATTATATCGCAATACTGTATATATAGTGATACATACCAGGTGACGGTACTATCGTTACACATACTAGCGACTGAATCGAACAGAAGGTTAAATGGTTAGACGAAACGATAATTGTAACTGAGTTGTATTCTATTATATCGTGGTGATGTTTATATAGAAATACTCACCAGGTTACTGTTCTTCCGTTATATATACGAGCAACCGAATCGAACAGAAGGTTGAATGGATAGTATCTGGGTTGTATTCGATTATGATGTTATGCTGTGTATATAGTTAAACACACTAGGTGACGGTATTCCCGTTTCACATACGAGCGACCGAAACGAACAGAAAGTTGAATGGATAGTCTGAACAATCAATGTATCTGGGTGGTATCCGATTATATCGCAATACTGTATATAAAGTGATACTAACCAGATGACGGTACTTCCGTTACACATACTAGCGATTGAATCGAACAGAAGGTTAAATGGTTAGACGAAACGATAATTGTAACTGAGTTGTATTCTATTATATCGTGGTGATGTTTATATAGAAATACTCACCAGGTTACTGTTCTTTCGTTATACATACGAGCAACCGAATCGAACAGAAGGTTGAATGGATAGTATCTGGGTTGTATTCGATTATGATGTTATGCTGTGTATATAGTTGAACACACTAGGTGACGGTATTCCCGTTTCACATACGAGCGACCGAAACGAACAGAAAGTTGAATGGATAGTCTGAACAATCAATGTATCTGGGTGGTATCCGATTATATCGCAATACTGTATATATAGTGATACATACCAGGTGACGGTACTTCCGTTACACATACTAGCGACTGAATCGAACAGAAGGTTAAATGTTTAGACGAAACGATAATTGTAACTGAGTTGTATTCTATTATATCGTGGTGATGTTTATATAGAAATACTCACCAGGTAACTGTTCTTTCGTTTTCACATACAAGCGACCGAATCGAGCAGAAGGTCAAATGGATAGATTGAACAATCATCGTATCTGGGTTGTATTCGATTATTTTTATATAGTTATACTCACCAGGTAACTGTTCTTCCTTTACACATACGAGCGACTGAATTGAACAGAAGGTTGAATGGATAGTATATGGGTTGTATTCGATTATGATGTTATGCTGTGTATATAGTTATACACACTATGTGACGGTATTCTTGTTTTACATACGAGCGACCGAAACGAACAGAAAGTTGAATGGATAGTCTGAACAATCAATGTATCAGGGTGGTATCCGATTATATCGCAATACTGTATATATAGTGATACATACCAGGTGACGGTACTTCCGTTACACATAATAGCGACTGAATCGAACAGAAGGTTAAATGGTTAGACGAAACGATAATTGTAACTGAGTTGTATTCTATTATATCGTGGTGATGTTTATATAGTTATACTCACCAGGTAACTGTTCTTCCGTTATACATACGAGCAACCGAATCGAACAGAAGGTTGAATGGATAGTATATAAGTTGTATTCGATTATGATGTTATGACTGAATCGAACAGAAGGTTAAATGGTTAGATGAAACGATAATTGTAACTGAGTTGTATTCTATTATATCGTGGTGATGTTTATATAGAAATACTCACCAGGTAACTGTTCTTTTGTTTTCACATACAAGCGACCGAATCGAGCAGAAGGTCAAATGGATAGATTGAACAATCATCGTATCTGGGTTGTATTCGATTATGTTTATATAGTTATACTCACCAGGTAACTGTTCTTCCGTTACACATACTAGCGACTGAATCGAACAGAAGGTTAAATGGTTAGACGAAATGATAATTGTATCTGAGTTGTATTCGATGATATCGTGATGATGTTTATATAGCAATACTCACCAGGTAACTGTTCTTCCGTTTTACATACAAGCGACCGAATCGAGCAGAAGGTTGAATTCAGTATAGATTGAACAATCATCGTATCTGGGTTGTATTCGATTATGTTTATATAGTTTTACTCACCAGGTAACTGTTCTTCCGTTATACATACGAGCGACTGAATTGAACAGAAGGTTGAATGGATAGTATATGGGTTGTATTCGATTATGATTTTATGCTGTGTATATAGTTATACACACTAGGTGACGGTATTCTTGTTTTACATACGAGCGACCGAAACGAACAGAAAGTTGAATGGATAGTCTGAACAATCAATGTATCAGGGTGGTATCCGATTATATCGCAATACTGTATATATAGTGATACATACCAGGTGACGGTACTATCGTTACACATACTAGCGACTGAATCGAACAGAAGGTTAAATGGTTAGACGAAACGATAATTGTAACTGAGTTGTATTCTATTATATCGTGGTGATGTTTATATAGAAATACTCACCAGGTTACTGTTCTTCCGTTATATATACGAGCAACCGAATCGAACAGAAGGTTGAATGGATAGTATCTGGGTTGTATTCGATTATGATGTTATGCTGTGTATATAGTTAAACACACTAGGTGACGGTATTCCCCCTTCACATACGAGCGACCGAAACGAAAAGAAAGTTGAATGGATAGTCTGAACAATCAATGTATCTGGGTGGTATCCGATTATATCGCAATACTGTATATATAGTGATACAAACCAGGTGACGGTACTTCCATAACACATACTAGCGACTGAATCGAACAGAAGGTTAAATGGTTAGACGAAACGATAATTGAAACTGAGTTGTATTCGATTATATCGTGGTGATGTTTATATAGAAATACTCACCAGGTAACTGTTCTTTCGTTTTCACATACAAGCGACCGAATCGAGCAGAAGTTCAAATGGATAGATTGAACAATCATCGTATCTGGGTTGTATTCGATTATGTTTATATAGTTATACTCACCAGGTAACTGTTCTTCCGTTACACATACTAGCGACTGAATCGAACATAAGGTTGAATGGATAGATTGAACAATCATTGTATCTGGGTTGTATCCGAATATATCGTTATGCTGTATATTCAGTTACACCTATCATGTAACGGTTCTTTCGTTACACATACGAGCGTCCGAATCAAAAATTAGGTTGGATGGATAGACGGAACGATAATTGTAACTGAGTTGTATTCGATTATATCCTGGTGATGTTTATATAGTAATACTCACCAGGTGACTGTTCTTGCGTTATACATACGAGCGACCCAATCGAACAGAAGGTTTAATGGATAGATTGAACAATCATCGTATCTGGGTTGTTTTCGATTATGTTTTTATATTAATACTCACCAGGTAACTGTTCTTTCGTTTTCACATACAAGCGACCGAATCGAGCTGAAGGTTAAATGGATAGATTGAACAATCATCGTATCTGGGTTGTATTCGATTATGTTTATATAGTTATACTCACCAGGTAACTGTTCTTCCGTTATACATACGAGCGACCAAAACGAACAGAAAGTTGAATGGATAGTCTGAACAATCAATGTATCTGGGTGGTATCCGATCATATCGCAATACTGTATATATAGTGATACTAACCAGGTGACGGTACTTTCGTTACACATACTAGCGACTGAATCGAACAGAAGGTTAAATGGTTAGACGAAACGATAATTGAAACTGAGTTGTATTCGATTATATCGTGGTGATGTTTATATAGCAATACTCACCAGGTAACTGTTCTTTCGTTTTCACATACAAGCGACCGAATCGAGCAGAAGGTCAAATGGATAGATTGAACAATCATCGTATCTGGGTTGTATTCGATTATGTTTATATAGTTATACTCACCAGGTAACTGTTCTTCCGTTACACATACTAGCGACTGAATCGGACAGAAGGTTAAAAGGTTAGACGAAACGATAATTGAAACTGAGTTGTATTCTATTATATCGTGGTGATGTTCAAATAGAAATACTCACCAGGTTACTGTTCTTCCGTTATACATACGAGCAACCGAATCGAACAGAAGGTTGAATGGATAGTATCTGGGTTGTATTCGATTATGATGTTATGCTGTGTATATAGTTGAACACACTAGGTGACGGTATTCCCGTTTCACATACGAGCGACCGAAACGAACAGAAAGTTGAATGGATAGTCTGAACAATCAATGTATCTGGGTGGTATCCGATTATATCGCAATACTGTATATATAGTGATACATACCAGGTGACGGTACTTCCGTTACACATACTAGCGACTGAATCGAACAGAAGGTTAAATGTTTAGACGAAACGATAATTGTAACTGAGTTGTATTCTATTATATCGTGGTGATGTTTATATAGAAATACTCACCAGGTAACTGTTCTTTCGTTTTCACATACAAGCGACCGAATCGAGCAGAAGGTCAAATGGATAGATTGAACAATCATCGTATCTGGGTTGTATTCGATTATTTTTATATAGTTATACTCACCAGGTAACTGTTCTTCCTTTACACATACGAGCGACTGAATTGAACAGAAGGTTGAATGGATAGTATATGGGTTGTATTCGATTATGATGTTATGCTGTGTATATAGTTATACACACTAGGTGACGGTATTCTTGTTTTACATACGAGCGACCGAAACGAACAGAAAGTTGAATGGATAGTCTGAACAATCAATGTATCAGGGTGGTATCCGATTATATCGCAATACTGTATATATAGTGATACATACCAGGTGACGGTACTTCCGTTACACATAATAGCGACTGAATCGAACAGAAGGTTAAATGGTTAGACGAAACGATAATTGTAACTGAGTTGTATTCTATTATATCGTGGTGATGTTTATATAGTTATACTCACCAGGTAACTGTTCTTCCGTTATACATACGAGCAACCGAATCGAACAGAAGGTTGAATAGATAGTATATAAGTTGTATTCGATTATGATGTTATGACTGAATCGAACAGAAGGTTAAATGGTTAGATGAAACGATAATTGTAACTGAGTTGTATTCTATTATATCGTGGTGATGTTTATATAGAAATACTCACCAGGTAACTGTTCTTTTGTTTTCACATACAAGCGACCGAATCGAGCAGAAGGTCAAATGGATAGATTGAACAATCATCGTATCTGGGTTGTATTCGATTATGTTTATATAGTTATACTCACCAGGTAACTGTTCTTCCGTTACACATACTAGCGACTGAATCGAACAGAAGGTTAAATGGTTAGACGAAATGATAATTGTATCTGAGTTGTATTCGATGATATCGTGATGATGTTTATATAGCAATACTCACCAGGTAACTGTTCTTCCGTTTTACATACAAGCGACCGAATCGAGCAGAAGGTTGAATTCAGTATAGATTGAACAATCATCGTATCTGGGTTGTATTCGATTATGTTTATATAGTTTTACTCACCAGGTAACTGTTCTTCCGTTATACATACGAGCGACTGAATTGAACAGAAGGTTGAATGGATAGTATATGGGTTGTATTCGATTATGATTTTATGCTGTGTATATAGTTATACACACTAGGTGACGGTATTCTTGTTTTACATACGAGCGACCGAAACGAACAGAAAGTTGAATGGATAGTCTGAACAATCAATGTATCAGGGTGGTATCCGATTATATCGCAATACTGTATATATAGTGATACATACCAGGTGACGGTACTATCGTTACACATACTAGCGACTGAATCGAACAGAAGGTTAAATGGTTAGACGAAACGATAATTGTAACTGAGTTGTATTCTATTATATCGTGGTGATGTTTATATAGAAATACTCACCAGGTTACTGTTCTTCCGTTATATATACGAGCAACCGAATCGAACAGAAGGTTGAATGGATAGTATCTGGGTTGTATTCGATTATGATGTTATGCTGTGTATATAGTTAAACACACTAGGTGACGGTATTCCCCCTTCACATACGAGCGACCGAAACGAACAGAAAGTTGAATGGATAGTCTGAACAATCAATGTATCTGGGTGGTATCCGATTATATCGCAATACTGTATATATAGTGATACAAACCAGGTGACGGTACTTCCATAACACATACTAGCGACTGAATCGAACAGAAGGTTAAATGGTTAGACAAAACGATAATTGAAACTGAGTTGTATTCGATTATATCGTGGTGATGTTTATATAGAAATACTCACCAGGTAACTGTTCTTTCGTTTTCACATACAAGCGACCGAATCGAGCAGAAGTTCAAATGGATAGATTGAACAATCATCGTATCTGGGTTGTATTCGATTATGTTTATATAGTTATACTCACCAGGTAACTGTTCTTCCGTTACACATACTAGCGACTGAATCGAACAGAAGGTTAAATGGTTAGACGAAACGATAATTGGAACTGAGTTGTATTCGATTATATCGTGGTGATGTTTATGTAGAAATACTCACCAGGTAACTGTTCTTTCGTTTTCACATACAAGCGACCGAATCGAGCAGAAGGTCAAATGGATAGATTGAACAATCATCGTATCTGGGTTGTATTCGATTATTTTTATATAGTTATACTCACCAGGTAACTGTTCTTCCGTTACACATACGAGCGACTGAATTGAACAGAAGGTTGAATGGATAGTATATGGGTTGTATTCGATTATGATGTTATGCTGTGTATATAGTTATACACACTAGGTGACGGTATTCTTGTTTTACATACGAGCGACCGAAACGAACAGAAAGTTGAATGGATAGTCTGAACAATCAATGTATCAGGGTGGTATCCGATTATATCGCAATACTGTATATATAGTGATACATACCAGGTGACGGTACTATCGTTACACATACTAGCGACTGAATCGAACAGAAGGTTAAATGGTTAGACGAAACGATAATTGTAACTGAGTTGTATTCTATTATATCGTGGTGATGTTTATATAGAAATACTCACCAGGTTACTGTTCTTCCGTTATATATACGAGCAACCGAATCGAACAGAAGGTTGAATGGATAGTATCTGGGTTGTATTCGATTATGATGTTATGCTGTGTATATAGTTAAACACACTAGGTGACGGTATTCCCCCTTCACATACGAGCGACCGAAACGAACAGAAAGTTGAATGGATAGTCTGAACAATCAATGTATCTGGGTGGTATCCGATTATATCGCAATACTGTATATATAGTGATACAAACCAGGTGACGGTACTTCCATAACACATACTAGCGACTGAATCGAACAGAAGGTTAAATGGTTAGACGAAACGATAATTGAAACTGAGTTGTATTCGATTATATCGTGGTGATGTTTATATAGAAATACTCACCAGGTAACTGTTCTTTCGTTTTCACATACAAGCGACCGAATCGAGCAGAAGTTCAAATGGATAGATTGAACAATCATCGTATCTGGGTTGTATTCGATTATGTTTATATAGTTATACTCACCAGGTAACTGTTCTTCCGTTACACATACTAGCGACTGAATCGAACAGAAGGTTAAATGGTTAGACGAAACGATAATTGGAACTGAGTTGTATTCGATTATATCGTGGTGATGTTTATGTAGAAATACTCACCAGGTAACTGTTCTTTCGTTTTCACATACAAGCGACCGAATCGAGCAGAAGGTCAAATGGATAGATTGAACAATCATCGTATCTGGGTTGTATTCGATTATTTTTATATAGTTATACTCACCAGGTAACTGTTCTTCCGTTACACATACGAGCGACTGAATTGAACAGAAGGTTGAATGGATAGTATATGGGTTGTATTCGATTATGATGTTATGCTGTGTATATAGTTATACACACTAGGTGACGGTATTCTTGTTTTACATACGAGCGACCGAAACGAACAGAAAGTTGAATGGATAGTCTGAACAATCAATGTATCAGGGTGGTATCCGATTATATCGCAATACTGTATATATAGTGATACATACCAGGTGACGGTACTTCGGTACGACGGTATTCGATGATATCGTGATGATGTTTATATAGCAATACTCACCAGGTAACTGTTCTTCCGTTTTACATACAAGCGACCGAATCGAGCAGAAGGTTGAATTCAGTATAGATTGAACAATCATCGTATCTGGGTTGTATTCGATTATGTTTATATAGTTATACTCACCAGGTAACTGTTCTTCCGTTATACATACGAGCGACTGAATTGAACAGAAGGTTGAATGGATAGTATATGGGTTGTATTCGATTATGATGTTATGCTGTGTATATAGTTATACACACTAGGTGACGGTATTCTTGTTTTACATACGAGCGACCGAAACGAACAGAAAGTTGAATGGATAGTTTGAACAATCAATGTATCAGGGTGGTATCCGATTATATCGCAATACTGTATATATAGTGATACATACCAGGTGACGGTACTATCGTTACACATACTAGCGACTGAATCGAACAGAAGGTTAAATGGTTAGACGAAACGATAATAGTAGTAGAGCTAAGCCGCCACCAGCTCACTTTGACCTCAAGTAACCCCGTGGATGGCATGTCCATCAGCAGTGACCATACAGTAGGGGGGTCTAGTGAAGGTCACGAAGACATCTTCAATCTGAAGACATCTTCGATCTGAAGACATCTTCCATCTGAAGACATCTTGCAGACCACACCCTCAACTGACACTACCTCCTTAGGCCTTTTACGCTGTACCCCCTTTGGACCCTTAGCGCTGCGCAATCCGAAGACATCTTGTGACGTCATATTCCATTTAAAAAAAAGCCAGTACAATCGGGATTCGAACCCGCACCAATACGGTGCAAAGTTTCAAGACCAAACGCTTCGTCCACGCGGCCACTGCGGGACATATCAATTAACATTTCTAAAAATAAACCGATGCGGTTATTCGTGTTTTGTGGAACGTAGCAACCTCGGCAAGCGGGGAGCAGGGGAAACGAACAATGGCTTATTTATTCATTATACATCAGTGTATGAATAGAGATAATCGCATTCAAGGTCAGGTTCGCTGCATTCCAATGATGACTCAACATATCACGCCATGATGCAACAGCGTGATGTATTCGAGCAGATCCATGGAGCAGGGAAAGGAACAATGGCTTATTCATTCAATAAACATCAGTGTATTAATAGACATAATTGCATTCAAGGTCAGGTTCGCTGCATTCCATTGATGATTCAACATGATACAATATTTCGCGTAACGTTACAAAGATAAGAGACGACAAAGCGACTGCCACTGTTGCCAGACGTTTGAAAATATAATGCATTGATGCCAGACGTTTGAAAATATCTGAAGATATCCCATAACGTACCTACCAAAGTAGAATGCGAACCACCACGTGGATACTTGATGGATAACGGGGTGTGGCTGCCCGAAGTTAGGCGTCTGACATCTAATGTTTGGCAGCCAAATGTCAAATGTCAAATGTCAAATGTCAAATGTCAAATGTCAAATGTCAAATGTCAAATGTCAAATGTCAAATGTCAAATGTCAAATGTCAAATGTCAAATGTCAAATGTCAAATGTCAAATGTCAAATGTCAAATGTCAAATGTCAAATGTCAAATGTCAAATGTCAAATGTCAAATGGCCGCTATTTCTTGGTCACACCCTAACAATGATGCTACGGACGTTTCAATTAGAAGTAATAAAAGGCGTTGTAATAATAATCCAAATTGCACAAGATGATGCAATCTCTACATTTCGTCGATATATCAACAATGAATGGAGCCTTTCATTACTTTGCAGGTGGTTAATGATGATATCATATATCAAGACCATAATTATTCATGGATAGCAATGATGATGTCATGCTTACATCAACCTTTTATTCAATATATTGATGAACAAAGAGATCATTGATAAGTTTGCACGTGGCCGACAATGATATCATGAATCATGTTTTCTTATCGACATGAATTCCTGGAACAATTAGCAGACCAAACATTTCTCACATTTCGCTGAGTCCGCATGTAACGAATTCTTTATCTATAAATGGATTGTTGACAGTGCGGAGAATCAGTTCTCGTCAATCTTGCATCACGAGCAGACACATTTTCCCTCTGCCTCTCGAAATACAATAGTGTTTGTGCTTTATACCGCAAATCGTAAGTACAGTTTTATATTAACTCGATTCTGGATATCATCTTTCATTTATTTATATACAGAGTGTTTTCTTTCAACAATTCATACAAATACCCCCATAAATTATAGTTTTCACTTGTTCAATTGTTCTGATATTTTTTTTTACGAGGGTATTTTGTTTCTATGTAGATGAATCTCCAGACAATTAATGCTATTGGGATGTCTAGCAAGTGCCTGAAGAAGCTGGATCAGCTGCCCCTTAACGTGCCACACCGCATCATAAAAGTGGAAATCAAAGTCAGCAGATACGGTGAAGCACCTCTAGTGGAACTTGATGACTTCAAGATCTTTCTGCCTGCTAGAGCGACTCTCGCAATTAAACCTGTAGTGGAGCAGTTTGCAGCAGGAAACTACTCCCTCGTATACAGAGGATCACGAATCTGCGGGCAGTTACATTCACTGGAGCAATTCGAGATAGTCGAGACAACAACTTAGACATCCCAGCTCCCCCGCATCACCAGTACAATTATTGTCAGGCGTAAGTTTGAATATTTTTCATAGTTTTTTTTCTGCATGAATGTACACTTTTTCGAATATGGATGTCGAAGATGTAGCTACCTTGAGCGCAGACATGATTAGAAAATTGCAGGAAGCTGAACACATTTTGAGGAACAAATTTAGTTTGAGAGAACGTGAAATATGGTTGGGTCATTGCAAACGTACTGCTCGTTTGATAAACAATGCAATTCAACCACAATTGGCAATGGGAACTTTGAAAAAATTACAAACATCATTAGGCCATTTGAAACAAATTCAAATTTCATTCAAAAATATTGGGGGTATCCATTCAGGGGAAGGGGTTAAATCAAAATTGTCTTCACGAGTCAAGTGGGAAGATATGAAATCAGCATTTTCATCACGTTTACGCACTGGTATCATAATAAATTCGACACACAAGGACATCAATCATTTTTTCAAAGATTCGTTTGCATTATTCAAACGCAGAATCATTAATATGTTGAAATTTCAGCCAATAATCAAAGTTAATGCATGCTTCTGTGGTGAATTCATAAAACAAGCAATCAATCAAGAAGACAAAATTGAATTCAAATATTTCAACACTAAAAACAATGTGATTGATCAGGGAACAGATTTGAATATTTGGTTCTTCGAAAACGTCATCGATGCAATTCAAAATAAACTTGAGGAGTTTGCAGAAAAAGAGAGCGGGTGGGCACTTCATAGAATTATCAGTTTAGAAATCAATACAAATAAATCGGGGATGGGTAATAATGGTGGTTCGTCTTTCATAGAACTACCATTAGCTATAAAGAAAAAACAGGCCTGCATAAATGTTGAAAATCATGATGATGCGTGTTTCGCTTGGGCAATCATATCGGCTCTGTACCCCGTACAAAAAAATGCATCACGAACTTCCAGATATCCACATTATTCTCGAGTATTGAATTTTGAAGGGATAGAATTCCCAATAAAAATCAATAAAATTTCAAAATTTGAAAAACTGAATAACATTTCCGTCAACGTTTACATCTTGGAATTAATTCAACCTAAACCGGAAGAACCACCATATTTTGTTACTGTTCCAAGTCGACTCACCAAGTCCAAAATAGAACGTCATGTTAATTTATTATTAATTCAAAATGAATATCACTTGAAATTGAATGATTATGAGGCGCCACCAGAGATAGATGATGATATCGAAATGAGGTATCATTACTGCTGGATTAAAGATTTATCTCGGTTAGTAAACACACAACTCAGTAAACGTAAACACAAAATTTTCATCTGCGATCGTTGTCTGAATTATTTTGGAAGTGAACAGAAACTTGACATTCATACTGCTGATTGTCAAAAAATGAACAATTGTAAAATTTCATTTCCGAGCTATGATTTAATTAAGTTTAGAGATTACATTCACAAAGAAAGAGTTCCTTATATAATTTATGCTGATTTTGAGTCAATCTTGGAACAATTTAAAGATAGTACTAAAGTCAGTGGTTCACATACCATGAAATACCAGAAACACATCCCGTTTAGTGCTGGATTTTATTTCAAGTGCTCGTATGATGATGCTTTATCATTTTACGATAGTCATAGAGGTATGGATTCGATGGACTGGTTTGCGGAGCGCATGAGACAGATTTCCAAATTAATTGAAGCTAAAACTTTACATATCGTTCCAATGACTGTTTCAGCTGATATTTCTACTGCAACTCACTGTCACATTTGTGAAAAAGAATTCAAGCATGACAAGATCGTACGTGACCATAATCATTATACGGGGGCCTTTCGCGGATTTGCGCATGAGCAGTGCAATCTGAACTACAAAAAGTCTCAGGTGATTCCTATTGTTTTCCATAATCTGAGTGGATACGATGGTCATCTGATTATTCGAGATATAGCAAAACGAGGTCGGGTTAGTGTTCTTCCGATTAATAAGGAGAAATATATTTCTTTCACCCTGTATGACGATGAAACTAACGTGAAATTTCGATTTATCGACTCATTTCGATTTATGAGTATGGGTTTGGAGAACTTGGTTCAAACATTAAGAATAGAAGATTTGAAAATTTCGAGACGTGAATTCATTCATTTGAACCCCAAACAATACGAATTGCTAACTCGAAAAGGAGTATTTCCCTATGATTTCATTGATTCCATCGAAAAATTAGAGTGGTCAAGTTTGCCAACACATGAACAGTTCTACAACAAGTTGAATGATTGTAACATCACCGACGTTGAATATAAACATGCGCAGAATGTATGGCAAACTTTCAGCTTGAAATCACTGGGTGAGTACTCTGATCTATACATGAAAACGGACATACTGCTCTTGGCCGATATTTTCGAAAACTTTCGCAATATCGGTCATGAGACGTATGGTTTGGATCCTGCATGGTATTATACTATGCCAGGATATACTTGGTCATGTATGTTGAAGTACACCAAATGTCAATTAAAAATTTTAAAGGATGTGGACATGCTTCTTTTTGTCGAGCGAGGGATTCGTGGTGGAATAAGTCAATGTTGCAATCGATTCTCTGCAGCTAATAATATTTACATGGGTGATAGGTATGACGCTACCAAACCGTCAACTTTCTTGCTTTATCTCGACGTCAATAATCTGTATGGTTGGGCCATGATGGAATATCTTCCATTGGGAGGCTTTAAGTGGATCGAGAATATTGATTCATTCAATGTACTCAACATATCTGACACATCACCTGTCGGTTATATACTCGAAGTCGATTTGGAGTATCCCGAATGTTTACATGATAAGCATAAAGATTTTCCATTATGTGCAGAACATCGTACACCACCTGGTTCAAAATTACCTAAACTGATGACCACTCTGTACGACAAGTACAACTACGTAGTCCATTACCGCGTACTCAAACAAGCGCTAAAGTACGGAGTGGTCTTGAAAAAAATTCACAAAATCCTCCAATTTGATCAATCACCCTGGCTCAAACCATATATTGAACTCAATACAAAATTACGTGCGGAAGCAAAATCCACTTTCGGTAAAAATAATTATAAGTTAGCAAATAACGCTGTGTTTGGAAAAACTATGGAGAACATTAGGAAACACCGTGTAGTTAAATTGGTCTCGAAATGGGAAGGTCGATATGGTGCCAAAAATTTGATTGCACATCCAAATTTCCGTAATCGCACCATATTCGATGAAAACCTCATAGCTATCGAAATGACAAAGTCTAATTTGTTATTCAATAAACCACTATACATCGGAATGTCAATACTCGATATATCCAAGGTGTGCATGTACGATTTTCATTATAGCTTTATGATGGAGAAGTATGATATTGATGAATGTAAGCTTCTGTACACAGATACGGACTCCCTCATCTATGAAATAAAATGTGATGACGTTTACAAACAATTAATAAAGGCTAACATTGAAAAATTTGATACAAGTGATTATCCAAGCGACAACATTTACGATATTCCTATGCAAAATAAAAAAGTGCCAGGTTTGATGAAAGACGAAGCTAACGGTAGCATCATGACGGATTTCGTAGGGTTGCGTTCAAAATTATATACTTTCAAAATCCAGGGTGGGAAATGTGTCAAAAAATCCAAAGGAGTGAAATATAGCGTTATCGAAAATGAAATCAAGTTCGAGGACTATGTCCAATGTCTGACTGAGAATTCAGAAAAAACAGCATCGCAACGCTGTATTCGCTCCTATGCTCACAATGTTTTTAGTGTTGAGCAGACTAAAATCGCTCTAAGTCCGCATGACGATAAACGTTATTTGATTGCGGGCTCACATAACACTCTCCCATGGGGGCATTATAGCATCTTGGAAGACTAATTTTTCATTAATGATAGAGACGATTGGTTGGATTTTCATCATTGTGAAAATATGATTGAATGTCATTGGTATTGTAGTTCAAACATGTGATATAGTTTGTGTACATACATGAGAAGAAAATTATGGAAAATATTGAAGCTAATTCTTTTGTATATTAATCATAATTATATCAATATACATTTTAGTTATATCTTTATACATATTCACAATTATTCACATCTATAAATGTATATAACTTTATTTTATACTTCCTGATTATTCCAATTATTTCAATAAAAAAAATATCACTTTCGCATGTATTTTTCCTTTCCCAAGTTTGGTTGATGAAATGCATAATTTATGAAGAAAAACGAAAAGTTATGGGTTGATCATTTTATTTTAAAATATTTCAAAACATTGCTTTTATAGAAAAACAAATATTCTCTCAATGCATTACCTGATAAGGTACAATTAGACATCTCACAAAATGCATACAAAACATCTAAACGACTATTTTCATCATCATGGAAACTAGATCTAATTAAATCTACAATATTATGAAAATAAGCACTAAAGTTCATGTCCCCCAACATGGCCACCCGATGAATCACTACACCTCGATGAACTTCGAGGATTTGATTGGCATCTTTATCATCGATGTCGAAGTCAACACCAAATTTGTTCACCATTAGAAATTTCACTTCACCGTATACCATCTGTGTAACTTTGCAGTAATCACCACATGGAAACGTTACGGCTTCACACTCTTGGCTAGTTGGTTCATTGAAAAATTTTTCCAATTGATTTTGCAGCAAATCGGTGAATACAGCCCACTCCATTAATCCAAAAGATATTCTGTATGATGAACATGTTAGAATGACAGCTGGACTGAACGATCTGGCAGGGCTTAAACCAACACCAATATTGAAACACCCCGATGAGAATGATGTGTGGAGTAGGTAATACATCTCATCTTTGGCTGCATTCTCGAACATTTCCAAAAGCTCGTCTAATTCTCCATCAGATTCTTCACTGAATGATGCTGCTGGTGGTGATGGTGGTGGTGTCATCTCGACGTCACTTACATCTGACATACTAGCGTAACCACTATCTTGACTCGACATAGCTGGATATAAACTCGACTGAGACTGAAATCAACTTCATGCAGACATTTATATCCCCCTCCATCCTAGACTTATCCGAACTTGAATTGTGATTTCTGTTCTTTATGATGGAGATGAAAAGGCCCCACGACTGCAGAATTTTGTGCGTATTTTCCATAAGATTCTATACTAAATCGACGTCTTCTATCCAACTGTTATGTTTTTTGTCAAGTCCTAGCCACTTGATGTACATTTTCTTTCCCTTTCTCCTCAATACTTTTTCAATGAGGTAAATGTCGGGATTTTTGGTTTTCTGCAATTCCTCCTCATAGAAAGCACCGCTGATTGGCTGACCATGCATGTCTTCGAGTAAGTATGTTACAGGATTGGTTATTTTAACTTTAATGATTTTGAATAACTCTGTCGTCCAATTTGGCGTGTACCCTTTTTCGAAAATATGTTTAGACTTGGATATCCGCACGATATCACCAACTTTGAGCTTACGTGGACCAGCAATTTTCAAATGACTATATCTCTGACGTAATATCTCTTTTTCGTTGGACTTGTTCACTTCAGAAGGTTTCAATCTAGTCCTACTCTGCTTGGTGTCATTATATTGTTTAGTAATTTTTGGCAATACATCAATCCATCTGTATTTTCCATTCAGACTAAAATACTTGTAGAGTTTATTTTTGAGTGTTCTTATTACCCGTTCAGCAATGGCAGCCTTTTTCACAGTGAATGTATTATAGTGGTTTATGTTATATTTTTTCATCAAGGTCTGAAATTTGCTATTGAAAAATTCCGTTCCTTGATCTGATTGCAGATTTTTTGGTATACGCTTAGCTTGGTGCAGTATATCCGCAAAAGATTTAGTGAGCTCTTCACCCGTCTTAGTTTTGAGTGGGCGTGTCCATAGGTATTTAGAAAAACAGTCGATAACTACCAAAATCATTTTGAAACCTTTATTTTGGTGTGCATAAGGTCTCATTTCGGCCAAATCCATTTGCCATAAATCGTCTAAGCCCTTGATGATGGTTCGTCGTCTAGGGTAAGTCTTGCGGGCTGGCGCATGAAGCTCATCAACGAGTTGAATCTTGTCTGTTGAAGCCATACTATCAATGGGTATTTTTACTATTGAGTCTATTTATTGATCCTTCGATATTTTTCAAGGCATTTGTCATTTGACTTTGTAGTGCATCAATGCGGTTTGTAGTACTGTTTGCGTGACCACTAATCAATTCATTCAATTTTATATTGAAATTATCAATTTCAACTTTACTCACTTTTCCATCGAGTACCCCTCGAACTTTTTTGGTATAATTATCAATGGCCAACTTGAAATCAAATTTAATTTGTGAAATCACATCATCTACATACTTTTTCGTTGACATATGTTCACTAGCCGTTGGAGGGTTCCTCGAAATGAATTCTTCAAATTTATTTATTTTGTTGTCAATCAAATTCAATGCATCAGTTGAATTCTTTATCATAATATCATGTGATACAAATTGTTTTCTTAAATGAGTCAATTCAATAATGTTATTGCTACCTTCATGTGGAGCATATCTATGTCCGAACTTGTTCAGACTCATTGTTCAAATGACTCATCATTGCCAGTGTTATTAGTATATATAGCCAGCTTCCCGAAGTTCATTGATTATGGAAACTATTTCATTATCGAGTGAGGTGTTTCCAGCTGCCTTGGAAGCTATCAACAGCTTCAAACGATCAATGAGTTCATTCGGATCATCCCAATAAATATACTCCACCGGTTTTTCATTGTACGTTAATTTCAAACCATTACCAGTCGTTGAACGTCTTCTACCTTTTCGCAACTCCATTATAAGCGGTTTTATGATTTCTGTGTATTTCCATCTCGTAGAACCTTTAAGTCTTCCATCTTTATTGATATATCGATCACTCAATTTCAATAGCTCCTTGTAAGCTTGCACATCTTCTTCGTTAAAATCCGTAGGATCATCATAGAAGATGAGCTTATACAGTCCTGGGGTTCCTCGTATCTGTTTACCTCCAATTTTGATGAAGCCAGTCCTTTTATCAAAGTCAAGTTCTTGCGTTCCTAGATACCATTTTGATGTTTGGGGATCATACGTTGGTCCATACATTGTATCTATTTTTTCACTATATGACCAATGATCTCTGATATATGGATGTGACATGAATGGATATTGATCTAGATATTCATCCATAACATTTTTCGAAATATTTTGTTCAGGTATATTTTCGCGAAATACTTCATCATCATCATCTCGTCCACTCGTGTTCGCACTTATTCTGCCTACTTCTTCCATTGGGAGAAATTGTGTTTGTTCTTTTTCTTCTCCTTCCTCTTCTTCTTCTTTCTTCAGTTCAGGCGATTCTTCTTTTTTTATACTTCTTAATGCATTATTGATCTTCGAGGATTTGACAATTTCATGTAGTGGCTCCGAAATGGGTTTAAACATTTTGATGAGAGATTCATCTTTTTTCGATCTACCCAGTTTCAATGCCAAGTACTTTTTCCTAATTGAACGGGTGAGCTCTGCAATTTTGCGTTTGCGTGCAGCTATTTGATCGTCTATGTTCAAATCAGTGGGGGAGGCAACACGTTTGCTGCGCTTTTTGTATTTGTGTGTGCCAACACGACTTGATGACATCATGATGGGGAATGATCTGATGATGTTTGATACTTATATTTTTATATATTTATCAAACCCTTGACGATATCTACCATCATTCATATCGAAATCTTTGACAATCACAAGAGTACCATATGCAACATTCCAACATTTCGAACACAAGCATTTAAAGTATTCGAAACTCATGTCTGGAGATACGTGTTCATCAAATACGTGCTTCAAATTGATTTCATCTTGTTTGAATAGTACAATCAGGTTACAGTTGTCTCGTATGAGCTGTTTAGGTATTTTTGAGTAGGTCTGACAAAGGTAGGCAGCATCAATATCCTTGTGTCTACACATTGAAAAATATTCCCGGATTTTCTGTTGGGAATCACACGCTACATCATCGAATAGAAATATAGAGTTGGGTTTTGCATCTGATGGACTTATAATCTCATCATTATCCTTGAATGGGAAGTAGCCAACCTCTTTCACACCATTCAATACCTCTTGGAGTAGTTGATATTTTGGTTGATACAATGACTTGGAGTACACGTAAACATTTTCGAATTTCGCACCATTTGGATTGAAAATTACCGACAACATGACGTTCGTCTTACCACAACCACTCGGTCCACATACTATTGCTCTAAATGAATTGGGCAATAATTTACCATGTTTACCAAGGGTCGTTGATGATGTGTGAAAATCTAAATTTTCAATAGGTAACGACTGTTCTTGTTGAATGACCTTCATCTTGTGACATGATTGACGTTTATGTTAGCCTATAAATATAGGTGTAACAGTTCCACTTTATCAGTTTCAATGTCTTCGTACGAGGGCGAAGGTGTTTTGAATTTCCTGATAAACAAGTTACCTTTTGAGCTCCATTTACCCGGAGGCTATCAGTATTGTGGACGTAAGTCAGATTACTGGACGATGCAAACGATTACTAATATTTCATTTATTTTACAGCTGGAACTAAACTACAAAAACGATTGGCTCGTGGAGATACTGGCATTAATCCTCTAGACGTTGCATGCAAACAACACGACATTGCATACTCGCAGCACAAGACTCTGGAAGATCGTCACATAGCCGATTCAGTATTGGAAGACGCTGCTTGGCAACGAGTGAAATCAACAGACGCCAAGTTTGGTGAGAGAGCTGCAGCCTTATTAGTAACTTCCGGAATGAAAGCTAAACGTAAGCTTGGTATGGGATGCTCATTCCAAAGACATATCGTGGGTAAAATTGGAAAATCTCTGAAGAAGAATCCCCCGACCAATCTAAAGAAGACTGCTTCGATTGCTCTAAAAGCTGCTAGACTTGCCATCAAGCAAGCTGGTGGAAAAAAGAAAATCAGAATACCACGCATCATACCTTTCAATGCAAAATCCGGAGGTATTCTACCACTATTGCCAATTTTTGCAGCCCTTGGTGCTCTCGGTAGCATTGCAGGGGGAAGTGGTGCGATAGCAAAGACAATTATCGATGCGAGGAATGCGAAAAAGAAATTGGAAGAAGATCATAGACATAATAAAGCTATGGAAGCTATTGGTAAAGGGCTGTACTTGCGTAAAAACGCCAAAGGAGGCTTTGGTTTATATTTAAAAAAACAAAAAAACTCCCAATGAAGCTACCCAATAGACCGTTGTACGATACCGAGTTGTTAGAGTATGTGAAATTCTTGAAGATACCACATTTTCGAGGCGTTTTCATGCGAGACAATTTGCCAAGCAGTGGTCCTCGTCAACGTGAAACTGCAATTCTGAATTTAGATGTGTCGAAGAATCAAGGCACTCATTGGGTAGCTTATAGAAAGATAAATGATGTCGTTGAGTATTTTGATTCATTTGGTTGTCTGAAACCACCGAAAGAACTTGTCCGATATCTGGGTAAAATCAAACTATACTACAACAACGATCAGTTTCAAAACTATAATCAGTTCAACTGTGGACATCTCTGCTTGAAGTTTTTGTATAATAATGGAAGCCGTTTTAGCATTCCTACATGGTGAGAAGAGGTTGCAAGACTTTACTGAAGATGAATTGAGAGAATTTCCAATCAAATATTTGATACAACATGCTAGACCATGGGAATTGTTGAATGTTTGGCATAAATTACCAAACGATTATCAGTGTAATTTCGATTTGAGAATACGTCTACCATGTTACATTCATTATAATAGGCCAGATGCTCAAACACATGTGGATGGACCTGTCAGTTCACAGTACGATTGTCACGGTTGTAATTATTTTTTGAAATGTAGAGGGACCGTAATCTATTAATAAATAATATGAGGTTATGTCGATGATAGTTTTATTATAAATATTCCTGTACCACTGGTAATGTCATCAGTCATGTCTCAGCTGCTTACGCTGACTAGTACTACCAACGAGTTCTCTTTCACCCCTTCCACACCGATCATACTAGATCCCAGGAAAAGTTATTACATAGCTGTACTAGGCTTTCATACTTACCATTCCATACCAAACATCGATGGTGAAAAATTTTACTACTACGAAAATAATAATCGTTCAATATTGAAGGAAATCAGTCTGCCAACAGGTTGTTATGAGATTGAAAACATTGAAAGTTATATTCAGGAGCATTTGAATAATACAGATTTCTCATTGAAACCAAACAACAACACCTTGGAGTGTGAAATCTATAGTCGATTGCATGCCATCAGTTTCGAAAACGATAATAGTTTTGGAGAATTATTAGGATTTTCGAAAAGGATCTTGGAACCTGGTATAGTGCACTCTTCAGATCGACCAGTGAATATTCTTAAAGTATCTAGCTTACATTTCGATTGCAACATTACCGAAGGAGCCTTCTACGGGAACAGACCGGCCCATACTATATTGAGCTTTCCCATTACAGTCGATCCTGGATACGCAATCAACGAACGTCCCAATACCCCCATCTATTTGCCTGTGAGATGTAACTTGACAGAGATCACCAACATCAGTGTTAGAGTATTGGATCAAGATCTCGGACCTGTGAATTTTCGAGGAGAGAAAAGTACTTTGCACTTGGACTTGAAGGAACGTTGAATGGGTTTGGTAATTCAGCATAAAAGGGTGCCACCCACTTCAAACCTATCAGTATCATCGAGTTCTTCCAAGCGACGTGACCAGCTCTCTCCAGAAAATATTATTTTTCTCCAATCTGTTGGATTGAAAGTTAGAGATGGTAAAACGCAAGTACGTTCATTCTGAGCAATCACCGACAACGTCTGCAGCATCGTTCAATCAAATAAGGATGAACCCAATTTTCGATATTTATCGTCGACCCCAATATGATGAAACTATCCGGAAGGAAGAGTATCGATCCTACATCCCGTACGTGAAATCATTCGATAACAATGATATGGTGGAGATTAATGTGAATCAAGCAGATGCATTTTTCGCAATGCATGAATCTTTGTTGGAAATCAAAGGAAAATTAGATATTGACGGAGCTGGTAACGTGTCATTGGCTCCCAATTGTGGAGCGTTTCTTTTTGATTCGTGCACTTATGTGCAGAGTGCCAGAGAGATAGAAGTGATAAGAGATCCTGGAATTGTTAGTACTGTACGAGGATTCCTCTGCTGTAAACCTGAAGACTCTAAACATTTGGCGACGGCTGGATGGACGTACCCCGAAAAACCGTTCCTGAATGCTGTGGATAAGTCGTTCAGTTTGTTGATACCTCTCAAGCACATTTTCAACGTATTCAATGACTACACTTCGATTGTCTACGGAAGACAAACGATTCGTCTAGTTCGAGCACGTGACGATAAAGATAGCGTAATTGTCAAGGAACTTACCAATACTGGTGTAACGACTGCAACGAAAGTCAAAGTTTTGATAGATAGTATGGTACTGAAGGTCAAGCATATATTTCCCAATGATGAAATCAAACTACAATTGATGCAACCCATCAAGAAAGATACACCAATAATGATTCCATTCAGAAAATGGAGTCTCAGCGAATTACCAGCGCTCACACAAAGTGCAAAGAATGAAATTTGGGCAGTTAAAACCAGCGCCGCAGTGGAACGCCCACGTTACGTCATCGTTTGTTTCCAGAAGAATATACGCAATAAACTCGACAGTGATGTCACTACCTTTGATAACATCAGCATATCTAGCATCAGACTATCATTGAATGGAGAATATTGGCCAAACGAAAGAATGCAGTTGGATTTCGATAGAAACGATTATGTCACTGCTTACTACAACTATACCAGTTTCTACTCGAGCTATTCACATTCCACACAAGTTCATCCAATTTTGGACTACTCAGCATTCAAAGATCATGCATTATTCGTGATTGATTGCTCCAAGCAGGAAGATAGCATGAAATCATCGACAGTGGATATAAAGCTGGAGATTGAGTCTGCTAAAGGATTTCCTGCTGATACTAAGGCCTATTGCATCATCGTGCACGATTGTCTGCTAGAGTACTACCCTCTGACGGAGGTTGTGAAAAGCATAATATAAGTGGTCGAGTACCGTTCGTGCTCGCCATTTCACCGTTGACCATAATGAGAATCGCATTCGTTGACATTCAAGGTTTCACGCTCGATGGCGTCTTCCATCCGAAAGAATTGACCATTCAGATTGGTCGTCAAAGATCAAACTTTTTGTTCAAGCCTCCTACACCTTATGCTGATGTGAGTGGAAAAGATAAAAAAACCACACAATACTTGGAAAAATTTGTTCATGGAATATCATATCATTCTGGAGATATTGACTATAGTGAAATGAATGTCATTTTGGAGAAATATCTACTACATTCAGTTGAGTGCATTTATGTAAGAGGAAATCAGAAGGCTGACTTTTTGAAAACAAAGTGTACTGAGCTTGCAGTGTATCCAACCATTCACGATGTGACGCTGTATGATGACTCATCATTGACTACGGAAAACTTCCAGCCCACCATTACGTATTGTCCTAACCACGCCAATGGAAAATTCATGTGCACCCAACGAAACGTTGATCAATTACATCAATGGTTTACATATGTTGTATTACCCAAGTAGAAAAGTATTGTATAGTTTCCTCAATATATGTATTATTATTCTAATTATTGAGTTTTATTGAAACACCTCGTATATCTGTTGAATTGTTTATTTTTTATGTACTACAAGACGATCTATACTTTTTTATAGTTTTCATGAAGAAATTCATTATTAAAATGATTAGAGTTGCCAATATCAAATATAGTATTGAAAACATTTTATAAATTTCATTTAATATGTTGACATCTGTTGTTGTCTTCTTGAAAGGTGTAGCTTGCCATTCTCTTTCCTCTTGAGTTCCATCATTCAATAGGAATTTCATTTTGTAAAATGAGTTATTTTCTTGTGGTATCTCCTTGTAAAATACTGGTAGTCGTCCATCATTCACTACTTTATGTTTCATTATTGCCCATGACGATTGACTGCAGATTTTTCTTTCATCGTTGAAGCATATCTTTGAAATCTTTATATCAGTGGGTACGTTTGTATAGAATACATCATTCAAAACGGCTGTCAGAATGATTAATGATAGTCGTGACATTTTTAGAGTTATCTATATTTGTCACAGGTCTTCTACTCTCACAACTGAAAAGTTTATCCCACAAACTCAGATACTCCAACTTCTTCAATACTCTAGTTTTCTCTTCGTAGAAAGTTATATCTCTACTCAACTGACGGACACGTTCACCGAATTCTTCTAGTTTCCTCCTGTACTCGTCTGAAGTCATTGTGATACTAACATGAATCTGCTTTCATCATTATATTTCAACTTTATGTCACTGAACCATAGAACTGACATTTGACATTTGACATTTGACATTTGACATTTGACATTTGACATTTGACATTTGACATTTGACATTTGACATTTGACATTTGACATTTGACATTTGACATTTGACATTTGACATTTGACATTTGACATTTGACATTTGACATTTGACATTTGACATTTGACATTTGACATTTGACATTTGACATTTGACATTTGACATTTGACATTTGACATTTGACATTTGACATTTGACATTTGACATTTGACATTTGACATTTGACATTTGACATTTGACTGCCAAACATTAGATGTCAGACGCCTAACTTCGGGCAGCCACACCCCGTTATCCATCAAGTATCCACGTGGTGGTTCGCATTCTACTTTGGTAGGTACGTTATGGGATATCTTCAGATATTTTAAAACGTCTGGCATCAATGCATTATATTTTCAAACGTCTGGCAACAGTGGCAGTCGCTTTGTCGTCTCTTATCTTTGTAACGTTACGCGAAATATTGTATCATGTTGAATCATCAATGGAATGCAGCGAACCTGACCTTGAATGCAATTATGTCTATTAATACACTGATGTTTATTGAATGAATAAGCCATTGTTCCTTTCCCTGCTCCATGGATCTGCTCGAATACATCACGCTGTTGCATCATGGCGTGATATGTTGAGTCATCATTGGAATGCAGCGAACCTGACCTTGAATGCGATTATCTCTATTCATACACTGATGTATAATGAATAAATAAGCCATTGTTCGTTTCCCCTGCTCCCCGCTTGCCGAGGTTGCTACGTTCCACAAAGCACAAATAACCGCATCGGTTTATTTTTAGAAATGTTAATTGATATGTCCCGCAGTGGCCGCGTGGACGAAGCGTTTGGTCTTGAAACTTTGCACCGTATTGGTGCGGGTTCGAATCCCGATTGTACTGGCTTTTTTTTAAATGGAATATGACGTCACAAGATGTCTTCGGATTGCGCAGCGCTAAGGGTCCAAAGGGGGTACAGCGTAAAAGGCCTAAGGGGGTAGTGTCAGTTGAGGGTGTGGTCTGCAAGATGTCTTCAGATGGAAGATGTCTTCAGATCGAAGATGTCTTCAGATTGAAGATGTCTTCGTGACCTTCACTAGACCCCCCTACTGTATGGTCACTGCTGATGGACATGCCATCCACGGGGTTACTTGAGGTCAAAGTGAGCTGGTGGCGGCTTAGCTCTACTACTGATAATTGTAACTGAGTTGTATTCTATTATATCGTGGTGATGTTTATATAGAAATACTCACCAGGTTACTGTTCTTTCGTTATATATACGAGCAACCGAATCGAACAGAAGGTTGAATGGATAGTATCTGGGTTGTATTCGATTATGATGTTATGCTGTGTATATAGTTAAACACACTAGGTGACGGTATTCCCGTTTCACATACGAGCGACCGAAACGAACAGAAAGTTGAATGGATAGTCTGAACAATCAATGTATCTGGGTGGTATCCGATTATATCGCAATACTGTATATATATCGATACTAACCAGGTGACGGTACTTCCGTTACACATACTAGCGATTGAATCGAACAGAAGGTTAAATGGTTAGACGAAACGATAATTGTAACTGAGTTGTATTCTATTATATCGTGGTGATGTTTATATAGAAATACTCACCAGGTTACTGTTTTTTCGTTATACATACGAGCAACCGAATCGAACAGAAGGTTGAATGGATAGTATCTGGGTTGTATTCGATTATGATGTTATGCTGTGTATATAGTTAAACACACTAGGTGACGGTATTCCCGTTTCACATACGAGCGACCGAAACGAACAGAAAGTTGAATGGATAGTCTGAACAATCAATGTATCTGGGTGGTATCCGATTATATCGCAATATTGTATATATAGTGATACTAACCAGGTGACGGTACTTCCGTTACACATACTAGCGACTCAATCGAACAGAAGGTTAAATGGTTAGACGAAACGATAATTGTATCTGAGTTGTATTCGATGATATCGTGATGATGTTTATGTAGCAATACTCACCAGGTAACTGTTGTTCCATTTTACATACAAGCGACCGAATCGAGCAGAAGGTTGAATTCAGTATAGATTGAACAATCATCGTATCTGGGTTGTATTCGATTATGTTTATATAGTTTTACTCACCAGGTAACTGTTCTTCCGTTATACATACGAGCGACTGAATTGAACAGAAGGTTGAATGGATAGTATATGGGTTGTATTCGATTATGATGTTATGCTGTGTATATAGTTATACACACTAGGTGACGGTATTCTTGTTTCACATACGAGCGACCGAAACGAACAGAAAGTTGAATGGATAGTCTGAACAATCAATGTATCAGGGTGGTATCCGATTATATCGCAATACTGTATATATATTGATACTAACCAGGTGACGATACTTCCGTTACACATACTAGCGACTGAATCGAACAGAATGTTAAATGGTTAGACGAAACGATAATTGTAACTGAGTTGTATTCTATAATATCGTGGTGATGTTTATATAGAAATACTCACCAGGTTACTGTTCTTCCGTTACACATACTAGCGACTGAATCGAACAGAAGGTTAAATGGTTAGACGAAACGATAATTGAAACTGAGTTGTATTCGATTATATCGTGGTGATGTTTATATAGAAATACTCACCAGGTAACTGTTCTTTCGTTTTCACATACAAGCGACCGAATCGAGCAGAAGGTCGAATGGATAGATTGAACAATCATCGTATCTGGGTTGTATTCGATTATGTTTATATAGTTATACTCACCAGGTAACTGATCTTTCGTTATACATACGAGCGACTGAATCGAACATAAGGTTGAATGGATAGATTGAACAATCATTGTATCTGGGTTGTATCCGAATATATCGTTATGCTGTATATTCAGTTACACCTATCATGTAACGGTTCTTTCGTTACACATACGAGCGTCCGAATCAAAAATTAGGTTGGACGGATAGACGGAACGATAATTGTAACTGAGTTGTATTCGATTATATCGTGGTGATGTTTATATAGTAATACTCACCAGGTGACTGTTCTTGCGTTATACATACGAGCGACCCATTCGAACAGAAGGTTGAATGGATAGATTGAACAATCATCGTATCTGGGTTGTTTTCGATTATGTTTTTATATTAATACTCACCAGGTAACTGTTATTTCGTTTTCACATACAAGCGACCGAATCGAGCTGAAGGTTAAATGGATAGATTGAACAATCATCGTATCTGGGTTGTATTCGATTATGTTTATATAGTTATACTCACCAGGTAACTGTTCTTCCGTTATACATACGAGCGACCAAAACGAACAGAAAGTTGAATGGATAGTCTGAACAATCAATGTATCTGGGTGGTATCCGATCATATCGCAATACTGTATATATAGTGATACTAACCAGGTGACGGTACTTCCGTTACACATACTAGCGACTGAATCGAACAGAAGGTTAAATGGTTAGACGAAACGATAATTGAAACTGAGTTGTATTCGATTATATCGTGGTGATGTTTATATAGCAATACTCACCAGGTAACTGTTCTTTCGTTTTCACATACAAGCGACCGAATCGAGCAGAAGGTCAAATGGATAGATTGAACAATCATCGTATCTGGGTTGTATTCGATTATGTTTATATAGTTATACTCACCAGGTAACTGTTCTTCCGTTACACATACTAGCGACTGAATCGGACAGAAGGTTAAAAGGTTAGACGAAACGATAATTAAAACTGAGTTGTATTCTATTATATCGTGGTGATGTTCAAATAGAAATACTCACCAGGTTACTGTTCTTCCGTTATACATACGAGCAACCGAATCGAACAGAAGGTTGAATGGATAGTATATGGGTTGTATTCGATTTTGATGTTATGCTGTGTATGAAGTTATACACACTAGGTGACGGTATTCCCGTTTCACATACGAGCGACCGAAACGAACAGAAAGTTGAATGGATAGTCTGAACAATCAATGTATCTGGGTGGTATTCGATTATATCGCAATACTGTATATATAGTGATACTAACCAGGTGACGGTACTTCCGTCACACATACTAGCGACTGAATCGAACAGAAGGTTAAATGGTTAGACGAAACGATAATTGAAACTGAGTTGTATTCGATTATATCGTGATGATGTTTATATAGCAATACTCACCAGGTAACTGTTCTTCCGTTTTACATACAAGCGACCGAATCGAGCAGGAGGTTGAATAGATAGATTGAACAATCATCGTATCTGGGTTGTATTCGATAATGTTTATATAGTTATACTCACCAGGTAACTGTTCTTCCGTTACACATACTAGCGACTGAATCGAACAGAAGGTTAAATGGTTAGACGAAACGATAATTGTAACTGAGTTGTATTCTATTATATCGTGGTGATGTTTATATAGAAATACTCACCAGGTTACTGTTCTTCTGTTATACATACGAGCAACCGAATCGAACAGAAGGTTGAATGGATAGTATCTGGGTTGTATTCGATTATGATGTTATGCTGTGTATATAGTTAAACACACTAGGTGACGGTATCTCCGTTTCACATACGAGCGATCGAAACGAACAGAAAGTTGGATGGATAGTCTGAACAATCAATGTATCTGGGTGGTATCCGATTATATCGCAATACTGTATATATAGTGATACTAACCAGGTGACGGTACTTCCGTTACACATACTAGCGACTAAATCGAACAGAAGGTTAAATGGTTAGACGAAACGATAATTGTATCTGAGTTGTATTCGATGATAACGTGATGATGTTTATATAGCAATACTCACCAGGTAACTGTTCTTCCGTTACACATACGAGCGACCGAAACGAACAGAAAGTTGAATGGATAGTCTGAACAATCAATGTATCTGGGTGGTATCCGATTATATCGCAATACTGTATATATAGTGATACTAACCAGGTGACGGTACTTCCGTTACACATACTAGCGACTGAATCGAACAGAAGGTTAAATGGTTAGACGAAACGATAATTGAAACTGAGTTGTATTCGATTATATCGTGGTGATGTTTATATATAAATACTCACCAGGTAACTGTTCTTTCGTTTTCACATACAAGCGACCGAATCGAGCAGAAGGTCAAATGGATAGATTGAACAATCATCGTATCTGAGTTGTATTCGATTATGTTTATATAGTTATACTCACCAGGTAACTGTTCTTCCGTTACACATACTAGCGACTGAATCGAACAGAAGGTTATATGGTTAGACGAAACGATAATTGAAACTGAGTTGTATTCTATTATATCGTGGTGATGTTTATATAGAAATACTCACCAGGTAACTGTTCTTCCGTTTTACATACAAGCGACCGAATCGAGCAGAAGGTTGAATTCAGTATAGATTGAACAATCATCGTATCTGGGTTGTATTCGATTATGTTTATATAGTTATACTCACCAGGTAACTGTTCTTCCGTTATACATACGAGCGACTGAATTGAACAGAAGGTTGAATGGATAGTATATGGGTTGTATTCGATTATGATGTTATGCTGTGTATATAGTTATAAACACTAGGTGACGGTATTCTTGTTTTACATACGAGCGACCGAAACGAACAGAAAGTTGAATGGATAGTCTGAACAATCAATGTATCAGGGTGGTATCCGATTATATCGCAATACTGTATATATAGTGATACATACCAGGTGACGGTACTATCGTTACACATACTAGCGACTGAATCGAACAGAAGGTTAAATGGTTAGACGAAACGATAATTGTAACTGAGTTGTATTCTATTATATCGTGGTGATGTTTATATAGAAATACTCACCAGGTTATTGTTCTTCCGTTATATATACGAGCAACCGAATCGAACAGAAGGTTGAATGGATAGTATCTGGGTTGTATTCGATTATGATGTTATGCTGTGTATATAGTTAAACACACTAGGTGACGGTATTCCCGTTTCACATACGAGCGACCGAAACGAACAGAAAGTTGAATGGATAGTCTGAACAATCAATGTATCTGGGTGGTATCCGATTATATCGCAATACTGTATATAAAGTGATACTAACCAGGTGACGGTACTTCCGTTACACATACTAGCGATTGAATCGAACAGAAGGTTAAATGGTTAGACGAAACGATAATTGTAACTGAGTTGTATTCTATTATATCGTGGTGATGTTTATATAGAAATACTCACCAGGTTACTGTTCTTTCGTTATACATACGAGCAACCGAATCGAACAGAAGGTTGAATGGATAGTATCTGGGTTGTATTCGATTATGATGTTATGCTGTGTATATAGTTGAACACACTAGGTGACGGTATTCCCGTTTCACATACGAGCGACCGAAACGAACAGAAAGTTGAATGGATAGTCTGAACAATCAATGTATCTGGGTGGTATCCGATTATATCGCAATACTGTATATATAGTGATACATACCAGGTGACGGTACTTCCGTTACACATACTAGCGACTGAATCGAACAGAAGGTTAAATGGTTAGACGAAACGATAATTGTAACTGAGTTGTATTCTATTATATCGTGGTGATGTTTATATAGAAATACTCACCAGGTAACTGTTCTTTCGTTTTCACATACAAGCGACCGAATCGAGCAGAAGGTCAAATGGATAGATTGAACAATCATCGTATCTGGGTTGTATTCGATTATTTTTATATAGTTATACTCACCAGGTAACTGTTCTTCCTTTACACATACGAGCGACTGAATTGAACAGAAGGTTGAATGGATAGTATATGGGTTGTATTCGATTATGATGTTATGCTGTGTATATAGTTATACACACTAGGTGACGGTATTCTTGTTTTACATACGAGCGACCGAAACGAACAGAAAGTTGAATGGATAGTCTGAACAATCAATGTATCAGGGTGGTATCCGATTATATCGCAATACTGTATATATAGTGATACATACCAGGTGACGGTACTTCCGTTACACATAATAGCGACTGAATCGAACAGAAGGTTAAATGGTTAGACGAAACGATAATTGTAACTGAGTTGTATTCTATTATATCGTAGTGATGTTTATATAGTTATACTCACTAGGTAACTGTTTTTCCGTTATACATACGAGCAACCGAATCGAACAGAAGGTTGAATGGATAGTATATAAGTTGTATTCGATTATGATGTTATGCTGTGTATATAGTTATACACACTAGGTGACGGTATTCCCGTTTCACATACGAGCAACTGAAACGAACAGAAAGTTGAATGGATAGTCTGAACAATCAATGTATCTGGGTGGTATCCGATTATATCGCAATACTGTATATATAGTGATACAAACCAGGTGACGGTACTTCCATAACACATACTAGCGACTGAATCGAACAGAAGGTTAAATGGTTAGACGAAACGATGATTGAAACTGAGTTGTATTCGATTATATCGTGGTGATGTTTATATAGAAATACTCACCAGGTAACTGTTCTTTCGTTTTCACATACAAGCGACCGAATCGAGCAGAAGTTCAAATGGATAGATTGAACAATCATCGTATCTGGGTTGTATTCGATTATGTTTATATAGTTATACTCACCAGGTAACTGTTCTTCCGTTACACATACTAGCGACTGAATCGAACAGAAGGTTAAATGGTTAGACGAAACGATAATTGTATCTGAGTTGTATTCGATGATATCGTGATGATGTTTATATAGCAATACTCACCAGGTAACTGTTCTTCCGTTTTACATACAAGCGACCGAATCGAGCAGAAGGTTGAATTCAGTATAGATTGAACAATCATCGTATCTGGGTTGTATTCGATTATGTTTATATAGTTTTACTCACCAGGTAACTGTTCTTCCGTTATACATACGAGCGACTGAATTGAACAGAAGGTTGAATGGATAGTATATGGGTTGTATTCGATTATGATTTTATGCTGTGTATATAGTTATACACACTAGGTGACGGTATTCTTGTTTTACATACGAGCGACCGAAACGAACAGAAAGTTGAATGGATAGTCTGAACAATCAATGTATCAGGGTGGTATCCGATTATATCGCAATACTGTATATATAGTGATACATACCAGGTGACGGTACTATCGTTACACATACTAGCGACTGAATCGAACAGAAGGTTAAATGGTTAGACGAAACGATAATTGTAACTGAGTTGTATTCTATTATATCGTGGTGATGTTTATATAGAAATACTCACCAGGTTACTGTTCTTCCGTTATATATACGAGCAACCGAATCGAACAGAAGGTTGAATGGATAGTATCTGGGTTGTATTCGATTATGATGTTATGCTGTGTATATAGTTAAACACACTAGGTGACGGTATTCCCGTTTCACATACTAGCGACCGAAACGAACAGAAAGTTGAATGGATAGTCTGAACAATCAATGTATCTGGGTGGTATCCGATTATATCGCAATACTGTATATAAAGTGATACTAACCAGGTGACGGTACTTCCGTTACACATACTAGCGATTGAATCGAACAGAAGGTTAAATGGTTAGACGAAACGATAATTGTAACTGAGTTGTATTCTATTATATCGTGGTGATGTTTATATAGAAATACTCACCAGGTTACTGTTCTTTCGTTATACATACGAGCAACCGAATCGAACAGAAGGTTGAATGGATAGTATCTGGGTTGTATTCGATTATGATGTTATGCTGTGTATATAGTTAAACACACTAGGTGACGGTATTCCCGTTTCATATACGAGCGACCGAAACGAACAGAAAGTTGAATGGATAGTCTGAACAATCAATGTATCTGGGTACTATCCGATTATATCGCAATACTGTATATAAAGTGATACTAACCAGGTGACGGTACTTCCGTTACACATACTAGCGATTGAATCGAACAGAAGGTTAAATGGTTAGACGAAACGATAATTGTAACTGAGTTGTATTCTATTATATCGTGGTGATGTTTATATAGAAATACTCACCAGGTAACTGTTCTTTCGTTTTCACATACAAGCGACCGAATCGAGCAGAAGGTCAAATGGATAGATTGAACAATCATCGTATCTGGGTTGTATTCGACAATGTTTATATAGTTATAGTCACCAGGTAACTGTTCTTCCGTTACACATACTAGCGACTGAATCGAACAGAAGGTTAAATGGTTAGACGAAACGATAATTGAAACTGAGTTGTATTCTATTATATCGTGGTGATGTTTATATAGAAATACTCACCAGGTTACTGTTCTTCCGTTATACATACGAGCAACCGAATCGAACAGAAGGTTGAATGGATAGTATATGGGTTGTATTCGATTATGATGTTATGCTGTGTATATAGTTATACACACTAGGTGACGGTATTCCCGTTTCACATACGAGCGACCGAAACGAACAGAAAGTTGAATGGATAGTCTGAACAATCAATGTATCTGGGTGGTATCCGATTATATCGCAATACTGTATATATAGTGATACTAACCAGGTGACGGTACTTCCGTTACACATACTAGCGACTGATTCGAACAGAAGGTTAAATGATTAGACAAAACGATAATTGTATCTGAGTTGTATTCGATGATATCGTGATGATGTTTATATAGCAATACTCACCAGGTAACTGTTCTTCCGTTTTACATACAAGCGACCGAATCGAGCAGGAGGTTGAATAGATAGATTGAACAATCATCGTATCTGGGTTGTATTCGATAATGTTTATATAGTTATACTCACCAGGTAACTGTTCTTCCGTTACACATACTAGCGACTGAATCGAACAGAAGGTTAAATGGTTAGACGAAACGATAATTGTATCTGAGTTGTATTCGATGATATCGTGATGATGTTTATATAGCAATACTCACCAGGTAACTGTTCTTCCGTTTTACATACAAGCGAACGAATCGAGCAGAAGGTTGAATTCAGTATAGATTGAACAATCATCGTATCTTCCGTTATACATACGAGCAACCGACTCGAACAGAAGGTTGAATGGATAGTATCTGGGTTGTATTCGATTATGATGTTATGCTGTGTATATAGTTAAACACACTAGGTGACGGTATTCCCGTTTCACGTACGAGCGACCAAAACGAACAGAAAGTTGAATAGATAGTCTGAACAATCAATGTATCTGGGTGGTATCCGATTATATCGCAATACTGTATATATAGTGATACTAACCAGGTGACGGTACTTCCGTTACACATACTAGCGACTGAATCGAACAGAAGGTTTAATGGTTAGACGAAACGATAATTGAAACTGAGTTGTATTCGATTATATCGTGGTGATGTTTATATAGAAATACTCACCAGGTAACTGTTCTTTCGTTTTCACATACAAGCGACCGAATCGAGCAGAAAGTCGAATGGATAGATTGAACAATCATCGTATCTGGGTTGTATTCGATTATGTTTATATAGTTATACTCACCAGGTAACTGTTCTTCCGTTACACATACTAGCGACTGAATCGAACAGAAGGTTAAATGGTTAGACGAAACGATAATTGAAACTGAGTTATATTCTATTATATCGTGGTGATGTTTATATAGAAATACTCACCAGGTTACTGTTCTTCCTTTATACATACGAGCAACCGAATCGAACAGAAGGTTGAATGGATAGTATATGGGTTGTATTCGATTATGATGTTATGCTGTGTATTTAGTTATACACACTAGGTGACGGTATTCCCGTTTTACATACGAGCGACCGAAACGAACAGAAAGTTGAATGGATAGTCTGAACAATCAATGTATCTGGGTGGTATCCGATTATATCGCAATACAGTATATATAGTGATACATACCAGGTGACGGTACTTCCGTTACACATACTAGCGACTGAATCGAATAGAAGGTTAAATGGTTAGACGAAACGATAATTGTAACTGAGTTGTATTCTATTATATCGTGGTGATGTTTATATAGAAATACTCACCAGGTTACTGTTCTCCCGTTATACATACGAGCAACCGAATCGAACAGAAGGTTGAATGGATAGTATCTGGGTTGTATTCGATTATGATGTTATGCTGTGTATATAGTTATACACACTAGGTGACGGTATTCCCGTTTCACATACGAGTGACCGAAACGAACAGAAAGTTGAATGGATAGTCTGAACAATCAATGTATCTGGGTGGTATCCGATTATATCGCAATACTGTATATATAGTGATACTAACCAGGTGACAGTACTTCCGTTACACATACTAGCGACTGAATCGAACAGAAGGTTAAATGGTTAGAAGAAACGATAATTGAAACTGAGTTGTATTCGATTATATCGTGGTGATGTTTATATAGAAATACTCACCAGGTAACTGTTCTTTCGTTTTCACATACTAGCGACTGAATCGAACAGAAGGTTAAATGGTTAGACGAAACGATAATTGAAACTGAGTTGTATTCGATTATATCGTGGTGATGTTTATATAGAAATACTCACCAGGTAACTGTTCTTTCGTTTTCACATACAAGCGACCGAATCGAGCAGAAGGTCAAATGGATAGATTGAACAATCATCGTATCTGGGTTGTATTCGATATTGTTTATATAGTTATACTCACCAGGTAACTGTTCTTCCGTTACACATACGAGCGACTGAATTGAACAGAAGGTTGAATGGATAGTATATGGGTTGTATTCGATTATGATGTTATGCTGTGTATATAGTTATACACCCTAGATGACGGTATTCTTGTTTTACATACGAGCGACCGAAACGAACAGAAAGTTGAATGGATAGTCTGAACAATCAATGTATCAGGGTGGTATCCGATTATATCGCAATACTGTATATATAGTGATACATACCAGGTGACGGTACTTCCGTTACACATACTAGCGACTGAATCGAACAGAAGGTTAAATGGTTAGACGAAACGATAATTGTAACTGAGTTGTATTCTATTATATCGTGGTGATGTTTATATAGAAATACTCACCAGGTTACTGTTCTTCCGTTATACATAAGAGCAACCGAATCGAACAGAAGGTTGAATGGATAGTATCTGGGTTGTATTCGATTATGATGTTATGCTGTGTATATAGTTAAACACACTAGGTGACGGTATTCCCGTTTCACATACGAGCGACCGAAACGAACAGAAAGTTGAATGGATAGTCTGAACAATCAATGTATCTGGGTGGTATCCGATTATATCGCAATACTGTATATATAGTGATACTAACCAGGTGACGTTACTTCCGTTACACATACTAGCGACTGAATCGAACAGAAGGTTAAATGGTTAGACGAAACGATAATTGTATCTGAGTTGTATTCGATGATAACGTGATGATGTTTATATAGCAATACTCACCAGGTAACTGTTCTTTCGTTTTCACATACAAGCGACCGAATCGAGCAGCATATAGTTATACTCACCAGGTAACTGTTCTTCCGTTACACATACTAGCGACTGAATCGAACAGAAGGTTAAATGGTTAGACGAAACGATAATTGTATCTGAGTTGTATTCGATGATATCGTGATGATGTTTATATAGCAATACTTACCAGGTAACTGTTCTTCCGTTTTACATACAAGCGACCGAATCGAGCAGAAGGTTGAATTCAGTATAGATTGAACAATCATCGTATCTGGGTTGTATTCGATTATGTTTATATAGTTATACTCACCAGGTAACTGTTCTTCCGTTATACATACGAGCGAGTGAATTGAACAGAAGGTTGAATGGATAGTATATGGGTTGTATTCGATTATGATGTTATGCTGTGTATATAGTTATACACACTAGGTGACGGTATTCTTGTTTTACATACGAGCGACCGAAACGAACAGAAAGTTGAATGGATAGTCTGAACAATCAATGTATCAGGGTGGTATCCGATCATATCGCAATACTGTATATATAGTGATACATACCAGGTGACGGTACTTCCGTTACACATACTAGCGACTAAATCGAACAGAAAGTTAAATTGTTAGACGAAACGATAATTGTAACTGAGTTGTATTCTATTATATCGTGGTGATGTTTATATAGAAATACTCACCAGGTTACTGTTCTTCCGTTATACATACGAGCAACCGGATCGAACAGAAGGTTGAATGGATAGTATATGGGTTGTATTCGATTATGATGTTATGCTGTGTATATAGTTATACACACTAGGTGACGGTATTCCCGTTTTACATACGAGCGACCAAAACGAACAGAAAGTTGAATGGATAGTCTGAACAATCAATGTATCTGGGTGGTATCCGATTATATCGCAATACTGTATATATAGTGATACTAACCAGGTGACGGTACTTCCGTTACACATACTAGCGACTGAATCGAACAGAAGGTTAAATGGTTAGACGAAACGATAATTGTAACTGAGTTGTATTCTATTTTATCGTGGTGATGTTTATATAGAAATACTCACCAGGTTACTGTTCTTTCGTTTTCACGTACAAGCGACCGAATCGAGCAGAAGGTCAAATGAATAGATTGAACAATCATCGTATCTGGGTTGTATTCGATTATGTTTATATAGTTATACTCACCAGGTAACTGTTCTTCCGTTATACATACGAGCGACTGAATTGAACAGAAGGTTGAATGGATAGTATATGGGTTGTATTCGATTATGATGTTATGCTGTATATATAGTTATACACACTAGGTGACTTTATTCTTGTTTTACATACGAGCGACCGAAACGAACAGAAAGTTGAATGGATAGTCTGAACAATCAATGTATCTGGGTGGTATCCGATTATATCGCAATACTGTATATATAGTGATATTAACCAGTTGTCGGTACTTCCGTTACACATACTAGCGACTGAATCGAACAGAAGGTTAAATGGTTAGACAAAACGATAATTGTATCTGAGTTGTATTCGATGATATCGTGATGATGTTTATATAGCAATACTCACCAGGTAACTGTTCTTCCGTTTTACATACAAGCGACCGAATCGAGCAGGAGGTTGAATAGATAGATTGAACAATCATCGTATCTGGGTTGTATTCGATAATTTTAATATAGTTATACTCACCAGGTAACTGTTCTTCCGTTACACATATTAGCGACTGAATCGATTAGAAGGTTAAATGGTTAGACGAAACGATAATTGTATCTGAGTTGTATTCGATGATATCGTGATGATGTTTATATAGAAATACTCACCAGGTAACTGTTCTTCCGTTACACATACTAGCGACTGAATCGAACAGAAGGTTAAATGGTTAGACGAAACGATAATTGAAACTGAGTTGTATTCGATTATATCGTGGTGATGTTTATATAGAAATACTCACCAGGTAACTGTTCTTTCGTTTTCACATACAAGCGACCGAATCGAGCAGAAGGTCAAATGGATAGATTGAACAATCATCGTATCTGGGTTGTATTCGATTATGTTTATATAGTTATACTCACCAGGTAACTGTTCTTCCGTTACACATACTAGCGACTGAATCGAACAGAAGGTTAAATGGTTAGACGAAACGATAATTGAAACTGAGTTGTATTCTATTATATCGTGGTGATGTTTATATAGAAATACTCACCAGGTTACTGATCTTCCGTTATACATACGAGCAACCGAATCGAACAGAAGGTTGAATGGATAGTATATGGGTTGTATTCGATTATGATGTTATGCTGTGTATATAGTTATACACACTAGGTGACGGTATTCCAGTTTCACATACGAGCGACCGAAACGAACAGAAAGTTGAATGGATAGTCTGAACAATCAATGTATCTGGGTGGTATCCGATTATATCGCAATACTGTATATATAGTGATACTAACCAGGTGACGGTACTTCCGTTACACATACTAGCGAATGAATCGAACAGAAGGTTGAATGGTTAGACGAAACGATAATTGAAACTGAGTTATATTCTATTATATCGTGGTGATGTTTATATAGAAATACTCACCAGGTAACTGTTTTTCCGTTATACATACGAGCGACTGAATTGAACAGAAGGTTGAATGGATAGTATATGGGTTGTAATCGATTATGATGTTATGCTGTGTATATAGTTATACACACTAGGTGACGGTATTCCCGTTTTACATACGAGCGACCGAAACAAAAAGAAAGTTGAATGGATAGACTGAACAATCAATGTATCTGGGTGGTATCCGATTATATCGCAATACTGTATATATAGTGATACTTACCAGGTGACGGTACTTCCGTTACACATACTAGCGACTGAATTGAACAGAAGGTCAAATGGTTAGACAAAACGATAATTGTATCTGAGTTGTATTCGATGATATCGTGATGATGTTTATATAGCAATACTCACCAGGTAACTGTTCTTCCGTTTTACATACAAGCGACCGAATCGAGCAGAGCTTGAATAGATAGATTGAACAATCATCGTATCTGGGTTGTATTCGATAATGTTTATATAGTTATACTCACCAGGTAACTGTTCTTCCGTTACACATACTAGCGACTGAATCGAACAGAAGGTTAAATGGTTAGACGAAACGATAATTGTATCTGAGTTGTATTCGATGATATCGTGATGATGTTTATATAGCAATACTCACCAGGTAACTGTTCTTCCGTTTTACATACAAGCGACCGAATCGAGCAGAAGGTTGAATTCAGTATAGATTGAACAACCATCGTATCTGGGTTGTATTCGATTATGTTCACATAGTTATACTCACCAGGTAACTGTTCTTCCGTTATACATACGAGCGACTGAATTGAACAGAAGGTTGAATGGAGAGTATATGGGTTGTATTCGATTATGATGTTATGCTGTGTATATAGTTATACACACTAGGTGACGGTATTCTTGTTTTACATACGAGCGACCGAAACGAACAGAAAGTTGAATGGATAGTCTGAACAATCAATGTATCTGGGTGGTATCCGATAATATCGCAATACTGTATATATAGTGATACTAACCAGGTGACGGTACTTCCGCTACACATACTAGCGACTGAATCGAACAGAAGGTTAAATGGTTAGACGAAACGATAATTGTAACTGAGTTGTATTCTATTATATCGTGGTGATGTTTATATAGAAATACTCACCAGGTCACTGTTCTTTCGCTTTCACATACAAGCGACCGAATCGAGCAGAAGGTCAAATGGATTGATTGAACAATCATCGTATCTGGGTTGTTTTCGATTATGTTCATATAGTTATACTCACCAGGTAACAGTTCTTCCGTTACACATACTAGCGACTGAATCGAACAGAAGGTTAAATGGTTAGACGAAACGATAATTGTATCTGAGTTGTATTCGATGATATCGTGATGATGTTTATATAGCAATACTCACCAGGTAACTGTTCTTCCGTTTTACATACAAGCAACCGAATCGAGCAGAAGGTTGAATTCAGTATAGATTGAACAATCATCGTATCTGGGTTGTATTCGATTATGTTCATATAGTTATACTCACCAGGTAACTGTTCTTCCGTTATACATACGAGCGACTGAATTGAACAGAAGGTTGAATTGATAGTATATGGGTTGTATTCGATTATGATGTTATGCTGTGTATATAGTTATACACACTAGGTGACGGTATTCTTGTTTTACATACGAGCGACCGAAACGAACAGAAAGTTGAATGGATAGTCTGAACAATCAATGTATCAGGGTGGTATCCGATTATATCGCAATACTGTATATATAGTGATACATACCAGGTGACGGTACTTCCGTTACACTTACTAGCGACTGAATCGAACAGAAGGTTAAATGGTTAGACGAAACGATAATTGTAACTGAGTTGTATTCTATTATATCGTGGTGATGTTTATATAGAAATACTCACCAGGTTACTGTTCTTCCGTTATACATACGAGCAACCGAATCGAACAGAAGGTTGAATGGATAGTATATGGGTTGTATTAGATTATGATGTTATGCTGTGTATATAGTTATACACACTAGGTGACGGTATTCCCGTTATACATACGAGCGACCGAAATGAACAGAAAGTTGAATGGATAGTCTGAACAATCAATGTATCTGGGTGGTATCCGATTATATCGCAATACTGTATATATAGTGATACTAACGAGGTGACGGTACTTCCGCTACACATACTAGCGACTGAATCGAACAGAAGGTTAAATGGTTAGACGAAACGATAATTGTAACTGAGTTGTATTCTATTATATCGTGGTGATGTTTATATAGAAATACTCACCAGGTCACTGTTCTTTCGCTTTCACATACAAGCGACCGAATCGAGCAGAAGGTCAAATGGATTGATTGAACAATCATCGTATCTGGGTTGTTTTCGATTATGTTCATATAGTTATACTCACCAGGTAACAGTTCTTCCGTTACACATACTAGCGACTGAATCGAACAGAAGGTTAAATGGTTAGACGAAACGATAATTGTATCTGAGTTGTATTCGATGATATCGTGATGATGTTAATATAGCAATACTCACCAGGTAACTGTTCTTCCGTTTTACATACAAGCAACCGAATCGAGCAGAAGGTTGAATTCAGTATAGATTGAACAATCATCGTATCTGGGTTGTATTCGATTATTTTTATATAGTTATACTCACCAGGTAACTGTTCTTCCGTTATACATACGAGCGACTGAATTGAACAGAAGGTTGAATTGATAGTATATGGGTTGTATTCGATTATGATGTTATGCTGTGTATATAGTTATACACACTAGGTGACGGTATTCTTGTTTTACATACGAGCGACCGAAACGATTATTTTTATATAGTTATACTCACCAGGTAACTGTTCTTCCGTTACACTTACTAGCGACTGAATCGAACAGAAGGTTAAATGGTTAGACGAAACGATAATTGTAACTGAGTTGTATTCTATTATATCGTGGTGATGTTTATATAGAAATACTCACCAGGTTACAGTTCATCCGTTATACATACGAGCAACCGAATCGAACAGAAAGTTGAATGGATAGTCTGAACAATCAATGTATCTGGGTGGTATCCGATTATATCGCAATACTGTATATATAGTGATACTAACCAGGTGACGGTACCTCCGTCACACATACTAGCGACTGAATCGAACAGAAGGTCAAATGATGAGACAAAACGATAATTGTATCTGAGTTGTATTCGATGATATCGTGATGATGTTTATATAGCAATACTCACCAGGTAACTATTCTTCCATTTTACATACAAGCGACCGAATCGAGCAGGAGGTTGAATAGATAGATTGAACAATCATCGTATCTCGGTTGTATTCGATAATCTTTATATAGTTATACTCACCAGGTAACTGTTCTTCCGTTACACATACTAGCGACTGAATCGAACAGAAGGTTAAATGGTTAGACGAAATGATAATTGTATCTGAGTTGTATTCGATGATATCGTGATGATGTTTATATAGCAATACTCACCAGGTAACTGTTCTTCCGTTTTACATACAAGCGACCGAATCGAGCAGAAGGTTGAATTCAGTATAGATTGAACAATCATCGTATCTGGGTTGTAATCGAATATGTTTATATAGTTATACTCACCAGGTAACTGTTCTTCCGTTATACATACGAGCGACTGAATTGAACAGAAGGTTGAATGGATAGTATATGGGTTGTATTCGATTATGATGTTATGCTGTGTATATAGTTATACACACTAGATGACGGTATTCTTGTTTTACATACGAGCGACCGAAACGAACAGAAAGTTGAATGGATAGTCTGAACAATCAATATATCAGGGTGGTATCCGATTATATCGCAATACTGTATATATAGTGATACATACCAGGTGACGGTACTTCCGTTACACATACTAGCGACTGAATCGAACAGAAGGTTAAATGGTTAGACGAAACGATAATTGTAACTGAGTTGTATTCTACTATATCGTGGTGATGTTTATATAGAAATACTCACCAGGTTACTGTTCTTCCGTTATACATACGAGCAACCGAATCGAACAGAAGGTTGAATGGATAGTATCTGGGTTGTATTCGATTATGATGTTATGCTGTGTATATAGTTAAACACACTAGGTGACGGTATTCCCCCTTCACATACGAGCGACCGAAACGAACAGAAAGTTGAATGGATAGTCTGAACAATCAATGTATCTGGGTGGTATCCGATTATATCGCAATACTGTATATATAGTGATACTAACCAGGTGACGGTACTTCCGTTACACATACTAGCGACTGAATCGAACAGAAGGTTAAATGGTTAGACGAAACTATAATTGAAACTGAGTTGTATTCGATTATATCGTGGTGATGTTTATATAGAAATACTCACCAGGTAACTGTTCTTTCGTTTTCACAAACAAGCGACCGAATCGAGCAGAAGGTCAAATGGATAGATTGAACAATCATCGTATCTGGGTTGTATTCGATTATGTTTATATAGTTATACTCATCAGGTAACTGTTCTTCCGTTACACATACTAGCGACTGAATCGAACAGAAGGTTAAATGGTTAGACGAAACGATAATTGAAACTGAGTTGTATTCGATTATATCGTGGTGATGTTTATATAGAAATACTCACCAGGTAACTGTTCTTTCGTTTTCACATACAAGCGACCGAATCGAGCAGAAGGTCAAATGGATAGATTGAACAATCATCGTATCTGGGTTGTATTCGATTATTTTTATATAGTTATACTCACCAGGTAACTGTTCTTCCGTTACACATACGAGCGACTGAATTGAACAGAAGGTTGAATGGATAGTATATGGGTTGTATTCGATTACGATGTTATGCTGTGTATATAGTTATACACACTAGGTGACGGTATTCTTGTTTTACATACGAGCGACCGAAACGAACAGAAAGTTGAATGGATAGTCTGAACAATCAATGTATCAGGGTGGTATCCGATTATATCGCAATACTGTATATATAGTGATACATACCAGGTGACGGTACTTCCGTTACACATAATAGCGACTGAATCGAACAGAAGGTTAAATGGTTAGACGAAACGATAATTGTAACTGAGTTGTATTCTATTATATCGTGGTGATGTTTATATAGTTATACTCACCAGGTAACTGTTCTTCCGTTATACATACGAGCAACCGAATCGAACAGAAGGTTGAATGGATAGTATATGGGTTGTATTCGATTATGATGTTATGCTGTGTATATAGTTATACACACTAGGTGACGGTATTCCCGTTTCACATACGAGCAACTGAAACGAACAGAAAGTTGAATGGATAGTCTGAACAATCAATGTATCTGGGTGGTATCCGATTATATCGCAATACTGTATATATAGTGATACTAACCAGGTGACGGTACTTCCGTAACACATACTAGCGACTGAATCGAACAGAAGGTTAAATGGTTAGACGAAACGATAATTGAAACTGAGTTGTATTCGATTATATCGTGGTGATGTTTATATAGAAATACTCACCAGGTAACTGTTCTTTCGTTTTCACATACAAGCGACCGAATCGAGCAGAAGTTCAAATGGATAGATTGAACAATCATCGTATCTGGGTTGTATTCGATTGTGTTTATATAGTTATACTCACCAGGTAACTGTTCTTCCGTTACACATACTAGCGACTGAATCGAACAGATGGTTAAATGGTTAGACGAAACGATAATTGTATCTGAGTTGTATTCGATGATATCGTGATGATGTTTATATAGCAATACTCACCAGGTAACTGTTCTTCCGTTTTACATACAAGCGACCGAATCGAGCAGAAGGTTGAATTCAGTATAGATTTAACAATCATCGTATCTGGGTTGTATTCGATTATGTTTATATAGTTATACTCACCAGGTAACTGTTCTTCCGTTATACATACGAGCGACTGAATTGAACAGAAGGTTGAATGGATAGTATATGGGTTGTATTCGATTATGATGTTATGCTGTGTATATAGTTATACACACTAGGTGACGGTATTCTTGTTTTACATATGAGCGACCGAAACGAACAGAAAGTTGAATGGATAGTCTGAACAATCAATGTATCAGGGTGGTATCCGATTATATCGCAATACTGTATATATAGTGATACATACCAGGTGACGGTACTATCGTTACACATACTAGCGACTGAATAGAACAGAAGGTTAAATGGTTAGACGAAACGATAATTGTAACTGAGTTGTATTCTATTATATCGTGGTGATGTTTATATAGAAATACTCACCAGGTTACTGTTCTTCCGTTATATATACGAGCAACCGAATCGAACAGAAGGTTGAATGGATAGTATCTGGGTTGTATTCGATTATGATGTTATGCTGTGTATATAGTTAAACACACTAGGTGACGGTATTCCCGTTTCACATACGAGCGACCGAAACGAACAGAAAGTTGAATGGATAGTCTGAACAATCAATGTATCTGGGTGGTATCCGATTATATCGCAATACTGTATATATATATTGATACTAACCAGGTGACGGTACTTCCGTTACACATACTAGCGATTGAATCGAACAGAAGGTTAAATGGTTAGACGAAACGATAATTGTAACTGAGTTGTATTCTATTATATCGTGGTGATGTTTATATAGAAATACTCACCAGGTTACTGTTTTTTCGTTATACATACGAGCAACCGAATCGAACAGAAGGTTGAATGGATAGTATCTGAGTTGTATTCGATTATGATGTTATGCTGTGTATATAGTTAAACACACTAGGTGACGGTATTCCCGTTTCACATACGAGCGACCGAAACGAACAGAAAGTTGAATGGATAGTCTGAACAATCAATGTATCTGGGTGGTATCCGATTATATCGCAATATTGTATATATAGTGATACTAACCAGGTGACGGTACTTCCGTTACACATACTAGCGACTGAATCGAACAGAAGGTTGAATGGTTAGACGAAACGATAATTGTAACTGAGTTGTATTCTATTATATCGTGGTGATGTTTATATAGAAATACTCACCAGGTTACTGTTCTTTCGTTTTCACATACAAGCGACCGAATCGAGCAGAAGGTCAAATGGATAGATTGAACAATCATCGTATCTGGGTTGTATTCGATTATGCTTATATAGTTATACTCACCAGGTAACTGTTCTTCCGTTACACATACTAGCGACTGAATCGAACAGAAGGTTAAATGGTTAGACGAAACGATAATTGTATCTGAGTTGTATTCGATGATATCGTGATGATGTTTATGTAGCAATACTCACCAGGTAACTGTTGTTCCGTTTTACATACAAACGACCGAATCGAGCAGAAGGTTGAATTCAGTATAGATTGAACAATCATCTTATCTGGGTTGTATTCGATTATGTTTATATAGTTTTACTCACCAGGTAACTGTTCTTCCGTTTTACATACGAGCGACCGAAACGTACAGAAAGTTGAATGGATAGTCTGAACAATCAATGTATCAGGGTGGTATCCGATTATATCGCAATACTGTATATATAGTGATACATACCAGGTGACGATACTTCCGTTACACATACTAGCGACTGAATCGAACAGAGTTAAATGGTTAGACGAAACGATAATTGTAACTGAGTTGTATTCTATTATATCGTGGTGATGTTTATATAGAAATACTCACCAGGTTACTGTTCTTCCGTTACACATACTATCGACTGAATCGAACAGAAGGTTAAATGGTTAGACGAAACGATAATTGAAACTGAGTTGTATTCGATTATATCGTGGTGATGTTTATATAGAAATACTCACCAGGTAACTGTTCTTTCGTTTTCACATACAAGCGACCGAATCGAGCAGAAGGTCGAATGGATAGATTGAACAATCATCGTATCTGGGTTGTATTCGATTATGTTTATATAGTTATACTCACCAGGTAACTGATCTTTCGTTATACATACGAGCGACTGAATCGAACATAAGGTTGAATGGATAGATTGAACAATCATTGTATCTGGGTTGTATCCGAATATATCGTTATGCTGTATATTCAGTTACACCTATCATGTAACGGTTCTTTCGTTACACATACGAGCGTCCGAATCAAAAATTAGGTTGGATGGATAGACGGAACGATAATTGTAACTGAGTTGTATTCGATTATATCGTGGTGATGTTTATATAGTAATACTCACCAGGTGACTGTTCTTGCGTTATACATACGAGCGACCCAATCGAACAGAAGGTTGAATGGATAGATTGAACAATCATCGTATCTGGGTTGTTTTCGATTATGTTTTTATATTTATACTCACCAGGTAACTGTTCTTTCGTTTTCACATACAAGCGACCGAATCGAGCAGAAGGTTAAATGGATAGATTGAACAATCATCGTATCTGGGTTGTATTCGATTATGTTTATATAGTTATACTCACCAGGTAACTGTTCTTCCGTTATACATACGAGCGACCAAAACGAACAGAAAGTTGAATGGATAGTCTGAACAATCAATGTATCTGGGTGGTATCCGATCATATCGCAATACTGTATATATAGTGATACTAACCAGGTGACGGTACTTCCGTTACACATACTAGCGACTGAATCGAACAGAAGGTTAAATGGTTAGACGGAACGATAATTGTAACTGAGTTGTATTCGATTATATCGTGGTGATGTTTATATAGTAATACTCACCAGGTGACTGTTCTTGCGTTATACATACGAGCGACCCAATCGAACAGAAGGTTGAATGGATAGATTGAACAATCATCGTATCTGGGTTGTTTTCGATTATGTTTTTATATTTATACTCACCAGGTAACTGTTCTTTCGTTTTCACATACAAGCGACCGAATCGAGCAGAAGGTCAAATGGATAGATTGAACAATCATCGTATCTGGGTTGTATTCGATTATGTTTATATAGTTATACTCACCAGGTAACTGTTCTTCCGTTACACATACTAGCGACTGAATCGGACAGAAGGTTAAAAGGTTAGACGAAACGATAATTGAAACTGAGTTGTATTCTATTATATCGTGGTGATGTTCAAATAGAAATACTCACCAGGTTACTGTTCTTCCGTTATACATACGAGCAACCGAATCGAACATAAGGTTGAATGGATAGTTTATGGGTTGTATTCGATTTTGATGTTATGCTGTGTATAAAGTTATACACACTAGGTGACGGTATTCCCGTTTCACATACGAGCGACCGAAACGAACAGAAAGTTGAATGGATAGTCTGAACAATCAATGTATCTGGGTGGTATTCGATTATATCGCAATACTGTATATATAGTGATACTAACCAGGTGACGGTACTTCCGTCACACATACTAGCGACTGAATCGAACAGAAGGTTGAATGGTTAGACGAAACGATAATTGAAACTGAGTTGTATTCGATTATATCGTGGTGATGTTTATATAGCAATACTCACCAGGTAACTGTTCTTCCGTTTTACATACAAGCGACCGAATCGAGCAGGAGGTTGAATAGATAGATTGAACAATCATCGTATCTGGGTTGTATTCGATAATGTTTATATAGTTATACTCACCAGGTAACTGTTCTTCCGTTACACATACTAGCGACTGAATCGAACAGAAGGTTAAATGGTTAGACGAAACGATAATTGTAACTGAGTTGTATTCTATTATATCGTGGTGATGTTTATATAGAAATACTCACCAGGTTACTGTTCTTCTGTTATACATACGAGCAACCGAATCGAACAGAAGGTTGAATGGATAGTATCTGGGTTGTATTCGATTATGATGTTATGCTGTGTATATAGTTAAACACACTAGGTGACGGTATCTCTGTTTCACATACGAGCGACCGAAACGAACAGAAAGTTGAATGGATAGTCTGAACAATCAATGTATCTGGGTGGTATCCGATTATATCGCAATACTGTATATATAGTGATACTAACCAGGTGACGGTTCTTCCGTTACACATACTAGCGACTGAATCGAACAGAAGGTTAAATGGTTAGACGAAACGATAATTGTATCTGAGTTGTATTCGATGATAACGTGATGATGTTTATATAGCAATACTCACCAGGTAACTGTTCTTCCGTTACACATACGAGCGACCGAAACGAACAGAAAGTTGAATGGATAGTCTGAACAATCAATGTATCTGGGTGGTATCCGATTATATCGCAATACTGTATATATAGTGATACTAACCAGGTGACGGTACTTCCGTTACACATACTAGCGACTGAATCGAACAGAAGGTTAAATGGTTAGACGAAACGATAATTGAAACTGAGTTGTATTCGATTATATCGTGGTGATGTTTATATAGAAATACTCACCAGGTAACTGTTCTTTCGTTTCAACATACAAGCGACCGAATCGAGCAGAAGGTCAAATGGATAGATTGAACAATCATCGTATCTGGGTTGTATTCGATTATGTTTATATAGTTATACTCACCAGGTAACTGTTCTTCCGTTACACATACTAGCGACTGAATCGAACAGAAGGTTAAATGGTTAGACGAAACGATAATTGAAACTGAGTTGTATTCTATTATATCGTGGTGATGTTTATATAGAAATACTCACCAGGTTACTGTTCTTCCGTTATACATACGAGCAACCGAATCGAACAGAAGGTTGAATGGATAGTATATGGGTTGTATTCGATTATGATGTTATGCTGTGTATATAGTTATACACACTAGGTGACGGTATTCCCGTTTTACATACGAGCGACCGAAACGAACAGAAAGTTGAATGGATAGTCTGAACAATCAATGTATCTGGGTGGTATCCGATTATATCGCAATACTGTATAAATAGTGATACTAACCAGGTGACGGTACTTCCGTTACACATACTAGCGACTGAATCGTACAGAAGGTTAAATGGTTAGACGAAACGATAATTGTAACTGAGTTGTATTCTATTATATCGTGGTGATGTTTATATAGTAATACTCACCAGGTTACTGTTCTTCCGTTATACATACGAGCAACCGAATCGAACAGAAGGTTGAATGGATAGTATCTGGGTTGTATTCGATTATGATGTTATGCTGTGTATATAGTTAAACACACTAGGTGACGGTATTCCCGTTTCACATACGAGCGACCGAAACGAACAGAAAGTTGAATGGATATTCTGAACAATCAATGTATCTGGGTGGTATCCGATTATATCGCAATACTGTATATATAGTGATACTAACCAGGTGACGGTACTTCCGTTACACATACTAGCGACTGAATCGAACAGAAGGTTAAATGGTTAGACGAAACGATAATTGTATCTGAGTTGTATTCGATGATAACGTGATGATGTTTATATAGCAATACTCACCAGGTAACTGTTCTTCCGTTTTACATACAAGCGACCGAATCGAGCAGAAGGTTGAATTTAGTATAGATTGAACAATCATCGTATCTGGGTTGTATTCGATTATGTTTATATAGTTATACTCACCAGGTAACTGTTCTTCCGTTATACATACGAGCGACTGAATTGAACAGAAGGTTGAATGGATAGTATATAGGTTGTATTCGATTATGATGTTATGCTGTGTATATAGTTATACACACTAGGTGACGGTATTCCCGTTTTACATACGAGCGACCGAAACGAAAAGAAAGTTGAATGGATAGACTTAACATTCAATGTATCTGGGTGGTATCCGATTATATCGCAATACTGTATATATAGTGATACTAACCAGGTGACGGTACTTCCGTTACACATACTAGCGACTGAATCGAACAGAAGGTTAAATAGTTAGACGAAACGATAATTGTATCTGAGTTGTATTCGATGATATCGTGATGATGTTCATATAGCAATACTCACCAGGTAACTGTTCTTCCGTTTTACATACAAGCGACCTAATCGAGCAGAAGGTTGAATTCAGTATAGATTGAACAATCATCGTATCTGGGTTGTATTCGATTATGTTTATATAGTTATACTCACCAGGTAACTGTTCTTCCGTTACACATACTAGCGACTGAATCGAACAGAAGGTTAAATGGTTAGACGAAACGATAATTGTATCTGAGTTGTATTCGATGATATCGTGATGATGTTCATATAGCAATACTCACCAGGTAACTGTTCTTCCGTTTTACATACAAGCGACCGAATCGAGCAGAAGGTTGAATTCAGTATAGATTGAACAATCATCGTATCTGGGTTGTATTCGATTATGTTTATATAGTTATACTCACCAGGTAACTGTTCTTCCGTTATACATACGAGCGACTGAATTGAACAGAAGGTTGAATGGATAGTATATGGGTTGTATTCGATTATGATGTTATGCTGTGTATATAGTTATACACACTAGGTGACGGTATTCTTGTTTTACATACGAGCGACCGAAACGAACAGAAAGTTGGATGGATAGTCTGAACAATCAATGTATCAGGGTGGTATCCGATTATATCGCAATACTGTATATATAGTGATACATACCAGGTGACGGTACTTCCGTTACACATACTAGCGACTGAATCGAAAAGAAGGTTAAATGGTTAGACGAAACGATAATTGTAACTGAGTTGTATTCTATTATATCGTGGTGATGTTTATATAGAAATACTCACCAGGTTACTGTTCTTCCGTTATACATACGAGCAACCGAATCGAACAGAAGGTTGAATGGATAGTATATGGGTTGTATTCGATTATGATGTTACGCTGTGTATATAGTTATACACACTAGGTGACGGTATTCCCGTTTTACATACGAGCGACCGAAACGAACAGAAAATTGAATGGATAGTCTGAACAATCAATGTATCTGGGTGGTATCCGATTATATCGCAATACTGTATATATAGTGATACTAACCAGGTGACGGTACTTCCGTTACACATACTAGCGACTGAATCGAACAGAAGGTTGAATGATTAGATGAAACGATAATTGTAACTGAGTTGTATTCTATTATATCGTGGTGATGTTTATATAGAAATACTCACCAGGTTACTGTTCTTTCGTTTTCAGATACAAGCGACCGAATCGAGCAGAAGGTCAAATGGATAGATTGAACAATCATCGTATCTGGGTTGTATTCGATTATGTTTATATAGTTATACTCACCAGGTAACTGTTCTTCCGTTACACATACTAGCGACTGAATCGAACAGAAGGTTGAATGGTTAGACGAAACGATAATTGTATCTGAGTTGTATTCGATGATATCGTGATGATGTTCATATAGCAATACTCACCAGGTAACTGTTCTTCCGTTTTACATACAAGTGACCGAATCTAGCAGAAGGTTGAATTCAGTATAGATTGAACAATCATCGTATCTGGGTTGTATTCGATTATGTTTATATAGTTATACTCACCAGGTAACTGTTCTTCCGTTATACATACGAGCGACTGAATTGAACAGAAGGTTGAATGGATAGTCTGAACAATCAATGTATCAGGGTGGTATCCGATTATATCGCAATACTGTATATATAGTGATACTAACCAGGTGACGGTTTTTCCGTTACACATACTAGCGACTGAATCGAACAGAAGGTTAAATGGTTAGACGAAACGATAATTGAAACTGAGTTGTATTCGATTATATCGTGGTGATGTTTATATAGAAATACTCACCAGGTAACTGTTCTTTCTTTTTCACATACAAGCGACCGAATCGAGCAGAAGGTCAAATGGATAGATTGAACAATCATCGTATCTGGGTTGTATTCGATTATGTTTATATATTTATACTCACCAGGTAACTGTTCTTCCGTTACACATACTAGCGACTGAATCGAACAGAAGGTTAAATGGTTAGACGAAACGATAATTGAAACTGAGTTGTATTCTATTATATCGTGGTGATGTTTATATAGAAATACTCACCAGGTTACTGTTCTTCCGTTATACATACGAGCAACCGCATCGAACAGAAGGTTGAATGGATAGTATATGGGTTGTATTCGATTATGATGTTATGCTGTGTATATAGTTATACACACTAGGTGACGGTATTCCCGTTTCACATACGAGCGACCGAAACGAACAGAAAGTTGAATGGATAGTCTGAACAATCAATGTATCTGGGTGGTATCCGATTACATCGCAATACTGTATATATAGTGATACTAACCAGGTGACGGTACTTCCGTTACACATACTAGCGACTGATTCGAACAGAAGGTTAAATGGTTAGACAAATCGATAATTGTATCTGAGTTGTATTCGATGATATCGTGATGATGTTTATATAGCAATACTCACCAGGTAACTGTTCTTCCGTTTTACATACAAGCGACCGAATCGAGCAGGAGGTTGAATAGATAGATTGAACAATCATCGTATCTGGGTTGTATTCGATAATGTTTATATAGTTATACTCACCAGGTAACTGTTCTTCCGTTACACATACTAGCGACTGAATCGAATAGAAGGTTAAATGGTTAGACGAAACGATAATTGTATCTGAGTTGTATTCGATGATATCGTGATGATGTTTATATAGCAATACTCACCAGGTAACTGTTCTTCCGTTTTACATACAAGCGACCGAATCGAGCAGAAGGTTGAATTTAGTATAGATTGAACAATCATCGTATCTGGGTTGTATTCGATTAAGTTTATATAGTTATACTCACCAGGTAACGAGAACGAGATGGCTAGTGGTTGGAGCGTACTTTCAGTGCTCTCTCAGAATATTAATCTAAAGTGTCTGAAATGCAATAGGAAAGTAGCTAAAGGTGTGAAATGTTGTCTGTGTCAGTCAACCCTACATCTTAAATGTGCTAGTGTTGAAGAAAATGCAGATATGACCGAATTCAAGTGCGAGCAATGTGATATACCCGAGGATGATTTCCATGATGCCATGGAAGATATGGCCAACACTGGCAAGTTCAATCCAAAAATGTTTATTTATGTAGTTAAACAAAAAGACAATTTGATTTTTGAATTGAAAGATAAAATCCGAATTCTCAATACTCAAATTGAATTATTGAATAAAATCAATTCTTTGACATATTCCGGAAAAAACATCGACAATACCAAGCAAACTATCGATTGCAAAAAAATTGAAGATAACAATTCGATGAAAAGTGTATCGACACATGCACCCAGCGTCAGTAAAAACTCAGGTAATCATCGGAATGAAGAAATACCAAAGATGAATACAAGAAATAAAATTACAACTGGACAGCTGTGCAACGAAATATTAAAAATCGAAACGGAAAGGAAATGCCAAGATGTTATCAACTTAGCATCGCTGGATGGATCGCCTCCGATGGATAATTTAGCATCAAATGAATCGAATACGTGGACAGAGGTGAGGAAAAAGAAACATAGTAATAGAAGGAGAATAGTTGGAAACAATCGAGAAGATACTGTAAAAGGTGTACCAAAACAGGTTGAATTACATGTCTACAGGGTGGATAAAGATACATCTATTGAATCTTTCACTGATTCAGTGATAAAAAATTTTCCAGAAGCTGAATGTGAATCGCTGAACTCTAAACATCCTGATTCGTACAAGTCGTTCAAAGTTAGAATTCTAGAAGAAAATTTTGAAAAATCGATGAACCCGAAATTGTGGCCATATGGGTCCTGTATTTCCCGTTTTTAGACTTCAGCAAGAGAAGAAACCAAAGGATGAAAGATCGAGAAACTCATCAAACTCTATCTTCAAACCCAGTCTGCTCTTGGTGAATGTGGGTAGCCTTAATATATCTAAAATCAACCTTTTATATGATGATATCAATAAATACCCTTCTTTAGATATTTTATGCATAGTTGAAACGGGTTTGAAAGAAGAGGAAGTGAACTTTTGTCATATAGAAGGTTACAAATTAATAAACTATTATTGTAGGCAGACTAAAAAATGTGGAGGACTAGGTATCTGGGTAAAAGATGAAATGAATGCGAAAAAGGAGACAGTTAACATCTCTGCCATAGAACAAGATTTCGAATACTGTATTATATCGATGAAAACAAATAATACCAAAACAGTTTTTTTGAATGTATACAGGTCACCATCTGGAAATGTCTCAACATTTTTTGATAAACTGACGGAGGTTTTGAATTTGTTATTCAAACCAAAAATGAGAATTTTATTATGTGGGGATTTCAATTTAGATTCATATAAGAATGATGACTATAAGAAATTATGTAGAATACTGAAGAGCTTCAACCTAACGCCTTTAGTAGGATGGCCAACTAGAGTGACACAGTACACTTGTACAATGATTGACCACATTTTTATCAATTTCAGTAATGAAGGTCTGTGTTGTGTTTTGGATAATTGTATAGCTGATCATCGTTCTGTTTATTTGGAATTAGATGAAAATAGCTTTGTGAGTAGCAAATCTAAGTATCGTAGAAGTTTCAATGCAGTTAATGTTGAACGATTTGAAAGGGTTTTGGTTGAGGAGGACTGGGAGCCTCTATATTGTATCGAAGACTTGAATTCAGCTGTTGAGTATTTCTATTCAATTATTCTGTATTATTTCAATCTTTACTTTCCTGAAAGGAAATATTACAGTAAACGTACACCTAATAAGAAATGGGTAAATGATGAGGTCATAATATCAAGCACTAATCTTAAAGACCTGAGCTTTTTATGTAAAAGATTTCCTGTTCTTGAACCAGCTTATCGAGAATCGAAAAGAAAACACACTGATTTGATATCCAAGGTTAAAAAAGAATATTACCAAAATAAAATATTCAATTCTAGCAATCCATCTAGAACTGCTTGGAAAGTGATAGATGAAATATCAAATAAAAATAAAAAACACGTGAACCTAGAAATAAGAGTAGAGGATCAAGAAATACGTGATCCTCACTTGGTTGCCTCATCTTTCAACGGTTTTTTTACAGATGCTCCGAAAAAAATAATTAAAAATATGACCAACAAAAATAAAACTCAGGTATTAGATTGTAGAGTCATCCGATATGATTCATTTTACTTAACCCCTTATGGAGAAGATGAATTGGAAATACTTCTCAAAACTAAATTGAAAAATAAAAGTTCATCAGGCTCTGATGATATACCTATGTTTTTAGTGAAAAAAATAATACCTTTTGTAAAAAAGCCACTTACTCACCTGGTGAATTTATCATTCACTTCAGGTACGTTTCCAACCTGTTTGAAAGTGGGTAAGATTATTCCAATATTCGAAAAAAAGGATCGATTATTACTTGAAAACTATAGACCAGTAACGGTCCCTCTCTCAGTTTCCAGAATTTTTGAATATGCTTTTTTATCACGTCTTGATGATTTCTTAGAGAAATTTAAAATATTAACAGAAAAACATCATGGGTTTCGTGCAGGAAAATCTATTGATACCGCAATTCACTCCTTTTATAGTCAGATTATCAAATGTATTGAGGCCGCCGAGTGTCCTGTTGGGATCTTCTGTGATCTCAGCAGGGCATTCGACTGTGTCAATCATGATACTTTGCTATCGAAGCTGTATGACTCTGGAATAAGAGGACAACCTTTAAGCTGGATATCATCTTTTTTGAAGTATAGAAAACAATTCGTCCAAATACAATATACAGATCTGACTGAAATTGAAAAATATAACTCAGACTTCTCTTCTGTGGAATCTGGTGTTCCACAAGGTACTGTGCTGGGACCTTGCCTATTTTTGCTATATGTAAATAGCCTTGATTTATTTCTGAAAAATCAGTTTTTCACAATGTATGCAGATGATTTATCGTTAATTATCTCAAATCCGTTAGCGATAAATATTGGAACAGATATTACAAATCTATTAGAAAATACACGTGAGTGGTTTGATGAACATCAATTATTTTTCAATGCCGAAAAAACTCAATTAGCGACATTTCATAACCGACAAAAAGTATGTGATCCACTGAATATATCTATTAACAACTGTATGGTACGAGACAGTGTAGAGGCGATCAGTTTTTTGGGGATGAAGATAGATCCAACTCTCACTTGGAAACCACATTGTGAAACATTGATTTCAAAACTTAATTCAATCCATTACCTTTTCAAAAATGTTAAATGTGTTCTTACTAGAAGACAAATGATGAATTTATATTATGCACAAGTAGAATCCCGCATTAGATTTGGTATTTGTCTTTGGGGTAACTCCACTCTAGCAGCAAATGTGTTTATTTCACAAAAGCGCATCATCCGATGTATTGCTGGAGTGAAATATAATCATTCTTGTAGAAACATTTTTACAGAGTTTAGGGTATTAACGCTCACTTCATTATATATTTTAGAATCGTCTATACACATTTTTAAAAATAAAAATAGCTTCAAACTGAATGAAGATATGCATCCAATGAATACCAGAAATAAAAATGATTTTAGTGTGCCATTTGCAAAAATGGGTTTAAGCTATAACTCACCCGAATACATGGGGTTGCGTATTTTTAATAAGTTACCTGGAACGATTAAAAATATTGTCAGATTTACGGAATTCAGAAAAACTCTCAAGGAATTTTTGATAGATAAGTGCTTCTACCATCTGTCTGAGTACTTTGAATAATTTGTCAATTTGTCTTTAATATTACCCAGTATTTATATACTTAGTTTGTGATATATTTATTATTTTTTAAATCTATATGTGTTAGTATTCGTTTATATATGTATGTATACATCTTTTTGTGTATATTTGACTATTGCTATATTACTAAACTGTAATCTTTGGCAAAATAAATGATATCTATCTATCTATCTATCTATCTATCTAACTGTTCTTCCGTTATACATACGAGCGACTGAATTGAACAGAAGGTTGAATGGATAGTATATGGGTTGTATTCGATTATGATGTTATGCTGTGTATATAGTTATACACACTAGGTGACGGTTTTCTTGTTTTACATACGAGCGACCGAAACGAACAGAAAGTTGAATAGTCTGAACAATCAATGTATCAGGGTGGTATCCGATTATATCGCAATACTGTATATATAGTGATACATACCAGGTGACGGTACTTCCGTTACACATACTAGCGACTGAATCGAACAGAAGGTTAAATGGTTAGACGAAACGATAATTGTAACTGAGTTGTATTCTATTATATCGTGGTGATGTTTATATAGAAATACTCACCAGGTTACTGTTCTTCCGTTATACATACGAGCAACCGACTCGAACAGAAGGTTGAATGGATAGTATCTGGGTTGTATTCGATTATGATGTTATGCTGAGTATATAGTTAAACACACTAGGTGACGGTATTCCCGTTTCACATACGAGCGACCGAAACGAACAGAAAGTTGAATGGATAGTCTGAACAATCAATGTATCTGGGTGGTATCCGATTATATCGCAATACTGTATATATAGTGATACTAACCAGGTGACGGTACTTCCGTTACACATACTAGCGACTGAATCGAACAGAAGGTTAAATGGTTAGACGAAACGATAATTGAAACTGAGTTGTATTCGATTATATCGTGGTGATGTTTATATAGAAATACTCACCAGGTAACTGTTCTTTCGTTTTCACATACAAGCGACCGAATCGAGCAGAAGGTCGAATGGATAGATTGAACAATCATCGTATCTGGGTTGTATTCGATTATGTTTATATAGTTATACTCACCAGGTAACTGTTCTTCCGTTACACATACTAGCGACTGAATCGAACAGAAGGTTAAATGGTTAGACGAAACGATAATTGAAACTGAGTTGTATTCTATTATATCGTGGTGATGTTTATATAGAAATACCCACCAGGTTACTGTTCTTCCGTTATACATACGAGCAACCGAATCGAACAGAAGGTTGAATGGATAGTATATGGGTTGTATTCGATTATGATGTTATGCTGTGTATATAGTTATACACACTAGGTGACGGTATTCCCGTTTTACATACGAGCAACCGAAACGAACAGAAAGTTGAATGGATAGTCTGAACAATCAATGTATCTGGGTGGTATCCGATTATATCGCAATACTGTATATATAGTGATACATACCAGGTGACGGTACTTCCGTTACACATACTAGCGACTGAATCGAACAGAAGGTTAAATGGTTAGACGAAACGATAATTGTAACTGAGTTGTATTCTATTATATCGTGGTGATGTTTATATAGTTATACTCACCAGGTAACTGTTCTTCCGTTACACATACTAGCGACTGAATCGAACAGAAGGTTAAATGGTTAGACGAAACGATAATTGTAACTGAGTTGTATTCTACTATATCGTGGTGATGTTTATATAGAAATACTCACCAGGTTACTGTTCTTCCGTTATACTTACGAGCAACCGAATCGAACAGAAGGTTGAATGGATAGTATCTGGGTTGTATTCGATTATGATGTTATGCTGTGTATATAGTTATACACACTAGGTGACGGTATTCCCGTTTCACATACGAGTGACCGAAACGAACAGAAAGTTGAATGGATAGTCTGAACAATCAATATATCTGGGTGGTATCCGATTATATCCCAATACTGTATATATAGTGATACTAACCAGGTGACGGTACTTCCGTTACACATACTACCGACTGAATCGAACAGAAGGTTAAATGGTTAGAAGAAACGATAATTGAAACTGAGTTGTATTCGATTATATCGTGGTGATGTTTATATAGAAATACTCACCAGGTAACTGTTCTTTCGTTTTCACATACTAGCGACTGAATCGAACAGAAGGATAAATGGTTAGACGAAACGATAATTGAAACTGAGTTGTATTCGATTATATCGTGGTGATGTTTATATAGAAATACTCACCAGGTAACTGTTCTTTCGTTTTCACATACAAGCGACCGAATCGAGCAGAAGGTCAAATGGATAGATTGAACAATCATCGTATCTGGGTTGTATTCGATATTGTTTATATAGTTATACTCACCAGGTTACTGTCCTTCCGTTACACATACGAGCGACTGAATTGAACAGAAGGTTGAATGGATAGTATATGGGTTGTATTCGATTATGATGTAATGCTGTGTATATAGTTATACACACTAGGTGACGGTATTCCCGTTTCACATACGAGCGACCGAAACGAACAGAAAGTTGAATGGATAGTCTGAACAATCAATGTATCTGGGTAGTATCCGATTATATCGCAATACTGTATATATAGTGATACTAACCAGGTGACGGTACTTCCGTTACACATACTAGCGACTGAATCGAACAGAAGGTTAAATGGTTAGACGAAACGATAATTGAAACTGAGTTGTATTCGATTATATCGTGGTGATGTTCATATAGAAATACTCACCAGGTAACTGTTCTTTCGTTTTCACATACAAGCGACCGAATCGAGCAGAAGGTCAAATGGATAGATTGAACAATCATCGTATTTGGGTTGTATTCGATTATGTTTATATAGTTATACTCACCAGGTAACTGTTCTTCTGTTACACATACTAGCGACTGAATCGAACAGAAGGTTAAATGGTTAGACGAAACGATAATTGTATCTGAGTTGTATTCGATGATATCGTGATGATGTTTATATAGCAATACTCACCAGGTAACTGTTCTTCCGTTTTACATACAAGCGACCGAATCGAGCAGAAGGTTGAATTCGGTATAGATTGAACAATCATCGTATCTGGGTTGTATTCGATTATGTTTATATAGTTATACTCACCAGGTAACTGTTCTTCCGTTATACATACGAGCGACTGAATTGAACAGAAGGTTGAATGGATAGTATATGGGTTGTATTCGATTATGATGTTATGCTGTGTATATAGTTATACACACTAGGTGACGGTATTCTTGTTTTACATACGAGCGACCGAAACGAACAGAAAGTTGAATGGATAGTCTGAACAATCAATGTATCAGGGTGGTATCCGATTATATCGCAATACTGTATATATAGTGATACATACCAGGTGACGGTACTTCCGTTACACATACTAGCGACTAAATCGAACAGAAGGTTAAATGGTTAGACGAAACGATAATTGTAACTGAGTTGTATTCTATTATATCGTGGTGATGTTTATATAGAAATACTCACCAGGTTACTGTTCTTCCGTTATACATACGAGCAACCGAATCGAACAGAAGGTTGAATGGATAGTATATGGGTTGTATTCGATTATGATGTTATGCTGTGTATATAGTTATACACACTAGGTGACGGTTTTCCCGTTTTACATACGAGCGACCGAAACGAACAGAAAGTTGAATGGATAGTCTGAACAATCAATGTATCTGGGTGGTATCCGTTTATATCGCAATACTGTATATATAGTGATACTAACCAGGTGACGGTACTTCCGTTACACATACTAGCGACTGAATCGAACAGAAGGTTAAATGGTTAGACGAAACGATAATAGTAACTGAGTTGTATTCTATTATATCGTGGTGATGTTTATATAGAAATACTCACCAGGTTACTGTTCTTTCGTTTTCACATACAAGCGACTGAATCGAGCAGAAGGTCAAATGGATAAATTGAACAATCATCGTATCTGGGTTGTATTCGATTATGTTTATATAGTTATACTCACCAGGTAACTGTTCTTCCGTTATACATACGAGCGACTGAATTGAACAGAAGGTTGAATGGATAGTATATGGGTTGTATTCGGTTATGATGTTATGCTGTGTATATAGTTATACACACTAGGTGACGGTATTCTTGTTTTACATACGAGCGACCGAAACGAACAGAAAGTTGAATGGATAGTCTGAACAATCAATGTATCTGGGTGGTATCCGATTATATCGCAATACTGTATATATAGTGATACTAACCAGGTGACGGAACTTCCGTTACACATACTAGCGACTGAATCGAACAGAAGGTTAAATGGTTAGACAAAACGATAAGTGTATCTGAGTTGTATTCGATGATATCGTGATGATGTTTATATAGCAATACTCACCAGATAACTGTTCTTCCGTTTTACATACAAGCGACCGAATCGAGCAGGAGGTTGAATATATAGATTGAACAATCATCGTATCTGGGTTGTATTCGATAATGTTTATATAGTTATACTCACCAGTTAACTGTTCTTCCGTTACACATACTAGCGACTGAATCGAACAGAAGGTTAAATGGTTAGACGAAACGATAATTGTATCTGAGTTGTATTCGATGATATCGTGATGATGTTTATATAGAAATACTCACCAGGTAACTGTTCTTCCGTTACACATACAAGCGACTGAATCGAACAGAAGGTTAAATGGTTATACGAAACGATAATTGAAACTGAGTTGTATTCGATTATATCGTGGTGATGTTTATATAGAAATACTCACCAGGTAACTGTTCTTTCGTTTTCACATACAAGCGACCGAATCGAGCAGAAGGTCAAATGGATAGATTGAACAATCATCGTATCTGGGTTGTATTCGATTATGTTTATATAGTTTTACTCACCAGGTAACTGTTCTTCCGTTACACATACTAGCGACTGAATCGAACAGAAGGTTAAATGGTTAGACGAAACGATAATTGAAACTGAGTTGTATTCTATTATATCGTGGTGATGTTTATATAGAAATACTCACCAGATTACTGATCTTCCGTTATACATACGAGCAACCGAATCGAACAGAAGGTTGAATGGATAGTATATGGGTTGTATTAGATTATGATGTTATGCTGTGTATATAGTTATACACACTAGGTGACGGTATTCCCGTTTCACATACGAGCGACCGAAACGAACAGAAAGTTGAATGGATAGTCTGAACACTCAATGTATCTGGGTGGTATCCGATTATATCGCAATACTGTATATATAGTGATACTAACCAGGTGACGGTACTTTCGTTACACATACTAGCGACTGAATCGAACAGAAGGTTCAATGGTTAGACAAAACGATAATTGTATCTGAGTTGTATTCGATGATATCGTGATGATGTTTATATAGCAATACTCACCAGGTAACTGTTCTTCCGTTTTACATACAAGCGACCGAATCGAGCAGGAGGTTGAATAGATAGATTGAACAATCATCGTATCTGGGTTTTATTCGATAAAGTTTATATAGTTATACTCACCAGGTAACTGTTCTTCCGTTACACATACTAGCGACTGAATTGAGCAGAAGGTTGAATGGATAGTATATGGGTTGTATTCGATTATGATGTTATGCTGTGTATATAGTTATACACACTAGGTGACGATATTCTTGTTTTACATACGAGCGACCGAAACGAACAGAAAGTTGAATGGATAGTCTGAACAATCAATGTATCAGGGTGGTATCCGATTATATCGCATTACTGTATATATAGTGATACTAACCAGGTGACGGTACTTCCGTTACACATACTAGCGACTGAATCGAACAGAAGGTTAAATGATTAGACGAAACGATAATTGTAACTGAGTTGTATTCTATTATATCGTGGTGATGTTTATATAGAAATACTCACCAGGTTACTGTTCTTTCGTTTTCACATACAAGCGACCGAATCGAGCAGAAGGTCAAATGGGTAGATTGAACAATCATCGTATCTGGGTTGTATTCGATTATTTTTATATAGTTATACTCACCAGGTAACAGTTCTTCCGTTATACATACGAGCGACTGAATTGAACAGAAGGTTGAATGGATAGTATATGGGTTGTATTCGATTATGATGTTATGCTGTGTATATAGTTATACACACTAGGTGACGGTATTCTTGTTTTACATACGAGCGACCGAAACGAACAGAAAGTTGAATGGATAGTCTGAACAATCAATGTATGTGGGTGGTATCCGATTATATCGCAATACTGTATATATAGTGATACTAACCAGGTGACGGTACTTCCGTAACACATACTAGCGACTGAATCGAACAGAAGGTTGAATGGTTAGACAAAACGATAATTGTATCTGAGTTGTATTCGATGATATCGTGATGATGTTTATATAGCAATACTCACCAGGTAACTGTTCTTCCGTTTTACATACAAGCGACCGAATCGAGCAGGAGGTTGAATATATAGATTGAACAATCATCGTATCTGGGTTGTATTCGATAATGTTTATATAGTTATACTCACCAGGTAACTGTTCTTCCATTACACATACTAGCGACTGAATCGAACAGAAGGTTAAATGGTTAGACGAAACGATAATTGTATCTGAGTTGTATTCGATGATATCGTGATGATGTTTATATAGAAATACTCACCAGGTAACTGTTCTTCCGTTACACATACTAGCGACTGAATCGAACAGAAGGTTAAATGGTTAGACGAAACGATAATTGAAACTGAGTTGTATTCGATTATATCGTGGTGATGTTTATATCGAAATACTCACCAGGTAACTGTTCTTTCGTTTTCACATACAAGCGACCGAATCGAGCAGAAGGTCAAATGGATAGATTTAACAATCATCGTATCTGGGTTGTATTCGATTATGTTTAAATACTTATACTCACCAGGTAACTGTTCTTCCGTTACACATACTAGCGACTGAATCGAACAGAAGGTTAAATGGTTAAAAGAAACGATAATTGAAACTGAGTTGTATTCTATTATATCGTGGTGATGTTTATATAGAAATACTCACCAGGTTACTGATCTTCCGTTATACATACGAGCAACCGAATCGAACAGAAGGTTGAATGGATAGTATATGGGTTGTATTCGATTATGATGTTATGCTGTGTATATAGTTATACACACTAGGTGACGGAATTCCCGTTTCACATACGAGCGACCGAAACGAACAGAAAGTTGAATGGATAGTCTGAACACTCAATGTATCTGGGTGGTATCCGATTATATCGCAATACTGTATATATAGTGATACTAACCAGGTGACGGTACTTCCGTTACACATACTAGCGACTGAATCGAACAGAAGGTTCAATGGTTAGACAAAACGATAATTGTATCTGAGTTGTATTCGATGATATCGTGATGATGTTTATATAGCAATACTCACCAGGTAACTGTTCTTCCGTTTTACATACAAGCGACCGAATCGAGCAGGAGGTTGAATAGATAGATTGAACAATCATCGTATCTGGGTTTTATTCGATGAAGTTTATATAGTTATACTCATCAGGTAACTGTTCTTCCGTTACACATACTAGCGACTGAATTGAACAGAAGGTTGAATGGATAGTATATGGGTTGTATTCGATTATGATGTTATGCTGTGTATATAGTTATACACACTAGGTGACGATATTCTTGTTTTACATACGAGCGACCGAAACGAACAGAAAGTTGAATGGATAGTCTGAACAATCAATGTATCAGGGTGGTATCCGATTATATCGCAATACTGTATATATAGTGATACATACCAGGTGACGGTACTTCCGTTACACATACTAGCGGCTGAATCGAACAGAAGGTTAAATGGTTAGACGAAACGATAATTGAAACTGAGTTGTATTCGATTATATCGTGGTGATGTTTATATAGCAATACTCACCAGGTAACTGTTCTTCCGTTTTACATACAAGCGACCGAATCGAGCAGGAGGTTGAATAGATAGATTGAATAATCATCGTATCTGGGTTGTATTCGATAATGTTTATATAGTTATACTCACCAGGTAACTGTTCTTCCGTTACACATACTAGCGACTGAATCGAACAGAAGGTTAAATGGTTAGACGAAACGATAATTGTAACTGAGTTGTATTCTATTATATCGTGGTGATGTTTATATAGAAATACTCACCAGGTTACTGTTCTTCTGTTATACATACGAGCAACCGAATCGAACAGAAGGTTGAATGGATAGTATCTGGGTTGTATTCGATTATGATATTATGCTGTGTATATAGTTAAACACACTAGGTGACGGTATTCCCGTTTCACATACGAGCGACCGAAACGAACAGAAAGTTGAATGGATAGTCTGAACAATCAATGTATCTGGGTGGTATCCGATTATATCGCAATACTGTATATATAGTGATACTAACCAGGTGACGGTACTTCCGTTACACATACTAGCGACTGAATCGAACAGAAGGTTGAATGGTTAGACGAAACGATAATTGATACTGAGTTGTATTCTATTATATCGTGGTGATGTTTATATAGAAATACTCACCAGGTTACTGTTCTTTCGTTTTCACATACAAGCGACCGAATCGAGCAGAAGGTCAAATGGGTAGATTGAACAATCATCGTATCTGGGTTGTATTCGATTATGTTTATATAGTTATACTCACCAGGTAACAGTTCTTCCGTTATACATACGAGCGACTGAATTGAACAGAAGGTTGAATGGATAGTATATGGGTTGTATTCGATTATGATGTTATGCTGTGTATATAGTTATACACACTAGGTGACGGTATTCTTGTTTTACATACGAGCGACCGAAACGAACAGAAAGTTGAATGGATAGTCTGAACAATCAATGTATGTGGGTGGTATCCGATTATATCGCAATACTGTATATATAGTGATACTAACCAGGTGACGGTACTTCCGTTACACATACTAGCGACTGAATCGAACAGAAGGTTGAATGGTTAGACAAAACGATAATTGTATCTGAGTTGTATTCGATGATATCGTGATGATGTTTATATAGCAATACTCACCAGGTAACTGTTCTTCCGTTTTACATACAAGCGACCGAATCGAGCAGGAGGTTGAATATATAGATTGAACAATCATCGTATCTGGGTTGTATTCGATAATGTTTATATAGTTATACTCACCAGGTAACTGTTCTTCCGTTACACATACTAGCGACTGAATCGAACAGAAGGTTAAATGGTTAGACGAAACGATAATTGTATCTGAGTTGTATTCGATGATATCGTGATGATGTTTATATAGAAATACTCACCAGGTAACTGTTCTTCCGTTACACATACTAGCGACTGAATCGAACAGAAGGTTAAATGGTTAGACGAAACGATAATTGAAACTGAGTTGTATTCGATTATATCGTGGTAATGTTTATATCGAAATACTCACCAGGTAACTGTTCTTTCGTTTTCACATACAAGCGACCGAATCGAGCAGAAGGTCAAATGGATAGATTTAACAATCATCGTATCTGGGTTGTATTCGATTATGTTTATATAGTTATACTCACCAGGTAACAGTTCTTCCGTTATACATACGAGCGACTGAATTGAACAGAAGGTTGAATGGATAGTATATGGGTTGTATTCGATTATGATGTTATGCTGTGTATATAGTTATACACACTAGGTGACGGTATTCTTGTTTTACATACGAGCGACCGAAACGAACAGAAAGTTGAATGGATAGTCTGAACAATCAATGTATGTGGGTGGTATCCGATTATATCGCAATACTGTATATATAGTGATACTAACCAGGTGACGGTACTTCCGTTACACATACTAGCGACTGAATCGAACAGAAGGTTGAATGGTTAGACAAAACGATAATTGTATCTGAGTTGTATTCGATGATATCGTGATGATGTTTATATAGCAATACTCACCAGGTAACTGTTCTTCCGTTTTACATACAAGCGACCGAATCGAGCAGGAGGTTGAATATATAGATTGAACAATCATCGTATCTGGGTTGTATTCGATAATGTTTATATAGTTATACTCACCAGGTAACTGTTCTTCCGTTACACATACTAGCGACTGAATCGAACAGAAGGTTAAATGGTTAGACGAAACGATAATTGTATCTGAGTTGTATTCGATGATATCGTGATGATGTTTATATAGAAATACTCACCAGGTAACTGTTCTTCCGTTACACATACTAGCGACTGAATCGAACAGAAGGTTAAATGGTTAGACGAAACGATAATTGAAACTGAGTTGTATTCGATTATATCGTGGTGATGTTTATATCGAAATACTCACCAGGTAACTGTTCTTTCGTTTTCACATACAAGCGACCGAATCGAGCAGATGGTCAAATGGATAGATTTAACAATCATCGTATCTGGGTTGTATTCGATTATGTTTATATAGTTATACTCACCAGGTAACTGTTCTTCCGTTACACATACTAGCGACTGAATCGAACAGAAGGTTAAATGGTTAAAAGAAACGATAATTGAAACTGAGTTGTATTCTATTATATCGTGGTGATGTTTATATAGAAATACTCACCAGGTTACTGATCTTCCGTTATACATACGAGCAACCGAATCGAACAGAAGGTTGAATGGATAGTATATGGGTTGTATTCGATTATGATGTTATGCTGTGTATATAGTTATACACACTAGGTGACGGAATTCCCGTTTCACATACGAGCGACCGAAACGAACAGAAAGTTGAATGGATAGTCTGAACACTCAATGTATCTGGGTGGTATCCGATTATATCGCAATACTGTATATATAGTGATACTAACCAGGTGACGGTACTTCCGTTACACATACTAGCGACTGAATCGAACAGAAGGTCAAATGGTTAGACGAAACGATAATTGTATCTGAGTTGTATTCGATGATATCGTGATGATGTTTATATAGCAATACTCACCAGGTAACTGTTCTTCCGTTTTATATACAAGCGACCAAATCGAGCAGAAGGTTGAATTCAGTATAGATTGAACAATCATCGTATCTGGGTTGTATTCGATTATGTTTATATAGTTATACTCACCAGGTAACTGTTCTTCCGTTATACATACGAGCGACTGAATTGAACAGAAGGTTGAATGGATAGTATATGGGTTGTATTCGATTATGATGTTATGCTGTGTATATAGTTATACACACTAGGTGACGGTATTCTTGTTTTACATACGAGCGACCGAAACGAACAGAAAGTTGAATGGATAGTCTGAACAATCAATGTATCAGGGTGGTATCCGATTATATCGCAATACTGTATATATTGTGATACATACCAGGTGACGGTACTTCCGTTACACATACTAGCGACTGAATCGAACAGAAGGTTAAATGGTTAGACGAAACGATAATTGTAACTGAGTTGTATTCTGTTCTTCCGTTATACATACGAGCAACCGAATCGAACAGAAGGTTGAATGGATAGTATCTGGGTTGTATTCGATTATGATGTTATGCTGTGTATAAAGTTATACACACTAGGTGACGGTATTCCCGTTTCACATACGAGCGACCTAAACGAACAGAAAGTTGAATGGATAGTCTGAACAATCAATGTATCTGGGTGGTATCCGATTATATCGCAATACTGTATATATAGTGATACTAACCAGGTGACGGTACTTCCGTTACACATACTAGCGACTGAATCGAACAGAAGGTTGAATAGTTAGACGAAACGATAATTGAAACTGAGTTGTATTCTATTATATCGTGGTGATGTTTATATAGAAATACTCACCAGGTTACTGTTCTTCCGTTACACATACTAGCGACTGAATCGAACAGAAGGTTAAATGGTTAGACGAAACGATAATTGAAACCGAGTTGTATTCGATTATATCGTGGTGATGTTTATATAGAAATACTCACCAGGTAACTGTTCTTTCGTTTTCACATACAAGCGACCGAATCGAGCAGAAGGTCAAATGGATAGATTGAACAATCATCGTATCTGGGTTGTATTCGATTATGTTTATATAGTTATACTCACCAGGTAACTGTTCTTCCGTTACACATACTAGCGACTGAATCGAACAGAAGGTTAAATGGTTAGACGAAACGATAATTGAAACTGAGTTGTATTCGATTATATCGTGGTGATGTTTATATAGAAATACTCACCAGGGAACTGTTCTTTCGTTTTCACATACAAGCGACCGAATCGAGCAGAAGGTCAAATGGATAGATTGAACAATCATCGTATTTGGGTTGTATTCGATTATGTTTAAATATTTATACTCACCAGGTAACTGTTCTTCCGTCACACATACTAGCGACTGAATCGAACAGAAGGTTGAATGGTTAGACGAAACGATAATTGAAACTGAGTTGTATTTTATTATATCGTGGTGATGTTTATATAGAAATACTCACCAGGTAACTGTTCTTTCGTTTTCACATACAAGCGACCGAATCGAGCAGAAGGTCAAATGGATAGATTGAACAATCATCGTATCTGGGTTGTATTCGATTATGTTTATATAGTTATACTCACCAGGTAACTGTTCTTCCGTCACACATACTAGCGACTGAATCGAACAGAAGGTTGAATGGTTAGACGAAACGATAATTGAAACTGAGTTGTATTCTATTATATCGTGGTGATGTTTATATAGAAATACTCACCAGGTAACTGTTCTTTCGTTTTCACATACAAGCGACCGAATCGAGCAGAAGGTCAAATGGATAGATTGAACAATCATCGTATCTGGGTTGTATTCGATTATGTTTATATAGTTATACTCACCAGGTAACTGTTCTTCCGTTACACATACAAGCGACTGAATCGAACAGAAGGTTAAATGGTTAGACGAAACGATAATTGAAACTGAGTTGTATTCTATTATATCGTGGTGATGTTTATATAGAAATACTCACCAGGTTACTGTTCTTCCGTTATACATACGAGCAACCGAATCGAACAGAAGGTTGAATGGATAGTATATGGGTTGTATTCGATTATGATGTTATGCTGTGTATATAGTTATACACACTAGGTGACGGTATTCTTGTTTTACATACGAGCGACCGAAACGAACAGAAAGTTGAATGGATAGTCTGAACAATCAATGTATCAGGGTGGTATCCGATTATATCGCAATACTGTATATATAGTGATACATACCAGGTGACGGTACTTCCGTTACACATACTAGCGACTGAATCGAACAGAAGGTTAAATGGTTAGACGAAACGATAATTGTAACTGAGTTGTATTCTGTTCTTCCGTTATACATACGAGCAACCGAATCGAACAGAAGGTTGAATGGATAGTATCTGGGTTGTATTCGATTATGATGTTATGCTGTGTATATAGTTATACACACTAGGTGACGGTATTCCCGTTTCACATACGAGCGACCGAAACGAACAGAAAGTTGAATGGATAGTCTGAACAATCAATGTATCTGGGTGGTATCCGATTATATCGCAATACTGTATATATAGTGATACTAACCAGGTGACGGTACTTCCGTTACACATACTAGCGACTGAATCGAACAGAAGGTTGAATGGTTAGACGAAACGATAATTGAAACTGAGTTGTATTCTATTATATCGTGGTGATGTTTATATAGAAATACTCACCAGGTTACTGTTCTTCCGTTACACATACTAGCGACTGAATCGAACAGAAGGTTAAATGGTTAGACGAAACGATAATTGTATCTGAGTTGTATTCGATTATATCGTGATGATGTTTATATAGCAATACTCACCAGGTAACTGTTCTTCCGTTTTATATACAAGCGACCGAATCGAGCAGAAGGTTGAATTCAGTATAGATTGAACAATCATCGTATCTGGGTTGTATTCGATTATGTTTATATAGTTATACTCACCAGGTAACTGTTCTTCCGTTATACATACGAGCGACTGAATTGAACAGAAGGTTGAATTGATAGTATATGAGTTGTATTCGATTATGATGTTATGCTGTGTATATAGTTATACACACTAGGGGACGGTATTCCCGTTTCACATACGAGCGACCGAAACGAACAGAAAGTTGAATGGATAGTCTGAACAATCTATGTATCTGGGTGGTATCCGATTATATCGCAATACTGTATATATAGTGATACTAACCAGGTGACGGTACTTCTGTTACACATACTAGCGAATGAATCGAACAGAAGGTCAAATGGTTAGACGAAACGATAATTGAAACTAAGTTGTATTCTATTATATCGTGGTGATGTTTATATAGAAATACTCACCAGGTTACTGTTCTTCCGTTACACAAACTAGCGACTGAATCGAACAGAAGGTTAAATGGTTAGACGAAACGATAATTGAAACTGAGTTGTATTCGATTATATCGTGGTGATGTTTATATAGAAATACTCACCAGGTAACTGTTCTTTCGTTTTCACATACAAGCGACCGAATCGAGCAGAAGGTCAAATGAATAGATTGAACAATCATCGTATCTGGGTTGTATTCGATTATGTTTATATAGTTATACTCACCAGGTAACTGTTCTTCCGTTACACATACTAGCGACTGAATCGAACAGAAGGTAAAATGGTTAGACGAAACGATAATTGAAACTGAGTTGTATTCGATTATATCGTGGTGATTTTTATATAGAAATACTCACCAGGGAACTGTTTTTTCGTTTTCACATACAAGCGACCGAATCGAGCAGAAGGTCAAATGGATAGATTGAACAATCATCGTATCTGGGTTGTATTCGATTATGTTTATATAGTTATACTCACCAGGTAACTGTTCTTCCGTTACACATACTAGCGACTGAATCGAACAGAAGGTTAAATTGTTAGACGAAACGATAATTGAAACTGAGTTGTATTCTATTATATCGTGGTGATGTTTATATAGAAATACTCACCAGGTTACTGTTCTTCCGTTATACATACGAGCAACCGAATCGAACAGAAGGTTGAATGGATAGTATATGGGTTGTATTCGATTATGATGTTATGCTGTGTATATAGTTATACACACTAGGTGACGGTATTCTTGTTTTACATACGAGCGACCGAAACGAACAGAAAGTTGAATGGATAGTCTGAACAATCAATGTATCAGGGTGGTATCCGATTATATCGCAATACTGTATATATAGTGATACATACCAGGTGACGGTACTTCCGTTTCACATACTAGCGACTGAATCGAACAGAAGGTTAAATGGTTAGACGAAACGATAATTGTAACTGAGTTGTATTCTGTTCTTCCGTTATACATACGAGCAACCGAATCGAACAGAAGGTTGAATGGATAGTATCTGGGTTGTATTCGATTATGATGTTATGCTGTGTATAAAGTTATACACACTAGGTGACGGTATTCCCGTTTCACATACGAGCGACCGAAACGAACAGAAAGTTGAATGGATAGTCTGAACAATCAATGTATCTGGGTGGTATCCGATTATATCGCAATACTGTATATATAGTGATACTAACCAGGTGACGGTACTTCCGTTACACATACTAGCGACTGAATCGAACAGAAGGTTGAATAGTCAGACGAAACGATAATTGAAACTGAGTTGTATTCTATTATATCGTGGTGATGTTTATATAGAAATACTCACCAGGTTACTGTTCTTCCGTTACACATACTAGCGACTGAATCGAACAGAAGGTTAAATGGTTAGACGAAACGATAATTGTATCTAAGTTGTATTCGATGATATCGTGATGATGTTTATATAGCAATACTCACCAGGTAACTGTTCTTCCGTTTTATATACAAGCGACCGAATGGAGCAGAAGGTTGAATTCAGTATAGATTGAACAATCATCGTATCTGGGTTGTATTCGATTATGTTTATATAGTTATACTCACCAGGTAACTGTTCTTCCGTTATACATACGAGCGACTGAATTGAACAGAAGGTTGAATGGATAGTATTTGGGTTGTACTCGATTATGATGTTATGCTGTGTATATAGTTATACACACTAGGGGACGGTATTCCCGTTTCACATACGAGCGACCGAAACGAACAGAAAGTTGAATGGATAGTCTGAACAATCAATGTATCTGGGTGGTATCCGATTATATCGCAATACTGTATATATAGTGATACTAACCAGGTGACGGTACTTCCGTTACACATACTAGCGACTGAATCGAACAGAAGGTTGAATGGTTAGACGAAACGATAATTGAAACTGAGTTGTATTCTATTATATCGTGGTGATGTTTATATAGAAATACTCACCAGGTTACTGTTCTTCCGTTACACAAACTAGCGACTGAATCGAACAGAAGGTTAAATGGTTAGACGAAACGATAATTGAAACCGAGTTGTATTCGATTATATCGTGGTGATGTTTATATAGAAATACTCACCAGGTAACTGTTCTTTCGTTTTCACATACAAGCGACCGAATCGAGCAGAAGGTCAGATAGATAGATTGAACAATCATCGTATCTGGGTTGTATTCGATTATGTTTATATAGTTATACTCACCAGGTAACTGTTCTTCCGTTACACATACTAGCGACTGAATCGAACAGAAGGTTAAATGGTTAGACGAAACGATAATTGAAACTGAGTTGTATTCGATTATATCGTGGTCATGTTTATATAGAAATACTCACCAGGGAACTGTTCTTTCGTTTTCACATACAAGCGACCGAATCGAGCAGAAGGTCAAATGGATAGATTGAACAATCATCGTATTTGGGTTGTATTCGATTATGTTTAAATATTTATACTCACCAGGTAACTGTTCTTCCGTCACACATACTAGCGACTGAATCGAACAGAAGGTTGAATGGTTAGACGAAACGATAATTGAAACTGAGTTGTATTCTATTATATCGTGGTGATGTTTATATAGAAATACTCACCAGGTAACTGTTCTTTCGTTTTCACATACAAGCGACCGAATCGAGCAGAAGGTCAAATGGATAGATTGAACAATCATCGTATCTGGGTTGTATTCGATTATGTTTATATAGTTATACTCACCAGGTAACTGTTCTTCCGTTACACATACTAGCGACTGAATCGAACAGAAGGTTAAATGGTTAGACGAAACGATAATTGAAACTGAGTTGTATTCGATTATATCGTGGTGATGTTTATATAGAAATACTCACCAGGGAACTGTTCTTTCGTTTTCACATACAAGCGACCGAATCGAGCAGAAGGTCAAATGGATAGATTGAACAATCATCGTATCTGGGTTGTATTCGATTATGTTTATATAATTATACTCACCAGGTAACTGTTCTTCCGTTACACATACTAGCGACTGAATCGAACAGAAGGTTAAATGGTTAGACGAAACGATAATTGAAACTGAGTTGTATTCTATTATATCGTGGTGATGTTTATATAGAAATACTCACCAGGTTACTGTTCTTTCGTTATACATACGAGCAACTGAATCGAACAGAAGGTTGAATGGATAGTATATGGGTTGTATTCGATTATGATGTTATGCTGTGTATATAGTTATACACACTAGGTGACGGTATTCTTGTTTTACATACGAGCGACCGAAACGAACAGAAAGTTGAATGGATAGTCTGAACAATCAATGTATCAGGGTGGTATCCGATTATATCGCAATACTGTATATATAGTGATACATACCAGGTGACGGTACTTCCGTTACACATACTAGCGACTGAATCGAACAGAAGGTTAAATGGTTAGACGAAACGATAATTGTAACTGAGTTGTATTCTGTTCTTCCGTTATACATACGAGCAACCGAATCGAACAGAAGGTTGAATGGATAGTATCTGGGTTGTATTCGATTATGATGTTATGCTGTGTATATAGTTATACACACTAGGTGACGGTATTCCCGTTTCACATACGAGCGACCGAAACGAACAGAAAGTTGAATGGATAGTCTGAACAATCAATGTATCTGGGTGGTATCCGATTATATCGCAATACTGTATATATAGTGATACTAACCAGGTGACGGTACTTCCGTTACACATACTAGCGACTGAATCGAACAGAAGGTTGAATGGTTAGACGAAACGATAATTGAAACTGAGTTGTATTCTATTATATCGTGGTGATGTTTATATAGAAATACTCACCAGGTTACTGTTCTTCCGTTACACATACTAGCGACTGAATCGAACAGAAGGTTAAATGGTTAGACGAAACGATAATTGTATCTGAGTTGTATTCGATTATATCGTGATGATGTTTATATAGCAATACTCACCAGGTAACTGTTCTTCCGTTTTATATACAAGCGACCGAATCGAGCAGAAGGTTGAATTCAGTATAGATTGAACAATCATCGTATCTGGGTTGTATTCGATTATGTTTATATAGTTATACTCACCAGGTAACTGTTCTTCCGTTATACATACGAGCGACTGAATTGAACAGAAGGTTGAATTGATAGTATATGGGTTGTATTCGATTATGATGTTATGCTGTGTATATAGTTATACACACTAGGGGACGGTATTCCCGTTTCACATACGAGCGACCAAAACGAACAGAAAGTTGAATGGATAGTCTGAACAATCAATGTATCTGGGTGGTATCCGATTATATCGCAATACTGTATATATAGTGATACTAACCAGGTGACGGTACTTCTGTTACACATACTAGCGACTGAATCGAACAGAAGGTTAAATGGTTAGACGAAACGATAATTGAAACTGAGTTGTATTCTATTATATCGTGGTGATGTTTATTTAGAAATACTCACCAGGTTACTGTTCTTCCGTTACACAAACTAGCGACTGAATCGAACAGAAGGTTAAATGGTTAGACGAAACGATAATTGAAACTGAGTTGTATTCGATTATATCGTGGTGATGTTTATATAGAAATACTCACCAGGGAACTGTTCTTTCGTTTTCACATACAAGCGACCGAATCGAGCAGAAGGTCAAATGGATAGATTGAACAATCATCGTATCTGGGTTGTATTCGATTATGTTTATATAATTATACTCACCAGGTAACTGTTCTTCCGTTACACATACTAGCGACTGAATCGAACAGAAGGTTAAATGGTTAGACGAAACGATAATTGAAACTGAGTTGTATTCTATTATATCGTGGTGATGTTTATATAGAAATACTCACCAGGTTACTGTTCTTCCGTTATACATACGAGCAACTGAATCGAACAGAAGGTTGAATGGATAGTATATGGGTTGTATTCGATTATGATGTTATGCTGTGTATATAGTTATACACACTAGGTGACGGTATTCTTGTTTTACATACGAGCGACCGAAACGAACAGAAAGTTGAATGGATAGTCTGAACAATCAATGTATCAGGGTGGTATCCGATTATATCGCAATACTGTATATATAGTGATACATACCAGGTGACGGTACTTCCGTTACACATACTAGCGACTGAATCGAACAGAAGGTTAAATGGTTAGACGAAACGATAATTGTAACTGAGTTGTATTCTGTTCTTCCGTTATACATACGAGCAACCGAATCGAACAGAAGGTTGAATGGATAGTATCTGGGTTGTATTCGATTATGATGTTATGCTGTGTATATAGTTATACACACTAGGTGACGGTATTCCCGTTTCACATACGAGCGACCGAAACGAACAGAAAGTTGAATGGATAGTCTGAACAATCAATGTATCTGGGTGGTATCCGATTATATCGCAATACTGTATATATAGTGATACTAACCAGGTGACGGTACTTCCGTTACACATACTAGCGACTGAATCGAACAGAAGGTTGAATGGTTAGACGAAACGATAATTGAAACTGAGTTGTATTCTATTATATCGTGGTGATGTTTATATAGAAATACTCACCAGGTTACTGTTCTTCCGTTACACATACTAGCGACTGAATCGAACAGAAGGTTAAATGGTTAGACGAAACGATAATTGTATCTGAGTTGTATTCGATTATATCGTGATGATGTTTATATAGCAATACTCACCAGGTAACTGTTCTTCCGTTTTATATACAAGCGACCGAATCGAGCAGAAGGTTGAATTCAGTATAGATTGAACAATCATCGTATCTGGGTTGTATTCGATTATGTTTATATAGTTATACTCACCAGGTAACTGTTCTTCCGTTATACATACGAGCGACTGAATTGAACAGAAGGTTGAATTGATAGTATATGGGTTGTATTCGATTATGATGTTATGCTGTGTATATAGTTATACACACTAGGGGACGGTATTCCCGTTTCACATACGAGCGACCAAAACGAACAGAAAGTTGAATGGATAGTCTGAACAATCAATGTATCTGGGTGGTATCCGATTATATCGCAATACTGTATATATAGTGATACTAACCAGGTGACGGTACTTCTGTTACACATACTAGCGACTGAATCGAACAGAAGGTTAAATGGTTAGACGAAACGATAATTGAAACTGAGTTGTATTCTATTATATCGTGGTGATGTTTATTTAGAAATACTCACCAGGTTACTGTTCTTCCGTTACACAAACTAGCGACTGAATCGAACAGAAGGTTAAATGGTTAGACGAAACGATAATTGAAACTGAGTTGTATTCGATTATATCGTGGTGATGTTTATATAGAAATACTCACCAGGTAACTGTTCTTTCGTTTTCACATACAAGCGACCGAATCGAGCAGAAGGTCAAATGAATAGATTGAACAATCATCGTATCTGGGTTGTATTCGATTATGTTTATATAGTTATACTCACCAGGTAACTGTTCTTCCGTTACACATACTAGCGACTGAATCGAACAGAAGGTTAAATGGTTAGACGAAACGATAATTGAAACTGAGTTGTATTCTATTATATCGTGGTGATGTTTATATAGAAATACTCACCAGGTTACTGTACTTCCGTTATACATACGAGCAACTGAATCGAACAGAAGGTTGAATGGATAGTATCTGGGTTGTATATCTAACCGAATCGAACAGAAGGTTGAATGGATAGTATCTGGGTTGTATTCGATTATGATGTTATGCTGTGTATATAGTTAAACACACTAGGTGACGGTATTACCGTTTCACATACGAGCGACCGAAACGAACAGAAAGTTGAATGGATAGTCTGAACAATCAATGTATCTGGGTGGTATCCGATTATATCGCAATACTGTATATATAGTGATACTAACCAGGTGACGGTACTTCCGTTACACATACTAGCGACTGAATCGAACAGAAGGTTAAATGGTTAGACGAAACGATAATTGAAACTGAGTTGTATTCGATTATATCGTGGTGATGTTTATATAGAAATACTCACCAGGTAACTGTTCTTTCGTTTTCACATACAAGCGACCGAATCGAGCAGAAGGTCAAATGGATAGATTGAACAATCATCGTATCTGGGTTGTATTCGATTATATTTATATAGTTATACTCACCAGGTAACTGTTCTTCCGTTACACATACTAGCGACTGAATCGAACAGAAGGTTAAATGGTTAGACGAAACGATAATTGAAACTGAGTTGTATTCTATTATATCGTGGTGATGTTTATATAGAAATACTCACCAGGTTACTGTTCTTCCGTTATACATACGAGCAACCGAATCGAACAGAAGGTTGATTGGATAGTATATGGGTTGTATTCGATTATGATGTTATGCTGTGTATATAGTTATACACACTAGGTGACGGTATTCCCTTTTCACATACGAGCGACCGAAACGAACAGAAAGTTGAAAGGATAGTCTGAACAATCAATGTATCTGGGTGGTATCCGATTATATCGCAATACTGTATATATAGTGATACTAACCAGGTGACGGTACTTCCGTTACACATACTAGCGACTTAATCGAACAGAAGGTTAAATGGTTAGACGAAACGATAATTGAAACTGAGTTGTATTCGATTATATCGTGGTGATGTTTATATAGCAATACTCACCAGGTAACTGTTCTTCCGTTTTACATACAAGCGACCGAATCGAGCAGGAGGTTGAATAGATAGATTGAACAATCATCGTATCTGGGTTGTATTCGATAATGTTTATATAGTTATACTCACCAGGTAACTGTTCTTCCGTTACATATACTAGCGACTGAATCGAACAGAAGGTTAAATGGTTACACGAAACGATAATTGTAACTGAGTTGTATTCTATCATATCGTGGTGATGTTTATATAGAAATACTCACCAGGTTACTGTTCTTCCGTTATATATATATATATATAATAATAATATGTTTATTGTCTAAGAATAAATTCTTGTTACAAACACAATGTTACAAACACAATGTCAATAATAAATAAATAATATTACTCACATATAAACATGAAGTATAAAGTATAAGAGTCAGATAAAAAAACATAAAAATATATATATATGCACATATGCAAAGGTTGCATGACATAACAGGACAAGGTATAAAATTGAGATTTCAACACAGTACAATTGCAAACTCAAGACATAGCAACTACAGGACATCGTCAAAATATTCTTCTAAGTCATAATAGGCTTTATCACTCAATAATTTTTTAATTTTTTTTCTGAATACGATGAGAGAAGTCTCTTTTATATCATTGGGCAGTTTGTTGTACATCCTGATTCCATTATATATCAATGATTTTTGAACAAAACATGTTTTAGGAATTGGTAGGTTCAGTTCATTCGACCGCCTTGTGTGGTATGTGGCTGAAGATTCATAGTTCTCCCTATTTTTATGTATTATCGATACGGTTTCCAATATAAAAATTGAAATAACTGTTAGGATGTATGTTCTCGAAATAGGGGTTTACATGAATCCCGCCATTTTGCCTTACACAAGTACCTAACAGCCCTTTTCTGTAAGACAAAAACCGATTGCATAAGTTGTCTACTGCAAATACCCCAAAAGGGTATACCATACCTCAGATGAGAATCTATTAAGGCATAGTACACCACCTTTGCTGCAGCAAACCCCAGTTCCTTCGAGACGTTTCTCAGTGCAAAACATCCTGACGCTAGTTTTTTGTTGACATGAGCAATATGCTCAGAGAATTTCAAATTTTCGTCTACATATATTCCCAAAAATTTCGAAGTGGAGTTATTTTTTATTATGCTATTTTCTAAGGAGATGTCAGGTATATTACACTTGAAAGCTAATATGTTTGTTTTGCTGGTATTCAATGACAAAAGATTTGAGTCACACCAATTCTTCACTTTGTCCATGTCTTGGCACATTCTCTTATGCAATCTGTTTTTGTCTTCGTCATGCCACAATAATGTGGTGTCGTCAGCAAATAAAGTAAAGCTTCCTGTAATCGATATGTTGGTTAAATCATTAATATATAACAGAAACAGAATAGGACCCAATACAGAGCCTTGAGGTACTCCACAATTAATATCTTCAACGTCCGAGTTAGACAACATTCTTACAAATTGTTTTCTATCAGAAAGGTACGATCTAATCCAAGTATGACTGTTATCCCTAAATCCATATCTTGTGAGTTTCTGAAGCAATATACTGTGATTGACACAGTCAAAAGCTTTGGATAAGTCACAAAGTACTGCTGCAGTGGCTTTCCCGCTGTTGATTTCATTATACACCAATTGCAATACTGTTGATATAGCATCGCTTGTACTCCTGAAACTCAGAAAGCCAAACTGATGTGCACTCAATATCCCGTTACTGTTCAAAAATTCCATCATTCTTTTTTTTACCAGTTTCTCAATTATTTTTGCTAAGGTTGGAATTAGCGATATAGGCCTAAAGTTTGCTGGGTCTTCATTGTTACCGCCTTTATGGATAGGAATAACAACTGAGGTTTTGAGAAATGAAGGAAATGTTCCTTGTGCGAAGGAGTTGTTTATCAGTTTTACAAGAACATTGAGTGCAATCTCAGGAAGACTCTCGAAGATTTTAATAGAAATATCATCAATGCCAGATGCTTTTTTATTTTTTATGTCTCCAATTACTGCTTTTAATTCATTTATATTGGTGTTGTTTATTGAGAAAGTATTGTCTACATAGATATCGCTGAGATATTCTAGAGGATCGTGAGGAGGTACAATATTTTCACTGAGTTTATTTGATATGGAGCAGAAATAGTTGTTTAGAAAATTTGGATTCAAGGATGAATCTACTGTGTTTGTATACATATTTTTTCCTCTGAGTTCGTTGATTATTGACCAGCTTTCTTTAGCTTTGTTGTCTGCTTCATTTATTCTGTTTCTATAATACAAGTTCTTTGCGTCCCTGATTATTTTTCTGTAGACTTTCCTATAATTATTGAAGTAACAGTCAAAAAATAAACCATTAGTAAACTTTCTGATTTGATGAAGACATCTCATATTTTTCGAAGAAGTTCGTATTCCCTTAGTGATCCATGGTTTTCGTTTCTTTTTGTTAATTTTTTGTTTGGGAAACGCGGTCTCAAAATGTTCAATTAGGATTCTATAGAATATCTCAAACGGCTTCTCCATTAACAACATACTATCCCAATCAGTGTCTGAGCATAAGTGATGAAACCTATTGTAATTTTTTGTACAGTAAATTCTGCCAAAGTGACATTTATTTTTCGTTTTATGTGATTTGAATTTTATTTTACTGTAAACAGCCTCATGATCAGATAAATTGGAGGGCATGATTGAACAGGAGATACAGGAATGTTCGAGATTAGTGCAGAAGTAGTCGATTGTCGTTGCTGAGTATTGGGATATACGAGTTGGTGAATTGACATGATTGAATAGGCCAAAAGAGTCAAAGATATTTTTAAGTCTTCGGGTACACATTTTGGACTCATCTTTATAGTCAATATTAAAATCCCCAGCTAGAATAATATTATACATACGAGCAACCGAATCGAACAGAAGGTTGAATGGATAGTATCTGGGTTGTATTCGATTATGATGTTATGCTGTGTATATAGTTAAACACACTAGGTGACGGTATTCCCGTTTCACATACGAGCGACCGAAACGAACAAAAAGTTGAATGGATAGTCTGAACAATCAATGTATCTGGGTGGTATCCGATTATATCGCATTACTGTATATATAGTGATACTAACCAGGTGACGGTACTTCCGTTACACATACTAGCGACTGAATCGAACAGAAGGTTGAATGGTTAGACGAAACGATAATTGTATCTGAGTTGTATTCGATGATAACGTGATGATGTTTATATAGCAATACTCAACAGGGAACTGTTCTTCCGTTACACATACGAGCGACCGAAACGAACAGAAAGTTGAATGGATAGTCTGAACAATCAATGTATCTGGGTGGTATCCGATCATATCGCAATACTGTATATATAGTGATACTAACCAGGTGACGGTACTTCCGTTACACATACTAGCGACTGAATCGAACAGAAGGTTAAATGGTTAGACGAGACGATAATTGAAACTAAGTTGTATTCGATTATATCGTGGTGATGTTTATATAGAAATACTCACCAGGTAACTGTTCTTTCGTTTTCACATACAAACGACCGAATCGAGCAGAAGGTCGAATGGATAGAATGAACAATCATCGTATCTGGGTTGTATTCGATTATGTTTATATAGTTATACTCACCAGGTAACTGTTCTTCCGTTACACATACTAGCGACTGAATCGAACAGAAGGTTAAATGGTTAGACGAAACGATAATTGAAACTGAGTTGTATTCTATTATATCGTGGTGATGTTTATATAGAAATACTCACCAGGTTACTGTTCTTCCGTTATACATACGAGCAACCGAATCGAACAGAAGGTTGAATGGATAGTATATGGGTTGTATTCGATTATGATGTTATGCTGTGTATATAGTTATACACACTAGGTGACGGTATTCCCGTTTCAAATACGAGCGACCGAAACGAACAGAAAGTTGAATGGATAGTCTGAACAATCAATGTATCTGGGTGGTATCCGATTATATCGCAATACTGTATATATAGTGATACTAACCAGGTGACGGTACTTCCGTTACACATACTAGTGACTGAATCGAACAGAAGGTTAAATGGTTAGACGAAACGATAATTGAAACTGAGTTGTATTCGATTATATCGTGGTGATGTTTATATAGCAATACTCACCAGGTAACTGTTCTTCCGTTTTACATACAAGCGACCGAATCGAGCAGGAGGTTGAATAGATAGATTGAACAATCATCGTATCTGGGTTGTATTCGATAATGTTTATATAGTTATACTCACCAGGTAACTGTTCTTCCGTTACACATACTAGCGACTGAATCGAACAGAAGGTTAAATGGTTAGACGAAACGATAATTGTAACTGAGTTGTATTCTATTATATCGTGGTGATGTTTATATAGAAATACTCACCAGGTTCCTGTTCTTCCGTTATACATACGAGCAACCGAATCGATTAGAAGGTTGAATGGATAGTATCTGGGTTGTATTCGATTATGATGTTATGCTGTGTATATAGTTATACACACTAGGTGACGGTATTCCCTTTTCACATACGAGCGACCGAAACGAACAGAAAGTTGAAAGGATAGTCTGAACAATCAATGTATCTGGGTGGTATCCGATTATATCGCAATACTGTATATATAGTGATACTAACCAGGTGACGGTACTTCCGTTACACATACTAGCGACTTAATCGAACAGAAGGTTAAATGGTTAGACGAAACGATAATTGAAACTGAGTTGTATTCGATTATATCGTGGTGATGTTTATATAGCAATACTCACCAGGTAACTGTTCTTCCGTTTTACATACAAGCGACCGAATCGAGCAGGAGGTTGAATAGATAGATTGAACAATCATCGTATCTGGGTTGTATTCGATAATGTTTATATAGTTATACTCACCAGGTAACTGTTCTTCCGTTACATATACTAGCGACTGAATCGAACAGAAGGTTAAATGGTTACACGAAACGATAATTGTAACTGAGTTGTATTCTATCATATCGTGGTGATGTTTATATAGAAATACTCACCAGGTTACTGTTCTTCCGTTATATATATATATATATAATAATAATATGTTTATTGTCTAAGAATAAATTCTTGTTACAAACACAATGTTACAAACACAATGTCAATAATAAATAAATAATATTACTCACATATAAACATGAAGTATAAAGTATAAGAGTCAGATAAAAAAACATAAAAATATATATATATGCACATATGCAAAGGTTGCATGACATAACAGGACAAGGTATAAAATTGAGATTTCAACACAGTACAATTGCAAACTCAAGACATAGCAACTACAGGACATCGTCAAAATATTCTTCTAAGTCATAATAGGCTTTATCACTCAATAAGTTTTTAATTTTTTTTCTGAATACGATGAGAGAAGTCTCTTTTATATCATTGGGCAGTTTGTTGTACATCCTGATTCCATTATATATCAATGATTTTTGAACAAAACATGTTTTAGGAATTGGTAGGTTCAGTTCATTCGACCGCCTTGTGTGGTATGTGGCTGAAGATTCATAGTTCTCCCTATTTTTATGTATTATCGATACGGTTTCCAATATAAAAATTGAAATAACTGTGAGGATCTTATGTTCTCGAAATAGGGGTTTACATGAATCCCGCCATTTTGCCTTACACAAGTACCTAACAGCCCTTTTCTGTAAGACAAAAACCGATTGCATAAGTTGTCTACTGCAAATACCCCAAAAGGGTATACCATACCTCAGATGAGAATCTATTAAGGCATAGTACACCACCTTTGCTGCAGCAAACCCCAGTTCCTTCGAGACGTTTCTCAGTGCAAAACATCCTGACGCCTGAAGCCTAACTTCCGAACTGGACCACATCAAGAGAGACCTCTACCAGAACGGCTATTCAAGGAAATTGGTGGAACAGACGTTGAAGAGCAGGAAACAGAGGATAATCCAAGAAGAAGAAGAACCGCAACAACCAACATTATGCCTTCCCTACATCAAAGGATTGTCAGAGAGAATCAAGAAGATTGGATCCAAATACAAGATCAAGACCTGCTTCAAATCTGGAAACACCATCCGCAGCCAACTCACCAAAACCAGACCAACGAACAAAAACAGTGACTCCAAGAATTGTGTTTATCGAGTACCATGCGAATGTGGCAAATCATACATCGGAGAAACCAAGAGACCACTGGAAACCAGAATCGGCGAACACAAGAAAAACACCCAACGAGGAGAAACCACCAAGTCAGGAATCGCAGAACATGTGTGGACCCACCAACATAACATCAAATGGTCTGAGGCAGAAATCATCCATAGAGAAGAACACTGGTTCAAGAGGAAATTCAAGGAAGCAGCATACATAATGAATAATAACGCTTTCAGTCAACCAAGCGTCGAGATCCGCAACACATGGAAACCGCTGATTAGCCGAATCAACCGGTTACGGCTCACTGAACCGGAAAATCCCGCCATAGCTGACCTATAAATACCCCCGTATCCCAGGACTTTGTTAGTTCTCACCTGAAGACGATTGTAGATACACACAATCGAAACGTCGTGACAAACTCGATTTGAATCTTTCTCATAATTTTAATTCTTTATTCATTCATTTTATTTTAATTTTTAATTCAACTTTTCTTCTTTCAGGCTATTGATTTCTAATTCAACTTTTCTTTTTTCAAGCTATTGATTTCTAATTCAACTTTTCTTTTTCAGGCTTTTGATTTCTAATTCAATTTTTTCTTATTTTCAGGCTCATCGACTAGTTAAACTCCCATTTAAATCTACATTTTTCGACTTCATATATACTAACACTAATACTAACCTGATTTATTGATACTCGAATCTTCTTGATTCGATAAAATAGTTAATTTTTTATTCATCACTTATTTCGTTTTTTTCAGCATAACTCATCTTTTCTTTTCTCAGGATTCAAATCTTCATACCTTTAGACAATGGAAGTCCGAAACTTTTCTTCACATCCTGACGCTAGTTTTTTGTTGACATGAGCAATATGCTCAGAGAATTTCAAATTTTCGTCTACATATATTCCCAAAAATTTCGAAGTGGAGTTATTTTTTATTATGCTATTTTCTAAGGAGATGTCAGGTATATTACACTTGAAAGCTAATATGTTTGTTTTGCTGGTATTCAATGACAAAAGATTTGAGTCACACCAATTCTTCACTTTGTCCATGTCTTGGCACATTCTCTTATGCAATCTGTTTTTGTCTTCGTCATGCCACAATAATGTGGTGTCGTCAGCAAATAAAGTAAAGCTTCCTGTAATCGATATGTTGGTTAAATCATTAATATATAACAGAAACAGAATAGGACCCAATACAGAGCCTTGAGGTACTCCACAATTAATATCTTCAACGTCCGAGTTAGACAACATTCTTACAAATTGTTTTCTATCAGAAAGGTACGATCTAATCCAAGTATGACTGTTATCCCTAAATCCATATCTTGTGAGTTTCTGAAGCAATATACTGTGATTGACACAGTCAAAAGCTTTGGATAAGTCACAAAGTACTGCTGCAGTGGCTTTCCCGCTGTTGATTTCATTATACACCAATTGCAATACTGTTGATATAGCATCGCTTGTACTCCTGAAACTCAGAAAGCCAAACTGATGTGCACTCAATATCCCGTTACTGTTCAAAAATTCCATCATTCTTTTTTTTACCAGTTTCTCAATTATTTTTGCTAAGGTTGGAATTAGCGATATAGGCCTAAAGTTTGCTGGGTCTTCATTGTTACCGCCTTTATGGATAGGAATAACAACTGAGGTTTTGAGAAATGAAGGAAATGTTCCTTGTGCGAAGGAGTTGTTTATCAGTTTTACAAGAACATTGAGTGCAATCTCAGGAAGACTCTCGAAGATTTTAATAGAAATATCATCAATGCCAGATGCTTTTTTATTTTTCATGTCTCCAATTACTGCTTTTAATTCATTTATATTGGTGTTGTTTATTGAGAAAGTATTGTCTACATAGATATCGCTGAGATATTCTAGAGGATCGTGAGGAGGTACAATATTTTCACTGAGTTTATTTGATATGGAGCAGAAATAGTTGTTTAGAAAATTTGGATTCAAGGATGAATCTACTGTGTTTGTATACATATTTTTTCCTCTGAGTTCGTTGATTATTGACCAGCTTTCTTTAGCTTTGTTGTCTGCTTCATTTATTCTGTTTCTATAATACAAGTTCTTAGCGTCCCTGATTATTTTTCTGTAGACTTTCCTATAATTATTGAAGTAACAGTCAAAAAATAAACCATTAGTAAACTTTCTGATTTGATGAAGACATCTCATATTTTTCGAAGAAGTTCGTATTCCCTTAGTGATCCATGGTTTTCGTTTCTTTTTGTTAATTTTTTGTTTGGGAAACGCGGTCTCAAAATGTTCAATTAGGATTCTATAGAATATCTCAAACGGCTTCTCCATTAACAACATACTATCCCAATCAGTGTCTGAGCATAAGTGATGAAACCTATTGTAATTTTTTGTACAGTAAATTCTGCCAAAGTGACATTTATTTTTCGTTTTATGTGATTTGAATTTTATTTTACTGTAAACAGCCTCATGATCAGATAAATTGGAGGGCATGATTGAACAGGAGATACAGGAATGTTCGAGATTAGTGCAGAAGTAGTCGATTGTCGTTGCTGAGTATTGGGATATACGAGTTGGTGAATTGACATGATTGAATAGGCCAAAAGAGTCAAAGATATTTTTAAGTCTTCGGGTACACATTTTGGACTCATCTTTATAGTCAATATTAAAATCCCCAGCTAGAATAATATTATACATACGAGCAACCGAATCGAACAGAAGGTTGAATGGATAGTATCTGGGTTGTATTCGATTATGATGTTATGCTGTGTATATAGTTAAACACACTAGGTGACGGTATTCCCGTTTCACATACGAGCGACCGAAACGAACAAAAAGTTGAATGGATAGTCTGAACAATCAATGTATCTGGGTGGTATCCGATTATATCGCATTACTGTATATATAGTGATACTAACCAGGTGACGGTACTTCCGTTACACATACTAGCGACTGAATCGAACAGAAGGTTGAATGGTTAGACGAAACGATAATTGTATCTGAGTTGTATTCGATGATAACGTGATGATGTTTATATAGCAATACTCAACAGGGAACTGTTCTTCCGTTACACATACGAGCGACCGAAACGAACAGAAAGTTGAATGGATAGTCTGAACAATCAATGTATCTGGGTGGTATCCGATCATATCGCAATACTGTATATAATGTGATACTAACCAGGTGACGGTACTTCCGTTACACATACTAGCGACTGAATCGAACAGAAGGTTAAATGGTTAGACGAGACGATAATTGAAACTAAGTTGTATTCGATTATATCGTGGTGATGTTTATATAGAAATACTCACCAGGTAACTGTTCTTTCGTTTTCACATACAAACGACCGAATCGAGCAGAAGGTCGAATGGATAGATTGAACAATCATCGTATCTGGGTTGTATTCGATTATGTTTATATAGTTATACTCACCAGGTAACTGTTCTTCCGTTACACATACTAGCGACTGAATCGAACAGAAGGTTAAATGGTTAGACGAAACGATAATTGAAACTGAGTTGTATTCTATTATATCGTGGTGATGTTTATATAGAAATACTCACCAGGTTACTGTTCTTCCGTTATACATACGAGCAACCGGAATGGATAGTATATGGGTTGTATTCGATTATGATGTTATGCTGTGTATATAGTTATACACACTAGGTGACGGTATTCCCGTTTCAAATACGAGCGACCGAAACGAACAGAAAGTTGAATGGATAGTCTGAACAATCAATGTATCTGGGTGGTATCCGATTATATCGCAATACTGTATATATAGTGATACTAACCAGGTGACGGTACTTCCGTTACACATACTAGTGACTGAATCGAACAGAAGGTTAAATGGTTAGACGAAACGATAATTGAAACTGAGTTGTATTCGATTATATCGTGGTGATGTTTATATAGCAATACTCACCAGGTAACTGTTCTTCCGTTTTACATACAAGCGACCGAATCGAGCAGGAGGTTGAATAGATAGATTGAACAATCATCGTATCTGGGTTGTATTCGATAATGTTTATATAGTTATACTCACCAGGTAACTGTTCTTCCGTTACACATACTAGCGACTGAATCGAACAGAAGGTTAAATGGTTAGACGAAACGATAATTGTAACTGAGTTGTATTCTATTATATCGTGGTGATGTTTATATAGAAATACTCACCAGGTTCCTGTTCTTCCGTTATACATACGAGCAACCGAATCGATTAGAAGGTTGAATGGATAGTATCTGGGTTGTATTCGATTATGATGTTATGCTGTGTATATAGTTAAACACACTAGGTGACGGTATTCCCGTTTCACATACGAGCGACCGAAACGAACAGAAAGTTGAATGGATAGTCTGAACAATCAATGTATCTGGGTGGTATCCGATTATATCGCAATACTGTATATATAGTTATACTAACCAGGTGACGGTACTTCCGTTACACGTACTAGCGACTGAATCGAACAGAAGGTTGAATGGTTAGACGAAACGATAATTGAAACTAAGTTGTATTCGATTATATCGTGGTGATGTTTATATAGAAATACTCACCAGGTAACTGTTCTTTCGTTTTCACATACAAGCGACCGAATCGAGCAGAAGGTCAAATGGATAGATTGAACAATCATCGTATCTGGGTGGTATTCGATTATGTTTATATAGTTATACTCACCAGGTAACTGTTCTTCCGTTACACATACTAGCGACTGAATCGAACAGAAGGTTAAATGGTTAGACGAAAAGATAATTGAAACTGAGTTGTATTCTATTATATCGTGGTGATGTTTATATAGAAATACTCACCAGGTTACTGTTCTTCCGTTATACATACGAGCAACCGAATCGAACAGGAGGTTGAATGGATAGATTGTATTCGATAATGTTTATATAGTTATACTCACCAGGTAACTGTTCTTCCGTTACACATACTAGCGACTGAATTGAACAGAAGGTTAAATGGTTAGACGAAACGATGGATAGTATCTGGGTTGTATTCTATTATGATGTTATGCTGTGTATATAGTTAAACACACTAGGTGACGGTATTCCCGTTTCACATACGAGCGACCGAAACGAACAGAAAGTTGAATGGATAGTCTGAACAATCAATGTATCTGGGTGGTATCCGATTATATCGCAATACTGTATATATAGTGATACTAACCAGGTGACGGTACTTCCGTTACACATACTAGCGACTAAATCGAACAGAAGGTTGAATGGTTAGACGAAACGATAATTGTAACTGAGTTGTATTCGATGATAACGTGATGATGTTTAGATAGCAATACTCACCAGGTAACTGTTCTTCCGTTTTACATACAAGCGACCGAATCGAGCAGAAGGTTGAATTTAGTATAGATTGAACAATCATCGTATCTGGGTTGTATTCGATTATGTTTATATAGTTATACTCACCAGGTAACTGTTCTTCCGTTATACATACGAGCGACTGAATTGAACAGAAGGTTGAATGGATAGTATATGGGTTGTATTCGATTATGATGTTATGCTGTGTATATAGTTATACACACTTGTTACCCCCTTTTTCCCCGGGGCTGACTCAGGAGAGTGGGGTGGTTCGAAGGGATAATAATAATCCTGATTTGTTCAATTTAAATTATATTTCTGATATGACAACTTGCTGATTGGTTGCTGGACAGTCCTAGTGGCAAGGCGATCAACGCTTATGGACCTGTGAAGCGTCTAGAGAGCTACCTTCAGATTAGCTCGACCTATCTAACCTAACTAAATGCTACCTTAGTTTATTATTTACACGATAAGAATAATAATATTAGTGACATGACCCAGATAAATGGTAGAATACCATCACCAGTACAAGGCCAGTGGTACAGGGTTATTTACTGTAAGTGATTATACATAAATATATAGGGTTTAACAAGTGGCAAAATTCAATATGAGGGTGGTTTCAGGCACATACAGGACTTTCCAACAGTCCTATCTGGATCTGATGAGCTCGATGTCTGCTTCGATGTTCACCAGTCGTGAAACTACTAAGCTAGGGTTACCTGATTCTAGCTGGAGTAGGTAATTGATGTCAGTCCGTTGGCAGCATACCATAAACCAGATTTCAGCAGGCACTACAGGTTGCGAGCAGGATGTTCCGGCTCAGCAAAGAGATATATGTTGAAGTTTTCAAGCAAGCATGCAGCTGTAACGAAGCGCTTTTTGCTAGCTTCATTACTAGACGGTTACCTGACCAGATTTTTGTTATAATATATTAGTATATCGTTCCAGGCTGATTTAGAGTAATTTTTGATTTTATTCAACTCCAGTAAGTACACACCCTGTATACTACTCTCTCCGCGTTGGTTCGATTTTCCTTGCTTTCCTGGTTTTTGTGCGAGTACCAGCAAAATCGTGTGACAAGAAATATCGCCTGACCAGTTTGGACCAATCCGAATCGAGTCCTTAACAAAGTTTTTTTTCTGAGCACATGAATACCAGAGAGACCCTGGAAGAGGATTCGATTTCAGAGATTGGTTGAGTCTAGTTCACCAGTTAAGTAGTACCTTGTTGAGTTCAAGCGAGTTGAGTTCTCCAGCCTGCAGCTGATTCCACCCAGTTGCCGCAACCAGAGTAAGCATTATATTTCGCTGATTAACGCTTGGGCCACAAGATCAAATAAGTTCTGTTCAATTATTTGCATCCGATTCACAATATCCGAAAAAATCGTTAATTTCCTGTCCTCGAAGATTTTTGATTCTGATATTATTATTGGGAACAGTCTTTGAGGATAGTGATCACAAATTAAACAAATATCCCAGAAGGTTTTGTTTCACGTAATTTATTATGAGGATCAGCCTTTTGTGATATCCGGTGTAACAGTAGCGCGTATTTGTAAGGGCTGGGAAAATTAACTCCAGCTAGGCTTATGTGCAAATCATTTTATCGAACTTATCCTGATCATATAAAAGCTCGCTTGCATCGCTTTCCTGCTTGTTGCTTTCGCTTTGCTTTCCCGATGTGCCTGATTTTTTTTATGCTAACGAAATAATATCTAAAACCTGTGGTAACTGCCTGTAATTTTTCTGGTTGAGGTGAAAGAAATTCGCTTTATATATAATTTCTGCAAGTTTGACGGCTATATTCACGTTTATATTCCTGATGTATATCTATCGTGCCGGCTCGTAAAAATCAGCTGGAATTTGTCAATTTCGATTCCCGGCTTAAGGCTATATGTAATTTTGTGTATCATTGTATATTTTCTTGAAAATTCGTTTGTTCACCTGTTGATTTGGATAATCTCGTGCCTGTAATAAACTGTATAAAACGATCCCGGGTTTTATTGAGTGTGAATGGTGAATTGCTTAATAATTTTGCCTGTAGATTCTCGAACTAAATAGGAACTCACAACCTTAAGATCTTCAGTAAATCCGTGATATAACCAAATTCCGTTAAAACATCTGTAGAGTAGCTTGTAATCCAGCATAACCTAAGGGAGAGTCATTAAAGCCTACCCTTCCTTAGTATACTTGTAACCAGTCTAACTATCTGACCCCTGGTTTACACAAGGGGGTACATTGTACGTAGTTATTTTGTATCTCTTCTCCACTGACAGCTACCTAGGGCCTTCCAACGAACCATAAGTTCTGGAAGCAAGTGGAGCATACCACTTTATAAAAAAAAAACTGGCGCCCGAGGCTACCGATCAGACAGATCTAGTTCCTGGGCCCCCCTTGTAAGGTTCTATACCCCAATTTAGACCCTTACAAATTGTCGGCCCGAGCAGGGACCTGAGTTAGAAAATTTGAGTTGTAGAGATCTGTGTCCGAAAAACCCGTAAAAACCGAGTTCAAAATTTTTCATACTACCTGAATTTTGAAAACCGGTGAAAACCGTCATTTGACCAGAATTTTGAGAGATACCTGATTTTTGTTATTCATAATCTGTTAATTCGGATTAATTCGCTATTAGATATACTGAAATCAAAAATCCTGTGGGAAATACCTGATTTTGAGAAAGTAGTACCTGTATATTAATATTCTTTCAACTACAAGGCAAAATCAAATCGATTCACCTGGGAAATTTCACACTCACTGAAATTAGGATTCAAATATAAAAAGAAAATTCTCATAAAAACCAGAATACCAACCCTGTTATTTTACTGTACAGTATATATCATTTCATTTTTATTATTCATTGTTGCAAATACCTGAAGTGAAAATTCCTGATATAGATAAACCAGATTGTTGGAAAATCCTGTAGAAATAGTGAACATCTGATTTTTGGGAAACCTATATTAGCAAATACCTACCTGATTTTTGGGAAATCTTATCTGGTTTGAACTTTAATAAATTGCTATCAAATACAACACAATATAAAATCAAATCAGTCCTGAACTTTTGGGCACTTTTAACCAAAAGAAATTTTTCACCAACATAGCACAATAACTAGATCACTGCAAAATTTTCCTGGGAATTTCACTGTCCAGTAGAGCCTTTTCAACTACTTTTGAACTTCAGCTGCCTGTGAATATCAGTGTTGAATTTATTTGCCTGTGTACCATTTTTGGGCTTCAGATTTTCTCTGATTTTTCCCAAGAATTGCTCAGGTACCTATTTGCTGATAGTCAAATTTCCTGATAATCAATTTCAAACTGCTTTCACCGCCAGTGATCGAATTCCTATCTGCCAGTAACTGGGTTTTGCTTTTGATTTCCTGAACCTGGTAACCTGCATGTCTTCGTTGGTTTTTCAATTATACTTGATTTTTCAAAAGTAGTTGAACAAACATTTCATTTTTCTGAATTTTTTTTTTTTGCACATCAACCAGTTGAAGGTCCAGAGATTTGATTGTACCAGTATTTGCTATATCTTGTCCAGAGTTTTATTCCCCCTGAGTCCTGACAGGTCCTGAAATCAAGGAAAAGTGAATAATAAAGGTTTTCAGAATCCAGTGAATTGATTGTACCTGATTGAATAGAAAATGTCTCAAGATAAACTGTACTGTGATAACCCGGATCAGCTGTTCATACCCCCAGAACAACCCCGGAATAGTAGGCCATCCTCTCCTGACCCAGATAGGGAATACAGTGATGATTACTTCACAACCCTAGAGCCTAGAGTAGGTTGGGTCTATCGCTTGAAGAAACCTGATCTGGAGGAAGAGCTAAGCAGGTATGGTTTAGCTACTGAAGGGACTGTGAGTGAACTCCGGAAACGTTTGGTGTGGTTCCTGAGGGAAGAACTTCCCAAGCTGATAGGGTTCAAACATCAGCATCCAGAATCGGCCCCTGGAGTTTCCGGAACACAAACCGGAGTGAATAACCCGACGAATCAGACAAAACCCCCAGACCCCCCGCAACATAATATTCCACCTGGTAATAGTGGTAATACTGGAACTGGAAGTACTGGAACAGCTGATAGTCATGTAATGGCAAAACCGCCGTGGCTACAACCACGACCGCCGTTGCCAATCCCCGCAACCACGAAACTGAAAACACATCATTGGAATCTACACTTCGATGGAACCAGAGATCCAGTGGCGTTCCTAGAAAGACTTGAAGAAATCGGGGAAGCCGAAAAAGCTAGTCCAGAACAATTACTGGATGTGTTGCCGGAATTATTGCAAGGACGAGTACTCCTATGGTACCGCTGCAATAAAAGATTCTGGAATTCTTGGTCGTCCTTTAAGAAGATTTTTCAGAAATCATATTTTCCCATCGGTTACCAGGATGACTTGGAAATGGCCATAAGTCGAAGACTTCAAAGAGATAACGAGCCTGCCATGGATTATGTGGTAGATTTACAAACTCTCCTCCGACGTCATGGAAACCTTGATCCGGCCCAAGAACTAGCCTGGTTATATCGGAACCTTCTTCCGGACTACCGCCAATACATCAAAAAGAACGATTTCTTCGATGTCCCTTCCTTGATTTCCCTAATCCTGGAATTCCAGCAGTTGCGTGGCGAGATCCGCCGAATGTACTACCGGAACCAGACTTCTACTCCCCCGGTTCGAATGTCCTACCCCGAACCGCCACCAGTCACTCGACCGATACCAGCCAGCCAATCTCTGACCAGTAGACCGCCACCGAGGGCCATCCTGCCCCCGAATACAAATACCCCGGTTATGACACCAGCAGCCGGACAACCGGCATTCAACCGTGGAAGTACCTGTTGGAGATGTGGACAGTCTGGGCATCAACGAGCAGATTGTAGAAATGCCTTCAAGCTATTCTGCTCCAGGTGTGGCCGTGAAGGAGTCCTGTCGAGGGATTGTTCCTGTGCCCAGCCGGAAAACTCAACCGGAGCCCGCCTGAACCGAGGACAGGCCGGCTCCAGCAATTAAATATCCCGGAAACCCCCCCCAAAACCCGACCAGACGAAAACCGGCCGTTCATACCAGTAACCATTGGGGATACGATATTCTCCGCCTTAGTCGATACTGGAGCTACTAGGTCGTTTGCTAGTACCAGAGTAGCTAACTGTTGCAAACGACATAGGTATCAAGAATACCCGAACACAGTAGTCCAGTCCCGACAAGCCGATGGTTCGCTCATCAAGGTAACCGGAGTTTTCAAACCTGAGATGACAATCGGCACCGAGGATATCACCTGTGAGTTACTGATAATTCCCAGCCTGGCAGCCGATATCGTGATTGGAATGGATGTCCTTCGCACACAGGGCTTTAGTATTGATCTACAAACAGCCGCCGTGTATAGGAACCAGAAGAACGTGACCGTTCTTGGTTCCCAGAGAAAGTCGTCTGCAGTTCCGGATCCGACACCTAACCTGCCGCCAGTAACTGAGAATCCGGGTCTTCCGGGGAGCCGACAATCTCCTACGCCAAGGAGACCCGAGGACAGAAGGAAAACCGATAACGAGACTCGTCCGGGTCTTCCCGGAAACCGACCAGTTCCCGAAAATAAAAAACATGTCAATCAGAAAACTCCGGGTCTTCCCGGAAACCGACCAGTTCCTGAGAATAGGAAACCTGATAATCAACACAATCCGGGGCTTCCCGGAACCAGACAATTTCCTAAGGACAGGAAATCCGAAAACCGTAGAAAAACTCGAAAACGAAATAGAACCAGAAAACATAAAAACTGCAGAACATCCGGAACCAGAGCAGCGGAAAATCAACTGGAACCAGAAACTACCTGCAGCCCGATAGTAGTTGAGGATCCACCGTGCCGAAATCTTTCACCGGATCAACACAGTAGATTGCAACGATTCCTGGACCAGGAATTACCGGCATTTGAGAGGATTAGAGGACCTACACCTTTAGTGGAACATCGCATTCGTTTGAAGACGACCGAACCGATCAAACAAAGGTACCGCCCGCAAAATCCGAAAATGCAAGAGGTGATCAATGAAGAAGTCGATAAGATGTTGGCAGATGGCATCATCGAACCTTCCAGTAGTCCATGGAGTTCACCTGTAGTTATTGTGAAAAAGAAAGATGGAAAGCACCGATTTTGCATCGATTTCCAGAAAGTCAACGACGTAGCCGAAAAAGATGCATACCCGCTGCCGTTCATCAATGCAATCCTGGACAAGTTGAGAGAAGCAAAATTCATCTCTAGCCTAGACCTGAGGCAGGGATATTGGCAAATACCGCTATCAGCCGATAGCAAACCGATAACCGCCTTCACCGTACCTGGAAGGGGGTTATTCCAGTTTAAGGTAATGCCGTTTGGGCTTCACTCAGCACCTGCCACTTTCCAGAGATTGATGGACACCCTGATCGGACCCGAAATGGAACCGTTTGCTTTTGCATATTTAGACGACATAATTGTGCTAAGCACGACCTTTGACGAACACCTGATCAATCTTCAGCGAGTGTTTCATCAGTTACGTCAGGCTAACCTGCAGCTCAACCCGGAGAAGTGCAAGTTCTGCCTGAGCTCGCTGAAATACCTGGGCCATGTAGTGACCGCCGACGGAATAAAAACCGATTCAGACAAAATAGAGTCTATAGTTCAGTGGCCTGCCCCAAACACCCTGAAGAAACTTCGCCAATTCTTAGGAATGGCATCCTGGTATAGGAGATTTATACCGAATTTCTCCGGGATAGTGGCACCACTGACGAAGCTTCTGAAAAAAGGTAACCGTTGGAAGTGGACAGAAACTGAAGATACCGCCTTCGCGTTTCTGAAAGCTCGGCTTACCGAAGCTCCTGCTTTGACCTGTCCAGATTTCACCAAGCCGTTCATACTACAAACTGATGCCTCCGATTGTGGACTGGGAGCTGCGCTCACACAGGACATAGAGGGTCAGGAAAAGGTAGTGGCGTACGCGAGTAGAATGTTAACCGGACCAGAACGTAACTACTCCGTGACCGAAAAGGAATGCTTGGCGATAGTCTGGAGCATCGAAAAGCTTAGACCCTACCTGGAAGGCTATCACTTCACCGTCCTCACCGATCATTTGTCTCTGAAATGGTTACAGTCCATCAAGAGTCCTGCCGGCCGTATAGCCCGATGGGCTATGTTCTTGCAGCAATTCGACTTTGAAGTCAAATACCGTAGGGGAATCCTGAACAAAGTGGCCGACGCTTTATCCCGGCAACCGTTACCGCACTCCAGTTCCGAAGAACCAGACATAGATGTCCAAGTTTGTGCCACCGCCGCAGAAATTGAAGCCGGAGAAAAATGTTCTTGGTACCGCACGAAGATAACTGAAGTGGAGAAAAACCCAGAAGCCTTTCCCGATTTTTGCATCAAAGAAGGAAGATTATTCCGACACTTCTGGGATGCCAACAAGTTGTGTGAATTAGGCATGAGCGATCCCTGGAAACTTTGCATCCCAAAGCCACTTAGACAACAAGTCTTGATGGAAAACCACGATGATATCACCGCCGGACACATGGGAATAGCTAAGACGACCGCTAGGATCACTCACAAGTATTACTGGCCTGGAATGTTCCGAGAAATTGCTCACTATGTCCGGAGCTGTAAAACGTGCCAGGAATACAAGGTATCGCAGCAACAGCCACCTGGGAAAATGCACCCATCTCCGAACACCAAACCGTGGGATACTGTCTCCACCGATCTAGTTGGACCACTTCCGCGCTCCAGTAAAGGACATTGTTACCTGGCCGTCTACCAAGATAGGTTCACCAAATGGGTACAACTCCGTCCTCTTCGAAAAGCGACCTCCCGAGCCGTTTCTCAAGCACTGTACGAGGATATTATTCTGAGATTTGGACGCCCTGCCACCGTGATCAGCGACAACGGAACCCAATACACGGGTAAACCCTTTGAGGACCTGCTCGCCGAACTGGAGATCAAACACCGCCTGACACCGCCGTATACGCCCCAAGCAAATCCTGTGGAACGTACCAACAAAACGGTAAAAACAATGATCGCCCAGTATTGTGAGAATGACCACCGGAAATGGGACCAGTACCTGCCCGAATTACAGTTTGCAGTGAATACTGCCCGGCATGACTCTACCGGTTTCAGCCCAGCCTTCTTGATGTTTGAAAGAGAATTGGAACCACCCAAATCGGTATATCGACCTGAAAGCCCTGAGGAAGAAACCCAATGCGCACCAAATATTTGGGCTACACACCTGACCAAGCTGCAAGAAGTGCACGAATTGGTACGGATAAACTTGACCAGAGCTTTCAACCAGCAAAGTCATTACTACAACCTAAGACGCCGCGATTGGAGATGCCACCTTGGAGATAAGGTGATGAAGAGGGAGCATAACATCTCCTCCGGAATCCGAGGACACGCCGCCAAACTAGCTCCAAAGTACTCGGGACCGTTTACTGTTACCCGTGTTGTATCCCCTGTAGTATATGACCTGAGAGGATCGACCGGAAAGCGGTGTAATCGGGTTCACATCAAAGATCTAAAACCTTTCTTTGCCGACGAGACCTCGTAATAGTTTGAAATCCGTAGATCTTTAGCCAACCAGACCGCAGGATGGACTTTCTGGACGAGATGGAGGAGTTCCTTCAGGAGTTTGGCACGCCCTCTCCCCCACCTGTCCCGGAAATGGACCTGGGGTTCAATCTGTCCACCCCCCGATTGGAGGGGCTGGTAGCCGAACTTCCCCAGTCCCCACTATATTTTGACCCGTTTCCCGCCGAAAACTTATTCCCCGATCAGCATACCCCTGTCCCCAGCCCCAACTTCAGCCCCACGCCTCCAGGCTACGCCCCGATGCTGCCGCCACCGATCCATCTTCCCCGGGAGATCTATAGGTCTCCGGATACCCTGTCCCCCCGCTCCTCTTTCCCGATCCCCCATCGGCAACTGCCCCGGCCAATGTCGTCACCCCCCAGACCGGTGGACACTCTGCTGGCCACCTTGCCGCCCTCAACAACCTCGGCGATGGAGGAGAAGACGGAGGTACGGCGATGGATAGCGGAGGAGTTCCTTCGCTGCAAATCCAGGGAGGAATGGTCGCCCTTGATGGCGGAATTGGTGCAGGGACTCCGACCCCCACACTGCCCCCCTGATCGCAGGTGCCGAGTACGCCTGCGTACCGCAGGCCAGATGATCTGGATCACCATCCCTCAAGTAAACCCGAGAACTCCGGACACTTGAGGGATGACACAATCTTGTAATATTCTTTTGTTGTAGCGAAAACCATGAGCGAAGAGATGTTAGATCTGTTCGCCTCCCCCCTGCCGTCACCGCAACCGTTCGACCCGCCGTCACCTGCCGAGGCGTCGCCACCTCAGGACCAGAACGTCGCCGAAGCACCTGTCGCCGAAGAGGTCATCCCCGACGAAGAGGCATTCACTGTCAAAGAGGCGACACCTACCGCCGAGGAGAAATCTGCCGAAGAGGCGACATCTACCACCGAGGAGACATCTCCTGCCGAAGATGCCTCCAAGAAATCAGCTCCTGCCGAGGATACGCCTCCCGCCGCCCTGCAGTCCCCAACCAGGGGAACCCCTTCAGCCGTCCCCCCGAATCCAGTCGGGGTTTCACGGCCGACATCCCGGCCGCCAACACCAGCACGCCCAGGCGCTCCTTGGTACCTGCCGGTTCGAATGCATCTGTGCTGGCGATGTGGTACCCCCGGGCACGACCGGGGCCGTTGCACTCAGCCACAGACTCTATTTTGTTCCAGATGTGGGCTGGTGGGAGTTCGCTCCTGTGACTGCCCGTGTGCGCCGACCCAGAGACCGTCGAGCACCTATGTGCCAGTTTTGATCCAGGATCGGCCCCGAATCCCTGTAACTCGTGCGCCGGCCAAAATCCAGATCAACCAGAAGACCCAGACACCCACGCCAATTGTCGCCGACCGAGGAGTACAGTGCAACATGTGTGCCTGCGAGAAAATTCGACCCGGATTCCGGTATTGACCGGATAGAGCCCGAAAATAGCAGGCATTCCACCTGCCCCGCCAGCAAGCATTTCCGCCTGCCCCGACAGCAGGCCTACCACGACGGCCTAGCTTCCCAGCAGGCAACCACCCGGACCCCGTGAAGAATGTTTAATGTTTATTTTCAGGTTATATGAAGGACGATGTTTTTTTTTCGTTTGTTAGAGAAAAAATTGCAGCCAAGGCTTCAATTTTTTCTTCCGCAAGTAGGAGGGGTGTGTAACGAAGCGCTTTTTGCTGGCTTCATTACTAGACGGTTACCTGACCAGATTTTTGTTATAATATATTAGTATATCGTTCCAGGCTGATTTAGAGTAATTTTTGATTTTATTCAACTCCAGTAAGTACACACCCTGTATACTACTCTCTCCGCGTTGGTTCGATTTTCCTTGCTTTCCTGGTTTTTGTGCGAGTACCAGCAAAATCGTGTGACAAGAAATATCGCCTGACCAGTTTGGACCAATCCGAATCGAGTCCTTAACAAAGTTTTTTTTCTGAGCACATGAATACCAGAGAGACCCTGGAAGAGGATTCGATTTCAGAGATTGGTTGAGTCTAGTTCACCAGTTAAGTAGTACCTTGTTGAGTTCAAGCGAGTTGAGTTCTCCAGCCTGCAGCTGATTCCACCCAGTTGCCGCAACCAGAGTAAGCATTATATTTCGCTGATTAACGCTTGGGCCACAAGATCAAATAAGTTCTGTTCAATTATTTGCATCCGATTCACAATATCCGAAAAAATCGTTAATTTCCTGTCCTCGAAGATTTTTGATTCTGATATTATTATTGGGAACAGTCTTTGAGGATAGTGATCACAAATTAAACAAATATCCCAGAAGGTTTTGTTTCACGTAATTTATTATGAGGATCAGCCTTTTGTGATATCCGGTGTAACAGTAGCGCGTATTTGTAAGGGCTGGGAAAATTAACTCCAGCTAGGCTTATGTGCAAATCATTTTATCGAACTTATCCTGATCATATAAAAGCTCGCTTGCATCGCTTTCCTGCTTGTTGCTTTCGCTTTGCTTTCCCGATGTGCCTGATTTTTTTTATGCTAACGAAATAATATCTAAAACCTGTGGTAACTGCCTGTAATTTTTCTGGTTGAGGTGAAAGAAATTCGCTTTATATATAATTTCTGCAAGTTTGACGGCTATATTCACGTTTATATTCCTGATGTATATCTATCGTGCCGGCTCGTAAAAATCAGCTGGAATTTGTCAATTTCGATTCCCGGCTTAAGGCTATATGTAATTTTGTGTATCATTGTATATTTTCTTGAAAATTCGTTTGTTCACCTGTTGATTTGGATAATCTCGTGCCTGTAATAAACTGTATAAAACGATCCCGGGTTTTATTGAGTGTGAATGGTGAATTGCTTAATAATTTTGCCTGTAGATTCTCGAACTAAATAGGAACTCACAACCTTAAGATCTTCAGTAAATCCGTGATATAACCAAATTCCGTTGAAACATCTGTAGAGTAGCTTGTAATCCAGCATAACCTAAGGGAGAGTAATTAAAGCCTACCCTTCCTTAGTATACTTGTAACCAGTCTAACTATCTGACCCCTGGTTTACACAAGGGGGTACATTGTACGTAGTTATTTTGTATCTCTTCTCCACTGACAGCTACCTAGGGCCTTCCAACGAACCATAAGTTCTGGAAGCAAGTGGAGCATACCACTTTATAAAAAAAAACTGGCGCCCGAGGCTACCGATCAGACAGATCTAGTTCCTGGGCCCCCCTTGTAAGGTTCTATACCCCAATTTAGACCCTTACACAGCGATGAGATAGGCGAAGTAAAAGAAGGCCTAAAAATGCATATTTCTAAGCGAGGCAATAAGGAGGAAGCAGAGAAGTGGTTAGCTAGATTCAAGCAGAGCTGTGATACATGCGAGGGAATATGATTATGATTTACCTTGGATAGAAGATGGCCTGAGGTGGCAACTCGGATTCCGAGTTGAGGTTATGAACTGGAGATCAAAAAAATATACCTATTTATCCAACACTATGTTGTAACTATCAAATTAACATTAATTTCGACAGTTTTGGGCAATATTCCTGAATCCCCTTTTGTAAAATCCGCTAAAGCGTGAGCACGTTTTCTTTCCCAGAATTCGTAGCCAGAGAAAAACAAGAGAGACCTATATGTTCCAGATCAATAGGCCGAAGAATCATCATTCTCGCCTTTTCATTACTTAGCTCCAGAGAGAGACAGATAGTTATCAAGTGTCAGCACAATCTGACAATTCCACATGTAGCTACAAATATATTAACCTCCTGTTCTGCCAAGACTCAAGACAACTGACGCTAATGATACATACTACCACCTGGGTAGAACCATCTCCATTACTGAGGCCCCTAATCAAATAAAAGAAGAATTTGACATTTAACCCTAAATCAAAATCACTAACATATTATTATATTATGAACAATAACAAGTAGGTAACCATGTTGATGTTTTTATCTGGAATTAATCCCTTTTCTTTGGATTTTCATCCTTGGAAGTTGAGAATGACCTAAAATCAGGTATGAATGAACATAGGTATCTTATGTTTGAATAAATAATAAGTACTATAGGCAACGCCTAATCAATTAGTTATTAGATAAAATCGAACCGTAACAACTCCCCCCTTCCGTGAAGAAAGTTTTTTTTTTCCAGAGATGGAATAAAAACTTTGAATGTCTTCCTTGAGGAGTTCAGGTAAGTATCCTTATCGATTTCATCAAGCAGAATCACGTGTTAGTTGCATGCAGGATAACAAGTAGACTAGGATAGAATAACTAGCCCAGGTAAGTGAGTTAGTCCGTCAGTCCATGACCTAGTGTGAGCTAATCCTCCTCATCAGAGTTCAGTTCGGGGGGATGAGCCTTGATGTCTTTGGCGTGCCAAACTTCCTTGCACTTTCCAGTATAGTCAACTTACTCATACGACCATGGTGACATTATCTTAGAAATGAGATATGGCCCTTCATATTTAGGCGCAAATTTAGCGGTGAATCCCTTGGTAGCATCCGACAAAGCATATTTGCGTTTCCATACTCGCTGGTTCAATTGAAATTTCTCGTCTCTTCTGCGGAGGTTGTAACGTTGTCTACTGGTTTCGAAACTCTTTTTGATCCGATGGATTACATCCTTGAACACCTCCGTCAATGCTCCTGCTCGAGTTATTGGATCGAATGGAGTGTCGGACAGTTTTATGTCGTCGGTCTCAGTTCCCGAGAGATGAATTTCACGACCAAACATAACAAAATTTGGAGTGAGTTTGGTTATTTCATGACAAGAAGACCTAATTGCACAAGCTACCTTTGGAAGGAATTTATCCCATATTCGATGATTATCTGAGACATATGAAGATAACATCGTTTTGATGACTCGGTGGCACCGTTCCACAGGGTTCGCCTGGGCATGGAAGTTCGAAATGAAACCAGATTGTATGTCATATTTATCGAGTACTGACTGCAGATTCTTGCTTTTGAATTGCACCCCATTATCCATGATAACCTTCTGAGGAGCTCCAAACATCAAGACGACTTGATCCTCGAAGATTTCCGAAACTTTGTTGGCCGTAGCCTGTCGAAGGGGAAATAAAAGGACAAACTTACTGAAGATATCCTGAACAGAGAGGATATATGAAAAGCCCGCACTGGATCTGGGCAAAGGTCCCACTAAGTCCATACTAAGAATTTGCCAAGGTCGTGAAGTAGTTGGGGCTGAACTTAAAAGAAGGCCTGCCGGCCTGCGCTGTTCTGGCTTGGTCATCAGACAAATCCGACAACGACGAACATATCTAGCGACATCTTCTTTGAGCTTAGGCCAGTAATATCGGGATGATATCCGGGAGCATGTCTTAGAGATACCAGCGTGACCGCAGGTCGGCGGATCATGGTGATCTCTAATGATATCTTTCCTTTTTTCCTTAGGCACTACCCTGAGCCAACCATCCGAAGCCTCAGCGAGATCAGGATAAGTTAGGCTCACTCGTTTGAACAACCTACCATTTTCAATGCGGAACAGTGGATATTTTGAAGGAGTGGTCTTCACTTTCTTGCACATTCTGATAAACCATGTGTCCGTGGGTTTTTCTACTTCAGCAGACTCGACAGCATCCACTCGAGGAACTGCTCTTGAAAGGGCATCAGGTACGACCAAATCTCTAGCCTTCCGGTGGATGACATCGAAGTCGTATTGTTGAAGTCTAACTGCCCATCTGGCAATCCGTCCTATAGGGTCCTTAATACTATTGATCCACTTCAAACTAAAGTGATCTGTCGTGACGGTGAATTTGGTGCCCTCTAGATATGGCCGTAACTTCTCTATCGCGAACAGAACAGCGAGACACTCCTTTTCAGTGGTGCTATACCTTCGTTCAGCCTTGGAGAGAGATCTACTTAAATAACATATGACCCTCTCTTGGCCATCCTCTCCTCCAACCTGGGTAAGTACTGCTCCCAGTCCGTAATCGGAAGCGTCAGTCTGTACTGAGAAAGGAAGATCGAAATTAGGGCAAGAAAGGATAGGCGCCGAGACTAAGTGTTCCTTCAGAATGCAGAAGGCGTTCTCGCAATCTTCTGACCATTCGAATACCTTATTTTTCCGAAGAAGAGAACATAAGGGGGCGGTGACAGTGGAAAATTGGGGTACGAACCGCCTGTACCACGACGCTAGGCCTATAAGTCGGCGGACATCTCCAACATTTTTGGGAGTGGGAATATTGAGTATGGCCTCAACTTTACCTGGATCGACCATCAAGCCTGCCGAACCAACCACGTAGCCAAGATATTTTAGCTCGGATTTACAGATGTGGCACTTATCCTTATTTAGGGTGAGACCAGCCTTCTGTAGCCGATTGAGAACTTCTTGCAGAACCTCTATGTGTTTGTCGAACGACGCTGTACAAATGATCACATCATCAAGATATACGAACACATATTGTTCTAAGTCGACTCCTATTACCCTATCGATAAATCTCTGCCACGTAGCTGGGGCATTATGCAGTCCCATCGGCATCCGCCTGAACTGAAATAATCCCCTGTTGGGTACCACAAAGGCTGTCAACGGTTTTGATTCCTCCGCCAGTGGGATCTGCCAATATGCTGACTTTATGTCGAGCGTAGTTAGGAAGTGGGCATCACGCAACTTATCGAGCGTCGCTCCTACGAACGGTAGGGGATATGCATCTCGAGTGGTAACCTTATTTAATTGTCGAAAGTCGACCACAAACCTGTATCGTCCGTCCGGTTTTTTGATGAGGAGAATGGGCGACGACCAAGGAGAATTTGAAGGTTCTACAACCCCATCGGCCAACATTTTCTCTAGTTCCTCGTTGACTTGCTTCTGGAGAGTTGGTGATAGAGGATAATAGCGTTGCTTAAGGGGTTGAGACGTTGTTGAGATCACATGTTCTACCAGAGTGGTACAACCAAGAGTATTGTCCATCTGCCGGAATGCGACCTCGACCAAATGGTCTAGCCTACTCCTCTGCTCCGGGCTTAAGGAGTCCATAGAAACAAGGGCAACTTCTGGTCTCACTCCATCCAGTTGATTTTTAAAGAACCACTCTTCCGAGAACAGATCTGGAATTATTTGCATTTTTTCCCAAAAATCCATACCTAGGATGAGAATATGTGGCATCGATGGAATAACCAGCACCTCTACAATACTGACCTTCCCCTTCAACTCCATAGGAAGGGATAATGTTCCTTCAATTACGCAGGTCTGTCCACTGGCCACTGTACAAAGTTGATTGTCTGCCTTTTTAAGGGCACAGTGTGATCTTAACAATTCCCATCCTGGTCCTCCTAGAATAGTGTTCGTGGACCCAGAGTCCAATAATCCCAACAACGGTTGTCCAAAAATTTTAACTTTCAAATATGGTCTTGTATCATCTTTGGCATGAGCCAAGACATAATCCAGAATAATTTGTTGGGAGTGGGTGGCCATCGATTGAGGTTGCTTCGCCAGTTGGCCTATTGGCGACCTCCTTTCGGGTTTTTTCGACATCGAGGGCAAGTGTCCGCGGTTAAGTTCTCCTTGCCACAATTGTAACAGAACTTCCTTCGAGGTTCTGAACACTGGCGAAACCTATGTTCGGAACTACCACAATTCCAACAAGAAGCAACTGCAGGTCTATCAGTGGGGATATCGTATTGTCGGTCATGTGGTCCTTGGTGTCTTGTCGGCCGTCTCTCTGGATCATTGTCAAAATGAGAATCCAGAGGTCTATCAGGGTGTGACGATCGTTGGATTGATAAGGTAGGAACAGCGGTTGACGCATTTCCTTGTTGTGAGGACATTGGTCTAGTATCCACTGCCGACACAAAATTTTGGTTACCCATTTTCCGATAGGCTAATTCCGGTTCCAAAAGAGATCTGTATGAGGTGGGCGGGGGAGTGAACCTTTGAACTCTTGATTCAGTTTCTTCGACTGCTCTACTCAATCGAGTGAGCTCACTAATTGATTTGATCTCGCAAAGGGCTAACTGTGTTTGGATCAACGGTAGAAGATTTCGACGGATAATATTGACCCTAGATTCTTCCTCAGGGATGGTCTCCAATTTCCGAAAGAGATTTTCCATGGCAATGACATAAGTCAGTACCTTTTCTTGGGCACCTTGTGTCCTTTTGCGTATTTCGTCCCATAGACTGTACTCGTAGTCGTATGGACGAAAAGCTGCACGCAGTTGCTTGACCAAGTCATTTCAATCTTGAAAATGTCCTGTCCGGAACCACAGTAAGGCATCCAGAGTAAATATTTCAGGAGCCCATCGAAACAGACTCGCTTTTGAAATCCCTCTCGAAGTTCGCAACTCCTCCACTCTCTCCAGAAATTCGTTTACACTTGTTCTGCCATTGTATCTCAGATTGAATCTGTTCAAATCCTTCCATTGCATGTCGTTGGCCATAGAGATGTTTCCAAAAAGCCTGTCATTTGAGCCAATTGGGGACATTTGAAGATTATTCAATCTCTGGCCCAAGGTCACTGAGGGATCGATGGATGAGTCTCTCACTCGAGTAGAATTATTGTAATGTACTCGTCTCGATGTATCATTTTGGCAAGGGGGTCGAATATCGCCAGGAAAGGAAACACGTGATTTAGCAGTCGGTATGGGTACAGCACCCAAATTTTGATGCGACCTAAATGAATTGAGGACCTCCTGGTACGAATTGGTTGGATCCTGATGACTTGACCCTCCCGATGCTCCATGAGTGGTCGGTTGGGAAGGAGCTCTTTCATCCGTCAAATCAATAAGGTCCGGAGATTCATGCACCGGGGCTGGTGAACTATTTAGAGGTACTGAGGTGAGTGGAGGAACAGGAGTATCGAGCAATGATTCCTCATCCTGATGGGCTGGTTCATGAAACGATCCTTGGTCTTCTCTCAAACCCTCATACGCCAGATTCAATTCCCCTATGAACTGGGCACACAAACTAACTAGCTGGGTCCGTTCACTTTCCTCCGACTCACTTTTGCCGACAACCCTCCTCAGTCGTAGCGATATATGTATAAGTCTGCTATAAATTCTTCTGAATTCATTTTCCCCATTTTCATGATTGAATTCTGATAGACTTTTCCCTAACTCGGTCAGTTTGCGTTTGCAAATCTCGAGTTCAGTATCGGTATCCAGAATGGCTTTGACTATTACTGGTCCAGGCTGATTTTTTTCTAGTCGGAAAATGTCTCTCAAAGTGGCCCTTTTCTCCGCTACCGTATTCCCGATGGGTAGTCCTCGAATGTATAATTCGTAAGTCAACTCGTCACCCAAAAGACGATTCACCTCCATCTTTGCCAACCCCACCCTTTCCAGAAAAACGAGGAAAAAATCAGCTAAGTCGATCTTCCTTAGACAACTACTCCTTTCCTTCTAACAATAGGAGAGAAGAATGAGAAAGAGTAGAAGGAAAAAACAAATGAAAATCAGTAAATAATCTTAAATACAGAACCACTCTGTATATTCGATCGAGAAAAAACAAACTATCCCCAATGTCCACCTTATAGTGTAGAAAAATATTATGCAAAATCTTGCTATTACTATAAAATACCTAAATATATTTTCCCTATCACTAAATCGAAAAATCGAAAATTTGAAAAAAAAATATATCCTAGAAAACTCCACAAGATTTCTAATAATTCAATCCATAATCAAGTACCAAATGATTCCATTAGCAATCAATTTCTTTCGATAATTCCCAAGATCGAATGAAATTCAGAGTAGTCAAAAATAAGTTAATTTCCCAAAATAATGTCCCCCTGTGTATGGAGAAAAATGAGACTGATATGTGTACCCAATCGACACACCAACCTTTCACTCCCAGATATGATCTTATCAAATTGATGCAATCTGAAAATATTTGTCGTTACAACACTGTCCGCAACCTGTAAATTTATGTGATAATTCTAAATAACTAAAAAATGTTCCTGAAATTAAGATGCGCCTGAAACCAGCACTTATAACTTCTAGGAGCTATCATTACATGAAAAAAATCTAAAGCATGTTACACTTATCAACCAACCAGCAATTTGTTAACATCACGAATCACCCTGTATCTTGAATGAACAAATCAAACACACGTTTTGGGCGCCAATCTGTTACCCCCTTTTTCCCCGGGGCTGACTCAGGAGAGTGGGGTGGTTCGAAGGGATAATAATAATCCTGATTTGTTCAATTTAAATTATATTTCTGATATGACAACTTGCTGATTGGTTGCTGGACAGTCCTAGTGGCAAGGCGATCAACGCTTATGGACCTGTGAAGCGTCTAGAGAGCTACCTTCAGATTAGCTCGACCTATCTAACCTAACTAAATGCTACCTTAGTTTATTATTTACACGATAAGAATAATAATATTAGTGACATGACCCAGATAAATGGTAGAATACCATCACCAGTACAAGGCCAGTGGTACAGGGTTATTTACTGTAAGTGATTATACATAAATATATAGGGTTTAACAAGTGGCAAAATTCAATATGAGGGTGGTTTCAGGCACATACAGGACTTTCCAACAGTCCTATCTGGATCTGATGAGCTCGATGTCTGCTTCGATGTTCACCAGTCGTGAAACTACTAAGCTAGGGTTACCTGATTCTAGCTGGAGTAGGTAATTGATGTCAGTCCGTTGGCAGCATACCATAAACCAGATTTCAGCAGGCACTACAGGTTGCGAGCAGGATGTTCCGGCTCAGCAAAGAGATATATGTTGAAGTTTTCAAGCAAGCATGCAGCGATGAGATAGGCGAAGTAAAAGAAGGCCTAAAAATGCATATTTCTAAGCGAGGCAATAAGGAGGAAGCAGAGAAGTGGTTAGCTAGATTCAAGCAGAGCTGTGATACATGCGAGGGAATATGATTATGATTTACCTTGGATAGAAGATGGCCTGAGGTGGCAACTCGGATTCCGAGTTGAGGTTATGAACTGGAGATCAAAAAAATATACCTATTTATCCAACACTATGTTGTAACTATCAAATTAACATTAATTTCGACAGTTTTGGGCAATATTCCTGAATCCCCTTTTGTAAAATCCGCTAAAGCGTGAGCACGTTTTCTTTCCCAGAATTCGTAGCCAGAGAAAAACAAGAGAGACCTATATCCCTATCCTCCTTTATGTTCCAGATCAATAGGCCGAAGAATCATCATTCTCGCCTTTTCATTACTTAGCTCCAGAGAGAGACAGATAGTTATCAAGTGTCAGCACAATCTGACAATTCCACATGTAGCTACAAATATATTAACCTCCTGTTCTGCCAAGACTCAAGACAACTGACGCTAATGATACATACTACCACCTGGGTAGAACCATCTCCATTACTGAGGCCCCTAATCAAATAAAAGAAGAATTTGACATTTAACCCTAAATCAAAATCACTAACATATTATTATATTATGAACAATAACAAGTAGGTAACCATGTTGATGTTTTTATCTGGAATTAATCCCTTTTCTTTGGATTTTCATCCTTGGAAGTTGAGAATGACCTAAAATCAGGTATGAATGAACATAGGTATCTTATGTTTGAATAAATAATAAGTACTATAGGCAACGCCTAATCAATTAGTTATTAGATAAAATCGAACCGTAACACCATATAACCCCGTTCACTGGAAAAATGATGACACCGGAAGTAAAACCAAGAATGTGAGCTTCTTTCATCATGGGGATCATAAATGTATTATTTGTTTTCCCCTATGTCGCATTTTCACGAAAATATAGAAACACATTTTCAATAATTCATCAATATCAAATTCTTTTCGTCACTGATCATAATATAACCATATCCACCCTCACGTGACCAAGACTCTCAAGTTCCAGTCATTGAGCATCAACTATCAAATTATACCTATCAAACGTAAAACGTCATCATTAATTCTTGATACATCCTGTACCAGTCAGAACATTTGTATATTTCGAACCGTACACCTATTGAAAATATTGAGTGTAATTTCTTATACACCCAGTATATTTCTTCCATACTAGATAGTTTTAACATACCTGTATTTTATCAGCCTGTTGGTTCCATCGTTAGAGCTATCGAAAATATTGTGAATGAAAGCATTGATTTCTGCAGACGTTGACACATATTCTCTTTGCTGAAAGTGCGATCCCAAATATAGAAAAGTATATTTGTTTCTTGACATATTTTTCAAGGTGAATAATGATTGGAGTATCTGGCTTCAATATAATATGATCTAAATAGTTATATAGCTTTGGATTTTATAACCATACCTTGATCAGAGCTCCGTTTTTGTAATTTCGAAAATTCTTAGTCCTTGAAATATTCACCTCGATATTTCCGATAATATTCAATGTGTTGCCGATGCTGAAAGTGCAATCCTGAATAAACAAAATTATTTCTGTTTCGAGACATATATTTTGAAAAGATCAATGATTGAAGTACCTGGTTCCAATATAATATAATCTTAATAGTTATATAGCCTTGGAATTCATAAACATACCTTGATGAGAGCTTTTTTTTGTGGATATTTTTTTTAACTCTATGACCTTGAAACATTCACCTCGAGAGTTACGATCATATTCCATTCGTTATCGATTACTCCAAAATTGATTATCGATTTCCTATTTATCATTTCACCTACTAGGTTTTCATAATGGTGTTAATGGCATTCCCTGATATGAGTTGTACAAAAATTATAGTCTCCTACTAGAATATTGATTAATAAGATAGAAACATTAGTTAACCGTGGACTCAAATCGACTCTTCATAGCACTTTCTTGCGTGTAACAGTGTTGTTTCGATTATTTCACCAATGTTCGTCGATATCTCGCAAACCTTGAGTTCTTTTATATAGGTAAGTCAATATATTCGAGATGTCCGTGAGAAATCCTTCTCTCAGAGTACCCACATGGCTCTGTTTACTGAAATAATTGTAACCGAAAGTGAAACCGGAAGTTGTTGTTTTGATGTCCGAACGTTATGGAGATCACTAACATTTCATTTTTTCCCCTACATCTCTATTTTTTACGAATTGGAAGAGGATATATTTCGATAATTCATCGAGGAGATAGATCGGTTAGAAAAGCAGTACTCAAAGAGATGGTGAACAGTTTTTATTGTTTTTTTTTAAATTTCGATAAATAATTTTGATTGATATCTCGCAAACCTTGGGACTTTGTATATAGGTAAGTTAATATATTTGGAATGTACGTGAAATATCCTTTTCAATGAGTACCCACATGACCCTGTTTACTGACAAAATGGAAACCGGAAGTGAAACCGGAAGTTGTTGTTTTTGGAGTATACTTGTCATGGGGGTCTCGAATATACCATTAGTTTTTCTCTATATCGCTTTTTAATGAACCAGAAGTGAATATAACGTGATAATTCGTCGAGAAGCTGAATCGGCTAGAAAAGAAAAACTCTAAGAGATTGTGTTGATTTAATTGCTTCTTCCATTATTTCAATCAATTTTAATTGATATCTCGCAAACCTTGGGACTTTGCATATAGGTATGTTATTATATTCGAAATGTACGTGGAATATCCTTTTCGATGAGTACCCACATGACCCTGTTTACTGACAAAATGGAAACCGGAAGTGAAACAGGAAGTTGATGTTTTTGAAGTCTACACGTGATAGGGATCACGAATGAAACATTATTTTTTCCCTATGTCGCTTTTTAACAAACCGGAAGTAAATTTTTTTGATAATCCGTCGAGAAGCTGGATCGACCAGAAAATCATTACACGAAGAGATTGTGAATTGTTTAAATAGATTTTTTTCATCATTTCGATAAATTTTGATTGATATCTCTTTAACCTTGAAACTTTGTACATAGGTAAAATGATATATTTAAAATGTCCGTGAAAAATCCTTCTCTCAGAGTACCCACATGACTATGTTGAGTAGAAAAATGGAAACCGGAAGTTGATGTTATTGGAATATACACGTCATGGGGGTCACGAATATTCCATTAGTTTTTCTCTATATCGATTTATGATGAACCAGAAGTGGATATTTTGTGATAATTTGTCGAGAAGCTGGATCGGCCAGGAAAGCAACACTCAGAATGATTGTGTATTGATTCCATTGCTTATTTCATTATTTCGATCTATTTTGATAATTATCTCTTGAACCTTGAGACTTTCTACATAGGTGAGATGATATATTTGGAATGTCAGTGAAAAATCCTCCTCTCAGAGTACCCACATTACTATGTTAAGTGGAAAAATGGAAACCGAAAGTGAAACCGGAAGTTGATGTTTTTGGAATCTACACGTCATAGGGATCACGAATAAAACATTAGTTTATCTCTATGTCGCTTTTAAATAAACCGGAAGTGAATATTTTTTGATAATTCGTAGAGAAAATGAATCATTTTGTTGTTGACATCTTTATATTAACGAGTTCATGGATTCTGCCACGTCGATATGAATGCTGTGGTTCGGATTCTACCTGTGTAAGATGTAGGTATATTCACTTTATAACACGAAAATTACTAAACAGTTAGTAACCTTGAGATGTCGGGGGCCATTTTGAAATGTTAACGTCATACGTCAAATGTCAGACGCCTAACTTCAGGCAGTCACACCCTGTCATACGTCAAACGTTATCCATCAATTTAAGGTATTCACACGTGGTGGTTCGGATTCTACTTGTGTAAGCTGTAGGTGCATTATAGTATATTTCCAGATATTTTCAAACGTCTGGCATCAATGCCTTATTTTTTCAAACGTCTGGCAACAGTGTCAGTCGCTTTGTCGTCTCTTATCTTTGTAACGTCACGCGAAATATTGTATCATGTTGAATCATCAATGGAATGCAGCGAACCTGACCTTGAATGCGATTATGTCTATCAATACACTGATATTTAATGAATGACTAAGCCATTGTTCGTTTCCCTGCTCCCCGCTTGCCGAGGTTGCTACGTTCTCTTATCTTTGGGACGGATCTGCTCGACTACGTCACGCTGTGCGATAACGTTGCATCGACATTGACTGCAATTAAATTATATAGTGGTCGTAGCTCTGTGGGAACGCATCCGACTCGTAATCCGGTGGTCTGGAGTTCAAATCCCGCCGATAGAAGGATTTTTTTAAATAAAATATGACGTCATGTTTCCGGATGCGGATCGCTAAGGGGGCGCAGTCTTATGGGGGGTCAGGGGGGTATAGCAAAAACCTAAGGGGGCTAAGGGGGTACAGCGAAGACTTGAGGGGGGCCAAGGGGGTACAGTGGAGACCTGAGGGAGCCAAGGGGGTACAGCGAAGACCTGAGGGAAACCAAGGGGGTACAGCGAAGGCGTGAGGGGGCCAAGGGGGTATGGCGGCTTCTAATTGGTCGGGTAGTCTATGACGCGTTGCGTTTCCATACTTCATCTAATCATAAGATGCATGGAACACTTGACAGTTGATACAGCGGCATGGAACACTAAACAGTAGACAGTTGACATATGACAGTTGACATATGACAGTTGACATATGACAGTTAACATATGACAGTTGACATATGACAGCTGTCCCATGGCGGCCATCTTTGATGACGTTAGCGAAATTTGAATTTCCCGCCTTTATGGCGGCCATCTTGAGCTGGTACCGGTGTAGGTACACTACTTTCCGTTATACATACGAGCAACCGAATCGAACAGAAGGTTGAATGGATAGTATATAGGTTGTATTCGATTATGTTATGCTGTGTATATAGTTATACACACTAGGTGACGGTATTCCCGTTTCACATACGAGCGACCGAAACGAACAGAAAGTTGAATGGATAGTCTGAACAATCAATGTATCTGGGTGGTATCCGATTATATCGCAATACTGTATATATAGTGATACTCACCAGGTGACGGTACTTCCGTTACACATACTAGCGACTGAATCGAACAGAAGGTTAAATGGTTCGACAAAACGATTATTGTATCTGAGTTGTATTCGATGATATCGTGATGATGTTTATATAGCAATACTCACCAGGTAACTGTTCTTCCGTTTTACATACAAGCGACCGAATCGAGCAGGAGGTTGAATAGATAGATTGAACAATCATCGTATCTGGGTTGTATTCGATAATGTTTATATAGTTATACTCACCTGGTAACTGTTCTTCCGTTACACATACTAGCGACTGAATCGAACAGAAGGTTAAATGGTTAGACGAAACGATAATTGTATCTGACTTGTATTCGATTATATCGTGGTGATGTTTATATAGAAATACTCACCAGGTAACTTTTCTTTCGTTTTCACATACAAGCGACCGAATCGAGCAGAAGGTCAAATGGATAGATTGAACAATCATCGTATCTGGGTTGTATTCGATTATGTTTATATAGTTATACTCACCAGGTAACTGTTCTTCCGTTACACATACTAGCGACTGAATCGAACAGAAGGTTGAATGGATAGTATATGGGTTGAATTCGATTATGATGTTATGCTGTGTATATAGTTATACACACTAGGTGACGGTATTCTTGTTTTACATACGAGCGACCGAAACGAACAGAAAGTTGAATGGATAGTCTGAACAATCAATGTATCAGGGTGGTATCCGATTATATCGCAATACTGTATATATAGTGATACATACCAGGTGACGGTACTTCCGTTACACATACTAGCGACTGAATCGAACAGAAGGTTAAATGGTTAGACGAAACGATAATTGTAACTGAGTTGTATTCGATTATGTTTATATAGTTATACTCACCAGGTAACTGTTACACATACGAGCGACTGAATTGAACAGAAGGTTGAATGGATAGTATATGGGTTGTATTCGATTATGATGTTATGCTGTGTATATAGTTATACACACTAGGTGACGGTATTCCCGTTTTACATACGAGCGACCGAAACGAACAGAAAGTTGAATGGATAGTCTGAACAATCAATGTATCTGGGTGGTATCCGATTATATCGCAATACTGTATATATAGTGATACTAACCAGGTGACGGTACTTCCGTTACACATACTAGCGACTGAATCGAACAGAAGGTTAAATGGTTAGACGAAACGATAATTGTAACTGAGTTGTATTCTATTATATCGTGGTGATGTTTATATAGAAATACTCACCAGGTTAAAGTTCTTTCGTTTTCACATACAAGCGACCGAATCGAGCAGAAGGTCAAATGGATAGATTGAACAATCATCGTATCTGGGTTGTATTCGATTATGTTTATATAGTTATACTCACCAGGTGACTGTTCTTCCGTTACACATACTAGCGACTGAATCGAACAGAAGGTTAAATGGTTAGACGAAACGATAATTGAAACTGAGCTGTATTCTATTATATCGTGGTGATGTTGATATAGAAATACTCACCAGGTTACTGTTCTTCCGTTATACATACGAGCAACCGAATCGAACAGAAGGTTGAATGGATAGTATATGGGTTGTATTCGATTATGATGTTATGCTGTGTATATAGTTATACACACTAGGTGACTGTATTCCCGTTTCACATACGAGCGACCGAAACGAACAGAAAGTTGAATGGATAGTCTGAACAATCAATGTATCTGGGTGGTATCCGATTATATCGCAATACTGTATATATAGTGATACTTACCAGGTGACGGTACTTCCGTTACACATACTAGCGACTGAATCGAACAGAAGGTTAAATGGTTAGACAAAACGATAATTGTATCTGAGTTGTATTCGATGATATCGTGATGATGTTTATATAGCAATACTCACCAGGTAACTGTTCTTCCGTTTTACATACAAGCGACCGAATCGAGCAGGAGGTTGAATAGATAGATTGAACAATCATCGTATCTGGGTTGTATTCGATAATGTTTATATAGTTATACTCACCAGGTAACTGTTCTTTCGTTACACATACTAGCGACTGAATCGAACAGAAGGTTAAATGGTTAGACGAAACGATAATTGTATCTGAGTTGTATTCGATTATATAGTGGTGATGTTTATATAGAAATACTCACCAGGTCACTGTTCTTTCGTTTTCACATACAAGCGACCGAATCGAGCAGAAGGTCAAATGGATAGATTGAACAATCATCGTATCTGGGTTGTATTCGATTATGTTTATATAGTTATACTCACCAGGTAACTGTTCTTCCGTTACACATACTAGCGACTGAATCGAACAGAAGGTTAAATGGTTAGACGAAACGATAATTGAAACTGAGTTGTATTCGATTATATCGTGGTGATGTTTATATAGAAATACTCACCAGGTAACTGTTCTTTCGTTTTCACATACAAGCGACCGAATCGAGCAGAAGGTCAAATGGATAGATTGAACAATCATCGTATCTGGGTTGTATTCGATTATGTTTATATAGTTATACTCACCAGGTAACTGTTCTTCCGTTACACATACTAGCGACTGAATCGAACAGAAGGTTAAATGGTTAGACGAAACGATAATTGAAACTGAGTTGTATTCTATTATATCGTGGTGATGTTTATATAGAAATACTCACCAGGTTACTGTTCTTTCGTTATACATACGAGCAACCGAATCGAACAGAAGGTTGAATGGATAGTATATGGGTTGTATTCGATTATGATGTTATGCTGTGTATATAGTTATACACACTAGGTGACGGTATTCCCGTTTTACATACGAGCGACCGAAACGAACAGAAAGTTGAATGGATAGTCTGAACAAGCAATGTATCTGGGTGGTATCCGATTATATCGCAATACTGTATATATAGTGTTACTAACCAGGTGACGGTACTTCCGTTACACATACTAGCGACTGAATCGAACAGAAGGTTAAATGGTTAGACGAAACGATAATTGTAACTGAGTTGTATTCTATTATATCGTGGTGATGTTTATATAGAAATACTCACCAGGTTACTGTTCTTTCGTTTTCACATACAAGCGACCGAATCGAGCAGAAGGTCAAATGGATAGATTGAACAATCATCGTATCTGGGTTGTATTCGATTATGTTTATATAGTTATACTCACCAGGTAACTGTTCTTCCGTTACACATACTAGCGACTGAATCGAACAGAAGGTTAAATGGTTAGACGAAACGATAATTGAAACTGAGTTGTATTCTATTATATCGTGGTGATGTTTATATAGAAATACTCACCAGGTTACTGTTCTTCCGTTATACATACGAGCAACCGAATCGAACAGAAGGTTGAATGGATAGTATATGGGTTGTATTCGATTATGATGTTATGCTGTGTATATAGTTATACACACTAGGTGACGGTATTCCCGTTTCACATACGAGCGACCGAAACGAACAGAAAGTTGAATGGATAGTCTGAACAATCAATGTATCTGGGTGGTATCCGATTATATCGCAATACTGTATATATAGTGATACTTACCAGGTGACGGTACTTCCGTAACACATACTAGCGACTGAATCGAACAGAAGGTTAAATGGTTAGACAAAACGATAATTGTATCTGAGTTGTATTCGATGATATCGTGATGATGTTTATATAGCAATACTCACCAGGTAACTGTTCTTCCGTTTTACATACAAGCGACCGAATCGAGCAGGAGGTTGAATAGATAGATTGAACAATCATCGTATCTGGGTTGTATTCGATTATGTTTATATAGTTATACTCACCAGGTAACTGTTCTTCCGTTACACATACTAGCGACTGAATCGAACAGAAGGTTAAATGGTTAGACGAAACGATAATTGAAACTGAGTTGTATTCGATTATATCGTGTTGATGTTTATATAGAAATACTCACCAGGTAACTGTTCTCTCGTTTTCACATACAAGCGACCGAATCGAGCAGAAGGTCAAATGGATAGATTGAACAATCATCGTATCTGGGTTGTATTCGATTATGTTTATATAGTTATACTCACCAGGTAACTGTTCTTCCGTTACACATACGAGCGACTGAATCGAACAGAAGGTTGAATGGATAGTATATGGGTTGTATTCGATTATGATGTTATGCTGTGTATATAGTTATACACACTAGGTGACGGTATTCTTGTTTTACATACGAGCGACCGAAACGAACAGAAAGTTGAATGGATAGTCTGAACAATCAATGTATCAGGGTGGTATCCTATTATATCGCAATACTGTATATATAGTGATACATACCAGGTGACGGTACTTCCGTTACACTTACTAAGACTGAATCGAACAGAAGGTTAAATGGTTAGACGAAACGATAATTGTAACTGAGTTGTATTCGATTATATCGTGGTGATGTTTATATAGAAATACTCACCAGGTAACTGTTCTTTCGTTTTCACATACAAGCGACCGAATCGAGCAGAAGGTCAAATGGATAGATTGAACAATCATCGTATCTGGGTTGTATTCGATTATGTTTATATAGTTATACTCACCAGGTAACTGTTCTTCCGTTACACATACTAGCGACTGAATCGAACAGAAGGTTAAATGGTTAGACGAAACGATAATTGTCTCTGAGTTGTATTCGATGATATCGTGATGATGTTTATATAGCAATACCCACCAGGTAACTGTTCTTCCGTTTTACATACAAGCGACCGAATCGAGCAGAAGGTTGAATTCAGTATAGATTGAACAATCATCGTATCTGGGTTGTATTCGATTATGTTTATATAGTTATACTCACCAGGTAACTGTTCTTCCGTTATACATACGAGCGACTGAATTGAACAGAAGGTTGAATGGATAGTATATGGGTTGTATTCGATTATGATGTTATGCTGTGTATATAGTTATACACACTAGGTGACGGTATTCTTGTTTTACATACGAGCGACCGAAACGAACAGAAAGTTGAATGGATAGTCTGAACAATCAATGTATCAGGGTGGTATCCGATTATATCGCAATACTGTATATATAGTGATACATACCAGGTGACGGTACTTCCGTTACACATACTAGCGACTGAATCGAACAGAAGGTTAAATGGTTAGACGAAACGATAATTGTAACTGAGTTGTATTCTATTATATCGTGGTGATGTTTATATAGAAATACTCACCAGGTTACTGTTCATCCGTTATACATACGAGCAACCGAATCGAACAGAAGGTTGAATGGATATTATATGGGTTGTATTCGATTATGATGTTATGCTGTGTATATAGTTATACACACTAGGTGACGGTATTCCCGTTTCACATACGAGCGACCGAAACGAACAGAAAGTTGAATGGATAGTCTGAACAATCAATGTATCTGGGTGGTATCCGATTATATCGCAATACTGTATATATAGTGATTCTAACCAGGTGACGGTACTTCCGTTACACATACTAGCGACTGAATCGAACAGAAGGTTAAATAGTTAGACGAAACGATAATTGTAACTGAGTTGTATTCTATTATATCGTGGTGATGTTTATATAGAAATACTCACCAGGTTACTGTTCTTTCGTTTTCACATACAAGCGACCGAATCGAGCAGAAGGTCAAATGGATAGATTGAACAATCATCGTAACTGGGTTGTATTCGATTATGTTTATATAGTTATACTCACCAGGTAACTGTTCTTCCGTTATACATACGAGCGACTGAATTGAACAGAAGGTTGAATGGATAGTATATGGGTTGTATACGATTATGATGTTATGCTGAGTATATGGTTATACACACTAGGTGACGGTATTCTTGTTTTACATACGAGCGACCGAAACGAACAGAAAGTTGAATGGATAGTCTGAACAATCAATGTATCTGGGTGGTATCCGATTATATCGCAATACTGTATATATAGTGATACTAACCAGGTGACGGTACTTCCGTCACACATACTAGCGACTGAATCGAACAGAAGGTCAAATGGTGAGACAAAACGATAATTGTATCTGAGTTGTATTCGATGATATCGTTTTGATGTTTATATAGCAATACTCACCAGGTAACTGTTCTTCCGTTTTACATACAAGCGACCGAATCGAGCAGGAGGTTGAATAGATAGATTGAACAATCATCGTATCTGGGTTGTATTCGATAATCTTTATATAGTTATACTCACCAGGTAACTGTTCTTCCGTTACACATACTAGCGACTGAATCGAACAGAAGGTTAAATGGTTAGACGAAATGATAATTGTATCTGAGTTGTATTCGATGATATCGTGATGATGTTTATATAGCAATACTCACCAGGTAACTGTTCTTCCGTTTTACATACAAGCGACCGAATCGAGCAGAAGGTTGAATTCAGTATAGATTGAACAATCATCGTATCTGGGTTGTATTCGAATATGTTTATATAGTTATACTCACCAGGTAACTGTTCTTCCGTTATACATACGAGCGACTGAATTGAACAGAAGGTTGAATGGATAGTATATGGGTTCTTTTCGATTATGATGTTATGCTGTGTATATAGTTATACACACTAGATGACGGTATTCTTGTTTTACATACGAGCGACCGAAACGAACAGAAAGTTGAATGGATAGTCTGAACAATCAATGTATCAGGGTGGTATCCGATTATATCGCAATACTGTATATATAGTGATACATACCAGGTGACGGTACTTCCGTTACACATACTAGCGACTGAATCGAACAGAAGGTTAAATGGTTAGACGAAACGATAATTGTAACTGAGTTGTATTCTATTATATCGTGGTGATGTTTATATAGAAATACTCACCAGGTTACTGTTCTTCTGTTATACATACGAGCAACCGAATCGAACAGAAGGTTGAATGGATAGTATCTGGGTTGTATTCGATTATGATGTTATGCTGTGTATATAGTTAAACACACTAGGTGACGGTATTCCCCCTTCACATACGAGCGACCGAAACGAACAGAAAGTTGAATGGATAGTCTGAACAATCAATGTATCTGGGTGGTATCCGATTATATCGCAATACTGTATATATAGTGATACTAACCAGGTGACGGTACTTCCGTTACACATACTAGCGACTGAATCGAACAAAAGGTTAAATGGTTAGACGAAACGATAATTGAAACTGAGTTGTATTCGATTATATCGTGGTGATGTTTATATATAAATACTCACCAGGTAACTGTTCTTTCGTTTTCACATACAAGCGACCGAATCGAACAGAAGGTCAAATGGATAGATTGAACAATCATCGTATCTGGGTTGTATTCGATTATGTTTATATAGTAATACTCACCAGGTAACTGTTCTTCCGTTACACATACTAGCGACTGAATCGAACAGAAGGTTAAATGGTTAGACGAAACGATAATTGAAACTGAGTTGTATTCGATTATATCGTGGTGATGTTTATATAGAAATACTAACCAGGTAACTGTTCTTTCGTTTTCACATACAAGCGACCGAATCGAGCAGAAGGTCAAATGGATAGATTGAACAATCATCGTATCTGGGTTGCATTCGATTATGTTTATATAGTTATACTCACCAGGTAACTGTTCTTCCGTTACACATACGAGCGACTGAATTGAACAGAAGGTTGAATGGATAGTATATGGGTTGTATTCGATTATGATGTTATGCTGTGTATATAGTTATACACACTAGGTGACGGTATTCTTGTTTTACATACGAGCGACCGAAACGAACAGAAAGTTGAATGGATATTCTGAACAATCAATGTATCAGGGTGGTATCCGATTATATCGCAATACTATATATATAGTGATACATACCAGGTGACGGTATTTCCGTTACACATACTAGCGACTGAATCGAACAGAAGGTTAAATGGTTAGACGAAACGATAATTGAAACTGAGTTGTATTCGATTATATCGTGGTGATGTTTATATAGAAATACTCACCAGGTAACTGTTCTTTCGTTTTCACATACATGCGACCGAATCGAGCAGAAGTTCAAATGGATAGATTGAACAATCATCGTATCTGGAATGTATTCGATTATGTTTATATAGTTATACTCACCAGGTAACTGTTCTTCCGTTACACATACTAGCGACTGAATCGAACAGAAGGTTGAATGGTTAGACGAAACGATAATTGTATCTGAGTTGTATTCGATGATATCGTGATGATGTTTATATAGCAATACTCACCAGGTAACTGTTCTTCCGTTTTACATACAAGCGACCGAATCGAGCAGAAGGTTGAATTCAGTATAAATTGAACAATCATCGTATCTGGGTTGTATTCGATTATGTTTATATAGTTATACTCACCAGGTAACTGTTCTTCCGTTATACATACGAGCGACTGAATTGAACAGAAGGTTGAATGGATAGTATATGGGTTGTATTCGATTATGATGTTATGCTGTGTATATAGTTATACACACTAGGTGACGGTATTCTTGTTTTACATACGAGCGACCGAAACGAACAGAAAGTTGAATGGATAGTCTGAACAATCAATGTATCAGGGTGGTATCCGATTATATCGCAATACTATATATATAGTGATACATACCAGGTGACGGTACTTTCGTTACACATACTAGCGACTGAATCGAACAGAAGGTTAAATGGTTAGACGAAACGATAATTGTAACTGAGTTGTATTCTATTATATCGTGGTGATGTTTATATAGAAATACTCACCAGGTTACTGTTCTTCCGTTATACATACGAGCAACCGAATCGAACAGAAGGTTGAATGGATAGTATCTGGGTTGTATTCGATTATGATGTTATGCTGTGTATATAGTTAAACACACTAGGTGACGGTATTCCCGTTTCACATACGAGCGACCGAAACGAACAGAAAGTTGAATGGATAGTCTGAACAATCAATGTATCTAGGTGGTATCCGATTATATCGCAATACTGTATTTATAGTGATACTAACCAGGTGACGGTACTTCCGTTACACATACTAGCGATTGAATCGAACAGAAGGTTAAATGGTTAGACGAAACGATAATTGTAACTGAGTTGTATTCTATTATATCGTGGTGATGTTTATATAGAAATACTCACCAGGTTACTGTTCTTCCGTTATACATACGAGCAACCGAATCGAACAGAAGGTTGAATGGATAGTATCTGGGTTGTATTCGATTATGATGTTATGCTGTGTATATAGTTATACACACTAGGTGACGGTATTCCCGTTTTACATACGAGCGACCGAAACAAAAAGAAAGTTGAATGGATAGACTGAACAATCAATGTATCTGGGTGGTATCCGATTATATCGCAATACTGTATATATAGTGATACTAACCAGGTGACGGTACTTCCGTTACACATACTAGCGACTGAATCGAACAGAAGGTTAAATGGTTAGACAAAACGATAATTGTATCTGAGTTGTATTCGATGATATCGTGATGATGTTTATATAGCAATACTCACCAGGTAACTGTTCTTCCGTTTTACATACAAGCGACCGAATCGAGCAGGAGGTTGAATAGATAGATTGAACAATCATCGTATCTGGGTTGTATTCGATAATGTTTATATAGTTATACTCACCAGGTAACTGTTCTTCCGTTACACATACTAGCGACTGAATCGATCAGAAGGTTAAATGGTTAGACGAAACGATAATTGTATCTGAGTTGTATTCGATGATATCGTGATGATGTTTATATAGCAATACTCACCAGGTAACTGTCCTTCCGTTTTACATACAAGCGACCGAATCGAGCAGAAGGTTGAATTCAGTATAGATTGAACAATCATCGTATCTGGGTTGTATTCGATTATGTTTATATAGTTATACTCACCAGGTAACTGTTCTTCCGTTATACATACGAGCGACTGAATTGAACAGAAGGTTGAATGGATAGTTGTTACCCCCTTTTTCCCCGGGGCTGACTCAGGAGAGTGGGGTGGTTCGAAGGGATAATAATAATCCTGATTTGTTCAATTTAAATTATATTTCTGATATGACAACTTGCTGATTGGTTGCTGGACAGTCCTAGTGGCAAGGCGATCAACGCTTATGGACCTGTGAAGCGTCTAGAGAGCTACCTTCAGATTAGCTCGACCTATCTAACCTAACTAAATGCTACCTTAGTTTATTATTTACACGATAAGAATAATAATATTAGTGACATGACCCAGATAAATGGTAGAATACCATCACCAGTACAAGGCCAGTGGTACAGGGTTATTTACTGTAAGTGATTATACATAAATATATAGGGTTTAACAAGTGGCAAAATTCAATATGAGGGTGGTTTCAGGCACATACAGGACTTTCCAACAATCCTATCTGGATCTGATGAGCTCGATGTCTGCTTCGATGTTCACCAGTCGTGAAACTACTAAGCTAGGGTTACCTGATTCTAGCTGGAGTAGGTAATTGATGTCAGTCCGTTGGCAACATACCATAAACCAGATTTCAGCAGGCACTACAGGTTGCGAGCAGGATGTTCCGGCTCAGCAAAGAGATATATGTTGAAGTTTTCAAGCAAGCATGCAGCGATGAGATAGGCGAAGTAAAAGAAGGCCTAAAAATGCATATTTCTAAGCGAGGCAATAAGGAGGAAGCAGAGAAGTGGTTAGCTAGATTCAAGCAGAGCTGTGATACATGCGAGGGAATATGATTATGATTTACCTTGGATAAAAGATGGCCTGAGGTGGCAACTCGGATTCCGAGTTGAGGTTATGAACTGGAGATCAAAAAAATATACCTATTTATCCAACACTATGTTGTAACTATCAAATTAACATTAATTTCGACAGTTTTGGGCAATATTCCTGAATCCCCTTTTGTAAAATCCGCTAAAGCGTGAGCACGTTTTCTTTCCCAGAATTCGTAGCCAGAGAAAAACAAGAGAGACCTATATCCCTATCCTCCTTTATGTTCCAGATCAATAGGCCGAAGAATCATCATTCTCGCCTTTTCATTACTTAGCTCCAGAGAGAGACAGATAGTTATCAAGTGTCAGCACAATCTGACAATTCCACATGTAGCTACAAATATATTAACCTCCTGTTCTGCCAAGACTCAAGACAACTGACGCTAATGATACATACTACCACCTGGGTAGAACCATCTCCATTACTGAGGCCCCTAATCAAATAAAAGAAGAATTTGACATTGAACCCTAAATCAAAATCACTAACATATTATTATATTATGAACAATAACAAGTAGGTAACCATGTTGATGTTTTTATCTGGAATTAATCCCTTTTCTTTGGATTTTCATCCTTGGAAGTTGAGAATGACCTAAAATCAGGTATGAATGAACATAGGTATCTTATGTTTGAATAAATAATAAGTACTATAGGCAACGCCTAATCAATTAGTTATTAGATAAAATCGAACCGTAACACACTAGGTGACGGTATTCCCGTTTCACATACGAGCGACCAAAACAAAAAGAAAGTTGAATGGATAGACTGAACAATCAATGTATCTGGGTGGTATCCGATTATATCGCAATACTGTATATATAGTGATACTAACCAGGTGACGGTACTTCCGTTACACATACTAGCGACTGAATCGAACAGAAGGTTCAATGGTTAGACGAAACGATAATTGTATCTGAGTTGTATTCGATGATAACGTGATGATGTTTATATAGCAATACTCACCAGGTAACTGTTCTTCCGTTACACATACGAGCGACCGAAACGAACAGAAAGTTGAATGGATAGTCTGAACAATCAATGTATCTGGGTGGTATCCGATTATATCGCAATACTGTATATATAGTGATACTAACCAGGTGACGGTACTTCCGTTACACATACTAGCGACTGAATCGAACAGAAGGTTAAATGGTTAGACGAAACGATAATTGAAACTGAGTTGTATTCGATTATATCGTGGTGATGTTTATATAGAAATACTCACCAGGTAACTGTTCTTTCGTTTTCACATACAAGCGACCGAATCGAGCAGAAGGTCAAATGGATAGATTGAACAATCATGGTATCTGGGTTGTATTCGATTATGTTTATATAGTTATACTCACCAGGTAACTGTTCTTCCGTTACACATACTAGCGACTGAATCGAACAGAAGGTTAAATGGTTAGACGAAACGATAATTGAAACTGAGTTGTATTCTATTATATCGTGGTGATGTTTATATAGACATACTCACCAGGTTACTGTTCTTTCGTTATACATACGAGCAACCGAATCGAACAGAAGGTTGAATGGATAGTATCTGGGTTGTATTCGATTATAATGTTATGCTGTGTATATAGTTAAACACACTAGGTGACGGTATTTCCGTTTCACATACGAGCGACCGAAACGAACAGAAAGTTGAATGGATAGTCTGAACAATCAATGTATCTGGGTGGTATCCGATTATATCGCAATACTGTATATATAGTGATCCTAACCAGGTGACGGTACTTCCGTTACACATACTAGCGACTGAATCGAACAGAAGGTTAAATGGTTAGACGAAACGATAATTGAAACTGAGTTGTATTCGATAATATCGTGGTGATGTTTATATAGAAATACTCACCAGGTAACTGTTCATTCGTTTTCACATACAAGCGACCGAATCGAGCAGAAGGTCAAATGGATAGATTGAACAATCATCGTATCTGGGTTGTATTCGATTATGTTTATATAGTTATACTCACCAGGTAACTGTTCTTCGGTTACACATACTAGCGACTGAATCGAACAGAAGGTTAAATGGTTAGACGAAACGATAATTGAAACTGAGTTGTATTCTATTATATCGTTGTGATGTTTATATAGAAATACTCACCAGGTTACTGTTCTTCCGTTATACATACGAGCATACGAATCGAACAGAAGGTTGAATGGATAGTATATGGGTTGTATTCGATTATGATGTTATGCTGTGTATATAGTTAAACACACTAGGTGACGGTATTCCCGTTTCACATACGAGCGACCGAAACGAACAGAAAGTTGAATGGATAGTCTGAACAATCAATGTATCTGGGTGGTATCCGATTATATCGCAATACTGTATATATAGTGATACTTACCAGGTGACGGTACTTCCGTTACACATACTAGCGACTGAATCGAACAGAAGGTTAAATGGTTAGACGAAACGATAATTGAAACTGAGTTGTATTCGATGATAACGTGATGATGTTTATATAGCAATACTCACCAGGTAACTGTTCTTCCGTTACACATACGAGCGACCGAAACGAACAGAAAGTTGAATGGATAGTCTGAACAATCAATGTATCTGGGTGGTATCCGATTATATCGCAATACTGTATATATAGTGATACTAACCAGGTGACGGTACTTCCGTTACACATACTAGCGACTGAATCGAACAGAAGGTTAAATGGTTAGACGAAACGATAATTGAAACTGAGTTGTATTCGATTATATCGTGGTGATGTTTATATAGAAATACTCACCAGGTAACTGTTCTTTCGTTTTCACATACAAGCGACCGAATCGAGCAGAAGGTCAAATGGATAGATTGAACAATCATCGTATCTGGGTTGTATTCGATTATGTTTATATATCACTCTTTATTAGCAAATAATGCTCTTCATAGTACAGTCAGTCACTTGAAAATACAAAACAAAAAAATATAAAAATGGAGACAAGTCACATTTTAAAAACAAGAAACAAGAAAACAAGACAAATTATTGATGACTATCACTTGAAATATATTCGATACATTTTCTTTTGAATGAATTTATTGAATCACAGCTTTTTATATGACCAGGCAAATTATTGAATGCAATCAGACCAGAACTATACAAAGAGTCACAACCTATATGCTCTCTGTTGATATAAAAATTTCCTATTCTGTTTCTAGTGGAGTGTGTATGAATACTACTTGTGTAGGTTAACTGATCACTCAGATAATTTGGCAACATATTGTGTTTAATTTTAAATATAAATAATAGCATATTCAGTGTAATTCTTTGTTTAGCAGACATAAGAGACAGTGTTTCCAACATGTATTTCACAGATGTGCGTTTATTACAACTTAGTATTGCCCTCATGGATCTGTTTTGGAGCTTCTGTAGTCTGTCAAGATTTTCATTGCTTACAAAATAGAGCAATGTACTGCAATAGTCAAAGTGGGGTGCTATTATTGATTTATATATCGTTAATTTTGCATATTTACTTATTTTATTTTTCAATCTATATAAAAGATGAATTTTCGTGGCTATTTTTTTCTGAATGTAACTACAGTGCGCATTGAGGTTCAATTCTTGATCTATTACCACTCCCAAATATTTGAATGTTGCAACCCTCTCAATGATGACATTATTAATATGGATATTCAATGACAGCTGTTCATCTTGCAGTTGTCTTAAACGATATTTGCTACCTATTAACATGCATTTTGTTTTATTAACATTCAACTTGAGGCCGTTGTCACAAAACCACTCGTTTATATTTGATAGATCCTCATTCAAACATTCAGATATTTCATTAGGTGACCCAGAACAATACAACATAGTGTCGTCGGCAAACAGTTTTATCTTACACCTTTTAACATGCACCACAATGTCATTTATGTACAGCAAGAATAGCAGTGGACCCAATACTGACCCTTGAGGAACTCCTGAAATTATATTTGAAGTACTGGATGTCACTTGATTATATTTAACTAACTGCTTCCGATATGTGAGGTAATTAGTGAACCATTTTATTACACTATGATCTAGTCCATACTCATTTAATTTCCTTGAAAGTAACTCTAAGTTGACCGTCTCAAATGCTCTTTTGAAATCCAAAAAGACAACACCTATGATACGTTTTTTAGATAGGTCAACTTTCCATGAAGAGATTAGGAATTGCAGTGCAGTTTCACATGAATGGGATTGCCTAAATCCAGACTGTTCTTTAATCAAAATATTATGTTTCGCTATAAATTTCATTAATTGATCTTTCACTATAATTTCCAATATTTTCTCATATATTGGTAGGGTATTTATGGGTCTAAAATCAGATCCTAAAAAGGCGTTTGTAATTTTTTCAATAGGAACAATGGTGGCAATTTTCCAACCGTCAGGAAATGTTCCAGTGGTTAACGATAAATTAATCAAGTCCAAAAACCGATTACCCACTATTTCAAATGTTAACTTAATTAAACTACGCAACACTAATTACGTCGCACCCCGAAATTTTGCCCCTGTTTAAATTTGAATAACTTTTTTCTTCTTTGAACAATTTGAATTCTGTTTGCACTGTTCGCTAGCTCAGTCCTTCAGCTATAATCTCGTACTTCTTCGATACATAAGGTTATTTCCATGAAATTGCTACAGGATGTTTTTTGGAACTGTGCATATTTTCGAAATTTTCAAAAGGATCCCAAATGAAGAAAAACAGTTTTTTTTCAAATTTAATAGCAGAGGCATGAAGATTATCTCATTACCTTTGGCCATTTCCAAAATTGTCTTCCTATCACTTTTCTTTACAGAGTGATCTCAAAAAATCAATTTTTTGGTTTTGCAGTCATAACTTTTTTCCTCTTCAACCGATTTTCAAAATCTCACGATCATTTTGAAGCTGAAACGTTAGATGAACAGACATGAAGATTAGAATTGACTAAAAATAAATATTAAAGATCAAGGGTTTCTGTGAAGGTGACCCAAATCTGAATCCCCCTCGAAATCCCGATTAAAAAAGAAAAATATCCAAAACGTTGTTTGATCGAAACGAAAATATCACCACCAAAAATACTGATGACATTTTTTTTACCCCCTCCCCCCCAATTTTTTTTTTTGCTGGTAAAATTTTTGCTGGTCAAACGGTTAGATATATCGGTAAACATATTTCTCCTGACCCCCACATCGGGATCGGATATAAAAAAAAATAAAATTCTTTTGCCCCCCTTGCCCCCTTGGGGTACTTTGGGTACGAATGAAGGGGAAGGAGATTTTTGTGATTTTTTTACATATAATTTTCGTGAGTTTCGTACAAAACTACTAAGAATCACCAGAACTCGAGTTCTCCAAGTATCATAGTTTGATGTACAGGGCGAAAAAAAATTAAATTCTTTGAAAAATTCCAAAACATGATGGAAGACTTTGTATAGGAGGTGAGAAGGTTACCCTAAAATTTTGTTGTATTCGAATTTTTTTTATTTTGAATTTTTTTATGAAGTCATATCTTCAGAAAAGGAAGATCTACGAATAGTTTTTTCTGTCCTGGTCTTTATTTTCACGAGAACGTAATTTTCAACCTGTCTTGTCAGTCACTCATTATGATTTTTGTTACGTTGGTTACGGACCATGCATTTTTTTTGGGCTGATTTTTTTTTTCTAGAACATTTCGGTTTTCTCACGCACAATTTTTGACTACTGAAAGAAAACAAGATCTGGATGTGTCCAGAATGGAAGATTCTTCCGAAAACAATTCGATTTTCATTTAATTCTCCTCCCAGTCGGGATTTACAGAGTGTTTCAGATTTGGGTCACCTTTGAGGAAACCCTCAATTCTGAATGTTCATCTTGAGTTAATTCTGATCTTTAAATCTTCTCATATAAGGTTTCAGTTTCAAAATGAGCCTGAGATTTTGAAAATCGGTTGAAGAGGAAAAAAGTTATGACTGCAAAACCAAAAAATTGATTTTTTGAGATCACTCTGTAAAGAAAAGTGATAAGAAGACAATTTTGGAAATGGCCAAAGGTAATGAGATGATCTTCATGCCTCTGCTGTTAAAGTTGAAAAAAAATTGTTTTTCTTCATTTGGGATCCTTTTGAAAATTTCGAAATTTTGCACAGTTCCAAAAAACATCCTGTAGCAATTTTATGGAAATAACCTTATGTATCGAAGAAGTACGAAATTAATGCTGAAGGACTGGGCTAGCGAACAGTGCAAACAGAATTGAAATTGTTCAAAGAAGAAAAAAGTTATTCAAAATTAAACAGGGGCAAAATTTCGGGGTGCGACGTAATTAGTGTTGCGTAGTTTATATTCAGATTAATTCCATTATCATCTGTATTATTTTTCGTGAGGGAAAAAATTATCTTTTTTAAATCGCACATATTCAATGTTTCAAATTCCCCAAGTGTCTCATTTGTTGGTATAATATAACTGAGAACATGATTATAATCATTTATTGGTACTATACTATTAGTAAGGTCTTTCAAAGTTTCAACGAAAAATGAATTAAAATATCCTGCTACTTTTGCTTCATTTGTTATGAGAACACTATCAAATTTTATACCTTTGAACTCTTGTTTTCTGTTTCCCTTTAGTAAACCTTTCAGTGACTTCCACATAGCCCTACTGTTTCCTTTATTTTCATCAATCTTTGATTCATAATACTTCTTAGTTTCAATTCGTATCTTTTTGGTAACAAAATTACGACTTATTTTATATTTATCCCAGTCACATTGTAGTTTGGTTTCCTTGGCTTTTTTATGAAGAAAATCACGTTTTTTCAGATCTGCAATGATTTCGTCTGTAAACCACACTTTTAATTTAAAATTATTGAAATTATGCTTCATTTTGAATGGTGCATGTATGTCCAAGCATCTAATAATATTATTGATGAATAAATTGGATATTTCATTAATGTCAGTAATATCATTATTCCATAACGTATTCATTAGGGACAGTTGGAATTGAATTTCATCAAAGTATTTATAATCTCTCCTACTTATACTAGTGGAAGTTGATTTAGTATGACAAACATTACCTAAGGATATTAAAATATTAGAATGATCTGAAACACTTTGAAGATGAGATACCTCAAATTTCAATAACTTGTTATTCGTTATGAAATAATCGATCAATGAAGATGAATCCTTGGTGATTCTGGTATAATCGTCAACTAATTGATACAGTCCCATGAATTCAATCAGTTCTTTGATTCTTCGGGTGTAAGTGTTCTCTGTGCCCTTAAGATTTAGATTGAAATCGCCCACTATGATAATATCACAATTACAACTTACTATCTCTTCTAGTTTTTCTTCCAAGAATGCTAAAAAATCGGCATGTGATGCACTGGGAGAATGGTACACCACACACATTATATATACTCTATTATTTACAACTACCCTGACAGCCACGAACCAAACATTCATAAATATAACATCTTTTAAAATTAGTTCAAATTTCAACCCACTTTTGATATATATGGCAACTCCTCCCGTATGTCTGCTGGATGAATTGCAAAGTACTAGCTCATATCCATGTATGTTAATTTCATGAAGAGCAATATCATCCGTAATATGGGTTTCTGATAAACATACTAACAAAGGTTTATGCAACGAGATACAGTGCAACAAATTATCCAAGTTTTTTATAAGGCTTTGTGCATTGGTATAGAAAATATGCCAATTATGTTTATTTTTATTAATATCCTCTACCTGAGGATTAACATTCACACTCTCACTTGCTATAGATCTGATTGTTCTGGAGTATCCATGGGAAAATTTTCCTGGTCACAAGAAACAAATATTAAATTATTATTAGCAACTACATTATAATTAAGATTTTCTACTATCTTCATGGATAATTCATTTTTTGTTAAACATTTACCCTTATCATTATTTACATCTATAAAATTAACGAAACTTTTTGAACATTTATTCAACTTATATAGATATGCATTCAGTTTGTAATTGAATTTGTAAATTAATTTGTTAGACTCATTACTCATACAGTAAGGAACGGATACAACATGCAAATTTGTATGTAGGCAGCCTTTGAGTTTACCATTCAAGTTTCTAAAAAGTGGGTATTGTTTATTTCTAAAGTCATTTGATCCTCCTAATATAATAACAGAATCATGTAATGTGAAATCTTTTACCAAATGGGGTAAGTTTTCAATAATGCTATTCAGGCAAGCAAACGGTTTAATAACTGACAAAACATTATGATTTTGAAGATGCCGATTTAACATTTCACCTAACTTATGACCATATTGATCACATAAGAGCAATATTTTAACAGAATTGCTAGGTTTGACTGTATTTTCTTTACTTTTGCACATTTTATTTGTTTGTCTAACTTCATTTTTATGTGTAATTTTCTCTGTTACTTCTTGCACAGGATTGGCTTGATTCAATTGAAAAACTTTCATTTCATTTTGCAGATTTTTCAGTTCTTTGCTGTATTCATTGTTTTCGTCTTCTAACATTTTTATAGACTCTACCATATTACGACTAATCTGATCTAATTCCTTAATTCTAATTTCTAACTCTAATACTGTCTGATTTTTGTTAACTAATTCTTTCTCATATAATCTAATGTTTTTATGTAATTCAAAAACCTCTTTATTTAATTGAGAAATGGTTTCATATTGATCCTTCAATTTTTGAGCATCTTTATTCTCTATTTCAAACACATCATTTTCGAAGTCTTGAGTTCTTTTATTCAGCCTCTTAATATATTTGTCTTTTTCCTTGATGTCTTTGTACATTTTATCAACAGTTTGTTGCATTTCTTCAATTTTTTCATTACACTCGGATGTTAGATTCTCTAATTCAGTGTCCTTATTGTGAATCACAAGTTTTAATTTTGAAATTTCTTCACGAAACTAGTTTGTTCTAGTTGTAGGGTCATTATCTTTTTGTTTGCAATTGTCAGAACAATAGATTTTATGACCTTCAAGAAGTTTATGGCACTTTTTCCTTTCCACACAAGAAGGATGAAAAATGTCCAAGCATAACACACATATTAAATTCGTGAACTCTTTCTTTTTACAACATTTAAAATGACCTTCCATGCTATGCAATAGCTCAGTCCCGTCGATCTAATATACACTACCAATAACTATAAGTTATACTCACCAGGTAACTGTTCTTCCGTTACACATACTAGCGACTGAATCGAACAGAAGGTTGAATGGTTAGACGAAACGATAATTGAAACTGAGTTGTATTCTATTATATCGTGGTGATAATTATATAGAAATACTCACCAGGTTACTGTTCTTCCGTTATACATACGAGCAACCGAATCGAACAGAAGGTTGAATGGATAGTATCTGGGTTGTATTCGATTATGATGTTATGCTGTGTATATAGTTAAACACACTAGGTGACGGTATTCCCGTTTCACATACGAGCGACCGAAACGAACAGAAAGTTGAATGGATAGTCTGAACAATCAATGTATCTGGGTGGTATCCGATTATATCGCAATACTGTATATATAGTGATACTAACCAGGTGACGGTACTTCCGTTACACATACTAGCGACTGAATCGAACAGAAGGTTAAATGGTTAGACGAAACGATAATTGAAACTGAGTTGTATTCGATTATATCGTGGTGATGTTTATATAGAAATACTCACCAGGTAACTGTTCTTTCGTTTTCACATACAAGCGACCGAATCGAGCAGAAGGTCAAATGGATAGATTGAACAATCATCGTATCTGGGTTGTATTCGATTATGTTTATATAGTTATACTCACCAGGTAACTGTTCTTCCGTTACACATACTAGCGACTGAATCGAACAGAAGGTTAAATGGTTAGACGAAACGATAATTGAAACTGAGTTGTATTCTATTATATCGTGGTGATGTTTATATAGAAATACTCACCAGGTTACTGTTCTTCCGTCATACATACGAGCAACCGAATCGAACAGAAGGTTGAATGGATAGTATATGGGTTGTATTCGATTATGATGTTATGCTGTGTATATAGTTATACACACTAGGTGACGGTATTCCCGTTTCACATACGAGCGACCGAAACGAACAGAAAGTTGAATGGATAGTCTGAACAATCAATGTATCTGGGTGGTATCCGATTATATTGCAATACTGTATATATAGTGATACTCACCAGGTGACGGTACTTCCGTTACACATACTAGCGACTGAATCGAACAGAAGGTTAAATGGATAGACGAAACGATAATTGAAACTGAGTTGTATTCGATTATATCGTGGTGATATTTATATAGCAATACTCACCAGGTAACTGTTCTTCCGTTTTACATACAAGCGACCGAATCGAGCAGGAGGTTGAATAGATAGATTGAACAATCATCGTATCTTGGTTGTATTCGATGATGTTTATATAGTTATACTCACCAGGTAACTGTTCTTCCGTTACACATACTAGCGACTGAATCGAACAGAAGGTTAAATGGTTAGACGAAACGATAATTGTAACTGAGTTGTATTCTATTATATCGTGGTGATGTTTATATAGAAATACTCACCAGGTTACTGTTCTTCCGTTATACATACGAGCAACCGAATCGAACAGAAGGTTGAATGGATAGTATCTGGTTTGTATTCGATTATGATGTTATGCTGTGTATATAGTTAAACACACTAGGTGACGGTATTCCCGTTTCACATACGAGCGACCGAAACGAACAGAAAGTTGAATGGATAGTCTGAACAATCAATGTATCTGGGTGGTATCCGATTATATCACAATACTGTATATATAGTGATACTAACCAGGTGACGGTACTTCCGTTACACATACTAGCGACTGAATCGAACAGAAGATTAAATGGTTAGACGAAACGATAATTGTATCTGAGTTGTATTCGATGATAACGTGATGATGTTTATATAGCAATACTCACCAGGTAACTGTTCTTCCGTTACACATACGAGCGACCGAAACGAACAGAAAGTTGAATGGATAGTCTGAACAATCAATGTATCTGGGTGGTATCCGATTATATCGCAATACTGTATATATAGTGATACTAACCAGGTGACGGTACTTCCGTTACACATACTAGCGACTGAATCGAACAGAAGGTTAAATGGTTAGACGAAACGATAATTGAAACTGAGTTGTATTCGATTATATCGTGGTGATATTTATATAGCAATACTCACCAGGTAACTGTTCTTCCGTTGTACATACAAGCGTCCGAATCGAGCAGGAGGTTGAATAGATAGATTGAACAATCATCGTATCTTGGTTGTATTCGATAATGTTTATATAGTTATACTCACCAGGTAACTGTTCTTCCGTTACACATACTAGCGACTGAATCGAACAGAAGGTTAAATGGTTAGACGAAACGATAATTGTAACTGAGTTGTATTCTATTATATCGTGGTGATGTTTATATAGAAATACTCACCAGGTTACTGTTCTTCCGTTATACATACGAGCAACCGAATCGAACAGAAGGTTGAATGGATAGTATCTGGTTTGTATTCGATTATGATGTAATGCTGTGTATATAGTTAAACACACTAGGTGACGGTATTCCCGTTTCACATACGAGCGACCGAAACGAACAGAAAGTTGAATGGATAGTCTGAACAATCAATGTATCTGGGTGGTATCCGATTATATCACAATACTGTATATATAGTGATACTAACCAGGTGACGGTACTTCCGTTACACATACTAGCGACTGAATCGAACAGAAGGTTAAATGGTTAGACGAAACGATAATTGTATCTGAGTTGTATTCGATGATAACGTGATGATGTTTATATAGCAATACTCACCAGGTAACTGTTCTTCCGTTACACATACGAGCGACCGAAACGAACAGAAAGTTGAATGGATAGTCTGAACAATCAATGTATCTGGGTGGTATCCGATTATATCCGATTGTATCTGAGTTGTATTCGATGATAACGTGATGATGTTTATATAGCAATACTCACCAGGTAACTGTTTTTCCGTTTTACATACAAGCGACCGAATCGAGCAGAAGGTTGAATTTAGTATAGATTGAACAATCATCGTATCTGGGTTGTATTCGATTATGTTTATATAGTTATACTCACCAGGTAACTGTTCTTCCGTTATACATACGAGCGACTGAATTGAACAGAAGGTTGAATGGATAGTATATGGGTTGTATTCTATTATGATGTTATGCTGTGTATATAGTTATATACACTAGGTGACGGTATTCCTGTTTTACATACGAGCGACCGAAACAAAAAGAAAGTTGAATGGATAGACTGAACAATCAATGTATCTGGGTGGTATTCGATTATATCGCAATACTGTATATTTAGTGATACTAACCAGGTGACGGTTCTTCCGTTACACATACTAGCGACTGAATCGAACAGAAGGTTAAATGGTTAGACGGAACGATAATTGAAACTGAGTTGTATTCGATTATATCGTGGTGATGTTTATATAGAAATACTCACCAGGTAACTGTTCTTTCGTTTTCACATACAAGCGACCGAATCGAGCAGAAGGTCAAATGGATAGATTGATCAATCATCGTATCTGGGTTGTATTCGATAATGTTTATATAGTTATACTCACCAGGTAACTGTTCTTCCGTTACACATACTAGCGACTGAATCGAACAGAAGGTTAAATGGTTAGACGAAACGATAATTGTATCTGAGTTGTATTCGATGATATCGTGATGATGTTTATATAGCAATACTCACCAGGTAACTGTTCTTCCGTTTTACATACAAGCGACCGAATCAAGCAGAAGGTTGAATTCAGTATGGATTGTACAATCATCGTATCTGGGTTGTATTCGATTATGTTTATATAGTTATACTCACCAGGTAACTGTTCTTCCGTTATACATACGAGCGACTGAACCCGTTTCACATACGAGCGACCGAAACGAACAGAAAGTTGAATGGATAGTCTGAACAATCAATGTATCTGGGTGGTATCCGATTATATCGCAATACTGTATATATAGTGATACTAACCAGGTGACGGTACTTCCGTTACACATACTAGCGACTGAATCGAACAGAAGGTTAAATGGTTAGACGAAACGATAATTGAAACTGAGTTGTATTCTATTATATCGTGGTGATGTTTATATAGAAATACCCACCAGGTTACTGTTCTTCCGTTACACATACTAGCGACTGAATCGAACAGAAGGTTAAATGGTCAGACGAAACGATAATTGATACTGAGTTGTATTCGATTATATCGTGGTGATGTTTATATAGAAATACTCACCAGGTGACTGTTCTTTCGTTTTCACATACAAGCGACCGAATCGAGCAGAAGGTCAAATGGATAGATTGAACAATCATCGTATCTGGGTTGTATTCGATAATGTTTATATAGTTATACTCACCAGGTAACTGTTCTTCCGTTATACATACTAGCGACTGAATCGAACAGAAGGTTAAATGGTTAGACGAAACGATAATTGTATCTGAGTTGTATTCGATGATATCGTGATGATGTTTATATAGCAATACTCACCAGGTAACTGTTCTTCCGTTTTATATACAAGCGACCGAATCGAGCAGAAGGTTGAATTCAGTATAGATTGAACAATCATCGTATCTGGGTTGTATTCGATTATGTTTATATAGTAATACTCACCAGGTAACTGTTCTTCCGTTACACATACTAGCGACTGAATCGAACAGAAGGTTAAATGGTGAGACGAAACGATGATTGAAACTGAGTTGTATTCTATTATATCGTGGTGATGTTTATATAGAAATACTCACCAGGTTACTGTTCTTCCGTTATACATACGAGCAACCGAATCGAACAGAAGGTTGAATGGATAGTATGTGGGTTGTATTCGATTATGATGTTATGCTGTGTATATAGTTATACACACTAGGTGACGGTATTCCCGTTTCACATACGAGCGACCGAAACGAACAGAAAGTTGAATGGATAGTCTGAACAATCAATGTATCTGGGTGGTATTCAATTATATCGCAATACTGTATATATAGTGATACTAACCAGGTGACGGTACTTCCGTTACACATACTAGCGACTGAATCGAACAGAAGGTCAAATGGTTAGACGAAACGATAATTGAAACTGAGTTGTATTCTATTATATCGTGGTGAAGTTTATATAGAAATACTCACCAGGTTACTGTTCTTCCGTTACACAAACTAGCGACTGAACCGAACAGAAGGTTAAATGGTTAGACGAAACGATAATTGAAACTGAGTTGTATTCGATTATATCGTGGTGATGTTTATATAGAAATACTCACCAGGTAACTGTTCTTTCGTTTTCACATACAAGCGACCGAATCGAGCAGAAGGTCAAATAGATAGATTGAACAATCATCGTATCTGGGTTGTATTCGATTATGTTTATATAGTTATACTCACCAGGTAACTGTTCTTCCGTTACACATACTAGCGACTGAATCGAACAGAAGGTTAAATGGTTAGACGAAACGATAATTGAAACTGAGTTGTATTCGATTATATCGTGGTGATGTTTATATAGAAATACTCACCAGGTTACTGTTCTTCCGTTATACATACGAGCAACCGAATCGAACAGAAGGTTGAATGGATAGTATATGGGTTGTATTCGATTATGATGTTATGCTGTTATGTTATACACACTAGGTGACGGTATTCTTGTTTTACATACGAGCGACCGAAACGAACAGAAAGTTGAATGGATAGTCTGAACAATCAATGTATCAGGGTGGTATCCGATTATATCGCAATACTGTTTATATAGTGATACATACCAGGTGACGGTACTTCCGTTACACATACTAGCGACTGAATCGAACAGAAGGTTAAATGGTTAGACGAAACGATAATTGAAACTGAGTTGTATTCGATTATATCGTGGTGATGTGGTTACTGTTTTTCCGTTATACATACGAGCAACCGAATCGAACAGAAGGTTGAATGGATAGTATATGGGTTGTATTCGATTATGATGTTATGCTGTGTATATAGTTATACACACTAGGTGACGGTATTCCCGTTTCACATACGAGCGACCGAAACGAACAGAAAGTTGAATGGATAGTCTGAACAATCAATGTATCTGGGTGGTATCCGATTATATCGCAATACTGTATATATAGTGATACATACCAGGTGACGGTACTTCCGTTACACATACTAGCGACTGAATCGAACAGAAGGTTAAATGGTTAGACGAAACGATAATTGTAACTGAGTTGTATTCTATTATATCGTGGTGATGTTTATATAGTTATACTCACCAGGTAACTGTTCTTCCGTTACACATACTAGCGACTGAATCGAACAGAAGGTTAAATGGTTAGACGAAACGATAATTGTAACTGAGTTGTATTCTATTATATCGTGGTGATGTTTATATAGTTATACTCACCAGGTAACTGTTCTTCCGTTACACATACTAGCGACTGAATCGAACAGAAGGTTAAATGGTTAGACGAAACGATAATTGAAACTGAGTTGTATTCGATTATATCGTGGTGATGTTTATATAGAAATACTCACCAGGTAACTGTTCTTTCGTTTTCACATACAAGCGACCGAATCGAGCAGAAGGTCAAATGGATAAATTGAACAATCATCGTATCTGGGTTGTATTCGATATTGTTTATATAGTTATACTCACCAGGTAACTGTTCTTCCGTTACACATACGAGCGACTGAATTGAACAGAAGGTTGAATGGATAGTATATGGGTTGTATTCGATTATGATGTTATGCTGTGTATATAGTTATACACCCTAGGTGACGGTATTCTTGTTTTACATACGAGCGACCGAAACGAACAGAAAGTTGAATGGATAGTCTGAACAATCAATGTATCAGGGTGGTATCCGATTATATCGCAATACTGTATATATAGTGATACATACCAGGTGACGGTACTTCCGTTACACATACTAGCGACTGAATCGAACAGAAGGTTTAATGGTTAGACGAAACGATAATTGTAACTGAGTTGTATTCCATTATATCGTGGTGATGTTTATATAGAAATACTCACCAGGTTACTGTTCTTCCGTTATACATACGAGCAACCGAATCGAACAGAAGGTTGAATGGATAGTATCTGGGTTGTATTCGATTATGATGTTATGCTATGATGGTATTCCTGTTTCACATACGAGCGACCGAAACGAACAGAAAGTTGAATGGATAGTCTGAACAATCAATGTATCTGGGTGGTATCCGATTATATCGCAATACTGTATATATAGTGATACTAACCAGGTGACGGTACTTCCGTTACACATACTAGCGACTGAATCGAACAGAAGGTTGAATGGTTAGACGAAACGATAATTGTATCTGAGTTGTATTCGATGATAACGTGATGATGTTTATATAGCAATACTCACCAGGTAACTGTTCTTCCGTTTTACATACAAGCGATCGAATCGAGCAGAAGGTTGAATGGTAAGACGAAACGATAATTGTAACTGAGTTGTATTCTATTATATCGTGGTGATGTTTATATAGAAATACTCACCTGGTTACTGTTCTTCCGTTATACATACGAGCAATTGAATCGAACAGAAGGTTGAATGGATAGTATATGGGTTGTATTCGATTATGATGTTATGCTGTGTATATAGTTATACACACTAGGTGACGGTATTCCCGTTTTACATACGAGCGACCGAAACGAACAGAAAGTTGAATGGATAGTCTGAACAATCAGTGTATCTGGGTGGTATCCGATTATATCGCAATACTGTATATATAGTGATACTAACCAGGTGACGGTACTTCCGTTACACATACTAGCGACTGAATCGAACAGAAGGTTTAATGGTTAGACAAAACGATAATTGTATCTGAGTTGTATTCGATGATATCGTGATGATGTTCATATAGCAATACTCACCAGGTAACTGTTCTTCCGTTTTACATACAAGCGACCGAATCGAGCAGGAGTTTGAATAGATAGATTGAACAATCATCGTATCTGGGTTGTATTCGATATTGTTTATATAGTTATACTCACCAGGTAACTGTTCTACCGTTACACATACTAGCGACTGAATCGAACAGAAGGTTAAATGGTTAGACGAAACGATAATTGTATCTGAGTTGTATTCGATGATATCGTGATGATGTTTATATAGAAATACTCACCAGGTAACTGTTCTTCCGTTACACATACTAGCGACTGAATCGAACAGAATGTTAAATGGTTAGACGAAACGATAATTGGAACTGAGTTGTATTCGATTATATCGTGGTGATGTTTATATAGAAAAACTCACCAGGTAACTGTTCTTTCATTTTACATACAAGCGACCGAATCGAGCAGGAGGTTGAATAGATAGATTGAACAATCATCGTATCTGGGTTGTATTCGATGAAGTTTATATAGTTATACTCACCAGGTAACTGTTCTTCCGTTACACATACTAGCGACTGAATTGAACAGAAGGTTGAATGGATAGTATATGGGTTGTATTCGATTATGATGTTATGCTGTGTATATAGTTATACACACTAGGTGACGATATCCTTGTTTCACATACGAGCGACCGAAACGAACAGAAAGTTGAATGGATAGTCTGAACAATCAATGTATCAGGGTGGTATCCGATTATATCGCAATACTGTATATATAGTGATACATACCAGGTGACGGTACTTCCGTTACACATACTAGCGACTGAATCGAACAGAAGGTTAAATGGTTAGACGAAACGATAATTGTAACTGAGTTGTATTCTATTATATCGTGGTGATGTTTATATAAAAATACTCACCAGGTTACTGTTCTTCCGTTATGCATACGAGCAACCGAATCGAACAGAAGGTTGAATGGATAGTATCTGGGTTGTATTCGATTATGATGTTATGCTGTGTTTATAGTTAAACACACTAGGTGACGGTATTCCCGTTTCACATACGAGTGACCGAAACGAACAGAAAGTTGAATGGATAGTCTGAACAATCAATGTATCTGGGTGGTATCCGATTATATCGCAATACTCTATATATAGTGATACTAACCAGGTGACGGTACTTCCGTAACACATACTAGCGACTGAATCGAACAGAAGGTTAAATGGTTAGACGAAACGATAATTGTAACTGAGTTGTATTCTATTATATCGTGGTGATGTTTATATAGAAATACTCACCAGGTTACTGTTCTTCCGTTATACATACGAGCAACCGAATCGAACAGAAGGTTGAATGGATAGTACATGGGTTGTATTCGATTATGATGTTATGCTGTGTAATTAGTTATACACACTAGGTGACGGTATTCCCGTTTTACATACGAGCGACCGAAACGAACAGAAAGTTGAATGGATAGTCTGAACAATCAATGTATCTGGGTGGTATCCGATTATATCGCAATATTGTATATATAGTGATACTTACCAGGTGACGGTACTTCCGTTACACATACTAGCTACTGAATCGAACAGAAGGTTAAATGGTTAGACGAAACGATAATTGTAACTGAGTTGTATTATATTATATCGTGGTGATGTTTATATAGAAATACTCACCAGGTTACTGTTCTTTCGTTTTCACATACAAGCGACCGAATCGAGCAGAAGGTCAAATGGATAGATTGAACAATCATCGTATCTGGGTTGTATTCGATTATGTTTATATAGTAATACTCACCAGGTAACTGTTCTTCCGTTACACATACTAGCGACTGAATCGAGCAGAAGGTTAAATGGTTAGACGAAACGATAATTGTAACTGAGTTGTATTCTATTATATCGTGGTGATGTTTATATAGAAATACTCACCAGGTTACTGTTCTTCCGTTATACATACGAGCAACCGAATCGAACAGAAGGTTGAATGGATAGTATCTGGGTTGTATTCGATTATGATGTTATGCTGTGTATATAGTTATACACACTAGGTGACGGTATTCCCGTTTCACATACGAGCGACCGAAACGAACAGAAAGTTGAATGGATAGTCTGAACAATCAATGTATCTGGGTGGTATCCGATTATATCGCAATACTGTATATATAGTGATACTAACCAGGTGACGGTACTTCCGTTACACATACTAGCGACTGAATCGAACAGAAGGTTAAATGGTTAGACGAAACGATAATTGAAACTGAGTTGTATTCTATTATATCGTGGTGATGTTTATATAGAAATACTCACCAGGTTACTGTTCTTCCGTTACACATACTAGCGACTGAATCGAACAGAAGGTTAAATGGTCAGACGAAACGATAATTGATACTGAGTTGTATTCGATTATATCGTGGTGATGTTTATATAGAAATACTCACCAGGTGACTGTTCTTTCGTTTTCACATACAAGCGACCGAATCGAGCAGAAGGTCAAATGGATAGATTGAACAATCATCGTATCTGGGTTGTATTCGATAATGTTTATATAGTTATACTCACCAGGTTACTGTTCTTCCGTTATACATACTAGCGACTGAATCGAACAGAAGGTTAAATGGTTAGACGAAACGATAATTGTATCTGAGTTGTATTCGATGATATCGTGATGATATTTATATAGCAATACTCACCAGGTAACTGTTCTTCCGTTTTATATACAAGCGACCGAATCGAGCAGAAGGTTGAATTCAGTATAGATTGAACAATCATCGTATCTGGGTTGTATTCGATTATGTTTATATAGTAATACTCACCAGGTAACTGTTCTTCCGTTACACATACTAGCGACTGAATCGAACAGAAGGTTAAATGGTTAGACGAAACGATGATTGAAACTGAGTTGTATTCTATTATATCGTGGTGATGTTTATATAGAAATACTCACCAGGTTACTGTTCTTCCGTTATACATACGAGCGACTGAATTGAACAGAAGGTTGAATGGATAGTATATGAGTTGTATTCGATTATGATGTTATGCTGTGTATATAGTTATACACACTAGGTGACGGTATTCCCGTTTCACATACGAGCGACCGAAACGAACAGAAAGTTGAATGAATAGTCTGAACAATCAATGTATCTGGGTGGTATCCAATTATATCGCAATACTGTATATATAGTGATACTAACCAGGTGACGGTACTTCCGTTACACATACTAGCGACTGAATCGAACAGAAGGTTAAATGGTTAGACGAAACGATAATTGAAACTGAGTTGTATTCTATTATATCGTGGTGAAGTTTATATAGAAATACTCACCAGGTTACTGTTCTTCCATTATACATACGAGCAACCGAATCGAACAGAAGGTTGAATGGATAGTATATGGGTTGTATTCGATTATGATGTTATGCTGTGTATATAGTTATACACACTAGGTGACGGTATTCCCGTTTCACATACGAGCGAGCGAAACGAACAGAAAGTTGAATGGATAGTCTGAACAATCAATGTATCTGGGTGGTATCCGATTATATCGCAATACTGTATATATAGTGATACATACCAGGTGACGGTACTTCCGTTACACATACTAGCGACTGAATCGAACAGAAGGTTAAATGGTTAGACGAAACGATAATTGTAACTGAGTTGTATTCTATTATATCGTGGTGATGTTTATATAGTTATACTCACCAGGTAACTGTTCTTCCGTTACACATACTAGCGACTGAATCGAACAGAAGGTTAAATGGTTAGACGAAACGAAAATTGTAACTGAGTTGTATTCTATTATATCGTGGTGATGTTCATATAGAAATACTCACCAGGTTACTGTTCTTCCGTTATACATACGAGCAACCGAATCGAACAGAAGGTTGAATGGATAGTATCTGGGTTGTATTCGATTATGATGTTATGCTGTGTATATAGTTATACACACTAGGTGACGGTATTCCCGTTTCACATACGAGCGACCGAAACGAACAGAAAGTTGAATGGATAGTCTGAACAATCAATGTATCTGGGTGGTATCCGATTATATCGCAATACTGTATATATAGTGATACTAACCAGGTGACGGTACTTCCGTTACACATACTAGCGACTGAATCGAACAGAAGGTTAAATGGTTAGACGAAACGATAATTAAAACTGAGTTGTATTCGATTATATCGTGGTGATGTTTATATAGAAATACTCACCAGGTTACTGTTCTTCCGTTATACATACGAGCAACCGAATCGAACAGAAGGTTGAATGGATAGTATATGGGTTGTATTCGATTATGATGTTATGCTGTGTATATAGTTATACACACTAGGTGACGGTATTACCGTTTCACATACGAGCGACCGAAACGAACAGAAAGTTGAATGGATAGTCTGAACAATCAATGTATCTGGGTGGTATCCGATTATATCGCAATACTGTATATATAGTGATACTAACCAGGTGACGGTACTTCCGTTACACATACTAGCGACTGAATCGAACAGAAAGTTAAATGGTTAGACAAAACGATAATTGTATCTGAGTTGTATTCGATGATATCGTGATGATGTTAATATAGCAATACTCACCAGGTAACTGTTCTTCCGTTTTACATACAAGCGACCGAATCGAGCAGGAGGTTGAATTCAGTATAGATTGAACAATCATCGTATCTGGGTTGTATTAGATTATGTTCATATAGTTATACTCACCAGGTAACTGTTCTTCCGTTATACATACGAGCGACTGAATTGAACAGAAGGTTGAATGGATAGTATATGGGTTGTATTCGATTATGATGTTATGCTGTGTATATAGTTATACACACTAGGTGACGGTATTCTTGTTTTACATACGAGCGACCGAAACGAACAGAAAGTTGAATGGAAAGTCTGAACAATCAATGTATCAGAGTGGTATCCGATTATATCGCAATACTGTATATATAGTGATACATACCAGGTGACGGTACTCCCGTTACACATACTAGCGACTGAATCGAACAGAAGGTTAAATGGTTAGACGAAACGATAATTGTAACTGAGTTGTATTCTATTATATCGTGGTGATGTTTATATAGAAATACTCACCAGGTGACTGTTCTTCCGTTATACATACGAGCAACCGAATCGAACAGAAGGTTGGATGGATAGTATCTGGGTTGTATTCGATTATGATGTTTTGCTGTGTATATAGTTAAACACACTAGGTGACGGTATTCCCGTTTCACATACGAGCGACCGAAACGAACAGAGAGTTGAATGGATAGTCTGAACAATCAATGTATCTGGGTGGTATCCGATTATATCGCAATACTGTATATATAGTGATACCAACCAGGTGACGGTACTTCCGTTACACATACTAGCGACTGAATCGAACAGAAGGTTGAATGGTTAGACAAAACGATAATTGTATCTGAGTTGTATTCGATGATATCGTGATGATGTTTATATAGCAATACTCACCAGGTAACTGTTCTTCCGTTTTACATACAAGCGACCGAATCGAGCAGGAGGTTGAATTCAGTATAGATTGAACAATCATCGTATCTGGGTTGTATTCGATTATGTTCATATAGTTATACTCACCAGGTAACTGTTCTTCCGTTATACATACGAGCGACTGAATTGAACAGAAGGTTGAATGGATAGTATATGAGTTGTATTCGATTATAATGTTATGCTGTGTATATAGTTATACACACTAGGTGACGGTATTCTTGTTTTACATACGAGCGACCGAAACGAACAGAAAGTTGAATGGATAGTCTGAACAATCAATGTATCAGGGTGGTATCCGATTATATCGCAATACTGTATATATAGTGATACATACCAGGTGACGGTACTTCCGTTACACATACTAGCGACTGAATCGAACAGAAGGTTAAATGGTTAGACGAAACGATAATCGTAACTGAGTTGTATTCTATTATATCGTGGTGATGTTTATATAGAAATACTCACCAGGTTACTGTTCTTCCGTTATACATACGAGCAACCGAATCGAACAGAAGGTTGAATGGATAGTATCTGGGTTGTATTCGATTATGATGTTATGCTGTGTATATAGTTAAACACACTAGGTGACGGTATTCCCGTTTCACATACGAGCGACCGAAACGAACAGAAAGTTGAATGGATAGTCTGAACAATCAATGTATCTGGGTGGTATCCGATTATATCGCAATACTGTATATATAGTATTACTAACCAGGTGACGGTACTTCCGTTACACATACTAGCGACTGAATCGAACAGAAGGTTAAATGGTTAGACGAAACGATAATTGAAACTTAGTTGTATTCGCTTATATCGTGGTGATGTTTATATAGAAATACTCACCAGGTAACTGTTCTTTCGTTTTCACATATAAGCGACCGAATCGAGCAGAAGGTCAAATGGATAGTTTGAACAATCATCGTATCTGGATTGTATTCGATAATGTTTATATAGTTATACTCACCAGGTAACTGTTCTTCCATTACACATACTAGCGACTGAATCGAACAGAAGGTTAAATGGTTAGACGAAACGATAATTGTAACTGAGTTGTATTCTATTATATCGTGGTGATGTTTATATAGTTATACTCACCAGGTAACTGTTCTTCCGTTACACATACTAGCGACTGAATCGAACAGAAGGTTAAATGGTTAGACGAAACGATAATTGTAACTGAGTTGTATTCTATTATATCGTGGTGATGTTTATATATAAATACTCACCAGGTTACTGTTCTTCCGTTATACATACGAGCAACCGAATCGAACAGAAGGTTGAATGGATAGTATCTGGGTTGTATTCGATTATGATGTTATGCTGTGTATATAGTTAAACACACTAGGTGACGGTATTCCCGTTTCACATACGAGCGACCGAAACGAACAGAAAGTTGAATGGATAGTCTGAACAATCAATGTATCTGGGTGGTATCCGATTATATCGCAATACTGTATGTATAGTGATACTAACCAGGTGACGGTACTTCCGTTACACATACTAGCGACTGAATCGAACAGAAGGTTAAATGGTTAGACGAAACGATAATTGAAACTGAGTTGTATTCGATTATATCGTGGTGATGTTTATATAGAAATACTCACCAGGTAACTGTTCTTTCGTTTTCACATACAAGCGACCGAATCGAGCAGAAGGTCAAATGGATAGATTGAACAATCATCGTATCTGGGTTGTATTCGATTATGTTTATATAGTTATACTCACCAGGTAACTGTTCTTCCGTTTTACATACAAGCGACCGAATCGAGCAGGAGGTTGAATAGATAGATTGAACAATCATCGTATCTGGGTTGTATTCGATAATGTTTATATAGTTATACTCACCAGGTAACTGTTCTTCCGTTACACATACTAGCGACTGAATCGAACAGAAGGTTAAATGGTTAGACGAAACGATAATTGTAACTGAGTTGTATTCTATTATATCGTGGTGATGTTTATATAGAAATACTCACCAGGTTACTGTTCTTCCGTTATACATACGAGCAACCGAATCGAACAGAAGGTTGAATGGATATTATCTGGGTTGTATTTGATTATGATGTTATGCTGTGTATATAGTTAAACACACTAGGTGACGGTATTCCCGTTTCACATACGAGCGACCGAAACGAACAGAAAGTTGAATGGATAGTCTGAACAATCAATGTATCTGGGTGGTATCCGATTATATCGCAATACTGTATATATAGTGATACTAACCAGGTGACGGTACTTCCGTTACACATACTAGCGACTGAATCGAACAGAAGGTTAAATGGTTAGACGAAACGATAATTGAAACTGAGTTGTATTCGATTATATCGTGGTGATGTTTATATAGGAATACTCACCAGGTAACTGTTCTTTCGTTTTCACATACAAGCGACCGAATCGAGCAGAAGGTCAAATGGATAGTGAACAATTATCGTATCTGGGTTGTATTCGATTATGTTTATATAGTAATACTCACCAGGTAACTGTTCTTCCGTTACACATACTAGCGACTGAATCGAACAGAAGGTTAAATGGTTAGACGAAACGATGATTGAAACTGAGTTGTATTCTATTATATCGTGGTGATGTTTATATAGAAATACTCACCAGGTTACTGTTCTTCCGTTATACATACGAGCAACCGAATCGAACAGAAGGTTGAATGGATAGTATATGGGTTGTATTCGATTATGATGTTATGCTGTGTATATAGTTATACACACTAGGTGACGGTATTCCCGTTTCACATACGAGCGACCGAAACGAACAGAAAGTTGAATGGATAGTCTGAACAATCAATGTATCTGGGTGGTATCCGATTATATCGCAATACTGTATATATAGTGATACTAACCAGGTGACGGTACTTCCGTTACACATACTAGCGACTGAATCGAACAGAAGATTAAATGGTTAGACGAAACGATAATTGAAACTGAGTTGTATTCTATTATATCGTGGTGATGTTTATATAGAAATACTCACCAGGTTACTGTTCTTCCGTTATACATACGAGCAACCGAATCGAACAGAAGGTTGAATGGATAGTATATGGGTTGTATTCGATTATGATGTTATGCTGTGTATATAGTTATACACACTAGGTGACGGTATTTCCGTTTCACATACGAGCGACCGAAACGAACAGAAAGTTGAATGGATAGTCTGAACAATCAATGTATCTGGGTGGTATCCGATTATATCGCAATACTGTATATATAGTGATACTAACCAGGTGACGGTACTTCCGTTACACATACTAGCGACTAAATCGAACAGAAGGTTAAATGGTTAGACGAAACGATAATTGTATCTGAGTTGTATTCGATGATAACGTGATGATGTTTATATAGCAATACTCACCAGGTAACTGTTCTTCCGTTTTACATACAAGCGACCAAATCGAGCAGAAGGTTGAATTTAGTATAGATTGAACAATCATCGTATCTGGGTTGTATTCGATTATGTTTATATAGTTATACTCACCAGGTAACTGTTCTTCCGTTATACATACGAGCGACTGAATTGAACAGAAGGTTGAATGGATAGTATATGGGTTGTATTCGATTATGATGTTATGCTGTGTATATAGTTATACACACTAGGTGACGGTATTCCCGTTTTACATACGAGCGACCGAAACAAAAAGAAAGTTAAATGGATAGACTGAACAATCAATGTATCTGGGTGGTATCCGATTATATCGCAATACTGTATATATAGTGATACTAACCAGGTGACGGTACTTCCGTTACACATACTAGCGACTGAATCGAACAGGTGGTTAAATGGTTAGACGAAACGATAATTGTATCTGAGTTGTATTCGATGATATCGTGATGATGTTTATATAGCAATACTCACCAGGTAACTGTTCTACCGTTACACATACGAGCGACCGACACGAACAGAAAGTTGAATGGATAGTCTGAACAATCAATGTATCTGGGTGGTATCCGATTATATCGCAATACTGTATATGTAGTGATACTAACCAGGTGACGGTACTTCCGTTACACATACTAGCGACTGAATCGAACAGAAGGTTAAATGGTTAGACGAAACGATAATTGAAACTAAGTTGTATTCGATTATATCGTGGTGATGTTTATATAGAAATACTCACCAGGTAACTGTTCTTTCGTTTTCACATACAAGCGACCGAATCGAGCAGAAGGTCAAATGGATAGATTGAACAATCATCGTATCTGGGTTGTATTCGATTATGTTTATATAGTTATACTCACCAGGTAACTGTTCTTCCGTTACACATACTAGCGACTGAATCGAACAGAAGGTTGAATGGTTAGACGAAACGATAATTGAAACTGAGTTGTATTCTATTATATCGTGGTGATGTTTATATAGAAATACTCACCAGGTTACTGTTCTTCCGTTATACATACGAGCAACCGAATCGAACAGAAAGTTGAATGGATAGTATATGGGTTGTATTCGATTATGATGTTATGCTGTGTATATAGTTATACACACTAGGTGACGGTATTCCCGTTTCAAATACGAGCGACCGAAACGAACAGAAAGTTGAATGGATAGTCTGAACAATCAATGTATCTGGGTGGTATCCGATTATATCGCAATACTGTATATATAGTGATGCTAACCAGGTGGCGGTACTTCCGTTACACATACTAGTGACTGAATCGAACAGAAGGTTAAATGGTTAGACGAAACGATAATTGAAACTGAGTTGTATTCGATTATATCGTGGTGATGTTTATATAGCAATACTCACCAGGTAACTGTTCTTCCGTTTTACATACAAGCGACCGAATCGAGCAGGAGGTTGAATAGATAGATTGAACAATCATCGTATCTGGGTTGTATTCGATAATGTTTATATAGTTATACTCACCAGGTAACTGTTCTTCCGTTACACATACTAGCGACTGAATCGAACAGAAGGTTAAATGGTTAGACGAAACGATAATTGTAACTGAGTTGTATTCTATTATATCGTGGTGATGTTTATATAGAAATACTCACCAGGTTACAGTTTTTCCGTTATACATACGAGCAACCGAATCGAACAGAAGGTTGAATGGATAGTATATGGGTTGTATTCGATTATGATGTTATGCTGTGTATATAGTTATACACACTAGGTGACGGTATTTCCGTTTCACATACGAGCGACCGAAACGAACAGAAAGTTGAATGGATAGTCTGAACAATCAATGTATCTGGGTGGTATCCGATTATATCGCAATACTGTATATATAGTGATACTAACCAGGTGACGGTACTTCCGTTACACATACTAGCGACTAAATCGAACAGAAGGTTAAATGGTTAGACGAAACGATAATTGTATCTGAGTTGTATTCGATGATAACGTGATGATGTTTATATAGCAATACTCACCAGGTAACTGTTCTTCCGTTTTACATACAAGCGACCAAATCGAGCAGAAGGTTGAATTTAGTATAGATTGAACAATCATCGTATCTGGGTTGTATTCGATTATGTTTATATAGTTATACTCACCAGGTAACTGTTCTTCCGTTATACATACGAGCGACTGAATTGAACAGAAGGTTGAATGGATAGTATATGGGTTGTATTCGATTATGATGTTATGCTGTGTATATAGTTATACACACTAGGTGACGGTATTCCCGTTTTACATACGAGCGACCGAAACAAAAAGAAAGTTAAATGGATAGACTGAACAATCAATGTATCTGGGTGGTATCCGATTATATCGCAATACTGTATATATAGTGATACTAACCAGGTGACGGTACTTCCGTTACACATACTAGCGACTGAATCGAACAGGTGGTTAAATGGTTAGACGAAACGATAATTGTATCTGAGTTGTATTCGATGATATCGTGATGATGTTTATATAGCAATACTCACCAGGTAACTGTTCTACCGTTACACATACGAGCGACCGACACGAACAGAAAGTTGAATGGATAGTCTGAACAATCAATGTATCTGGGTGGTATCCGATTATATCGCAATACTGTATATGTAGTGATACTAACCAGGTGACGGTACTTCCGTTACACATACTAGCGACTGAATCGAACAGAAGGTTAAATGGTTAGACGAAACGATAATTGAAACTAAGTTGTATTCGATTATATCGTGGTGATGTTTATATAGAAATACTCACCAGGTAACTGTTCTTTCGTTTTCACATACAAGCGACCGAATCGAGCAGAAGGTCAAATGGATAGATTGAACAATCATCGTATCTGGGTTGTATTCGATTATGTTTATATAGTTATACTCACCAGGTAACTGTTCTTCCGTTACACATACTAGCGACTGAATCGAACAGAAGGTTGAATGGTTAGACGAAACGATAATTGAAACTGAGTTGTATTCTATTATATCGTGGTGATGTTTATATAGAAATACTCACCAGGTTACTGTTCTTCCGTTATACATACGAGCAACCGAATCGAACAGAAAGTTGAATGGATAGTATATGGGTTGTATTCGATTATGATGTTATGCTGTGTATATAGTTATACACACTAGGTGACGGTATTCCCGTTTCAAATACGAGCGACCGAAACGAACAGAAAGTTGAATGGATAGTCTGAACAATCAATGTATCTGGGTGGTATCCGATTATATCGCAATACTGTATATATAGTGATGCTAACCAGGTGACGGTACTTCCGTTACACATACTAGTGACTGAATCGAACAGAAGGTTAAATGGTTAGACGAAACGATAATTGAAACTGAGTTGTATTCGATTATATCGTGGTGATGTTTATATAGCAATACTCACCAGGTAACTGTTCTTCCGTTTTACATACAAGCGACCGAATCGAGCAGGAGGTTGAATAGATAGATTGAACAATCATCGTATCTGGGTTGTATTCGATAATGTTTATATAGTTATACTCACCAGGTAACTGTTCTTCCGTTACACATACTAGCGACTGAATCGAACAGAAGGTTAAATGGTTAGACGAAACGATAATTGTAACTGAGTTGTATTCTATTATATCGTGGTGATGTTTATATAGAAATACTCACCAGGTTACAGTTTTTCCGTTATACATACGAGCAACCGAATCGATTAGAAGGTTGAATGGATAGTATCTGGGTTCTATTCGATTATGATGTTATGCTGTGTATATAGTTAAACACACTAGGTGACGGTATTCCCGTTTCACATACGAGCGACCGAAACGAACAGAAAGTTGAATGGATAGTCTGAACAATCAATGTATCTGGGTGGTATCCGATTATATCGCAATACTATATATATAGTGATACTAACCAGGTGACTGTACTTCCGTTACACATACTAGCGACTGAATCAAACAGAAGGTCAAATGGTTAGACGAAACGATAATTGTATCTGAGTTGTATTCGATGATAACGTGATGATGTTTATATAGCAATACTCACCAGGTAACTGTTCTTCCGTTACACATACGAGCGACCGAAACGAACAGAAAGTTGAATGGATAGTCTGAACAATCAATGTATCTGGGTGGTATCCGATTATATCGCAATACTGTATATATAGTGATACTAACCAGGTGACGGTACTTCCGTTACACATACTAGCGACTGAATCGAACAGAAGGTTAAATGGTTAGACGAAACGATAATTGAAACTAAGTTGTATTCAATTATATCGTGGTGATGTTTATATAGAAATACTCACCAGGTAACTGTTCTTTCGTTTTCACATACAAGCGACCGAATCGAGCAGAAGGTCAAATGGATAGATCGAACAATCATCGTATCTGGGTTGTATTCGATTATGTTTATATAGTTATACTCACCAGGTAACTGTTCTTCCGTTACACATACTAGCGACTGAATCGAACAGAAGGTTAAATGGTTAGACGAAAAGATAATTGAAACTGAGTTGTATTCTATTATATCGTGGTGATGTTTATATAGAAATACTCACCAGGTTACTGTTCTTCCGTTATACATACGAGCAACCGAATCGAACAGAAGGTTGAATGGATAGTATATAGGTTGTATTCGATTATGATGTTATGCTGTGTATATAGTTATACACACTAGGTGACGGTATTCCCGTTTCACATACGAGCTACCGAAACGAACAGAAAGTTGAATGGATAGTCTGAACAATCAATGTATCTGGGTGGTATCCGATTATATCGCAATACTGTATATATAGTGATACTAACCAGGTGACGGTACTTCCGTTACACATACTAGCGACTGAATCGAACAGAAGGTTAAATGGTTAGACGAAACGATAATTGATACTGAGTTGTATTCGATTATATCGTGGTGATGTTTATATAGCAATACTCACCAGGTAACTGTTATTCCGTTTTACATACAAGCGACCGAATCGAGCAGGAGGTTGAATGGATAGATTGTATTCGATAATGTTTATATAGTTATACTCACCAGGTAACTGTTCTTCCGTTACACATACTAGCGACTGAATCGAACAGAAGGTTAAATGGTTAGACGAAACGATGGATAGTATCTGGGTTGTATTCGATTATGATGTTATGCTGTGTATATAGTTAAACACACTAGGTGACGGTATTCCCGTTTCACATACGAGCGACCGAAACGAACAGAAAGTTGAATGGATAGTCTGAACAATCAATGTATCTGGGTGGTATCCGATTATATCGCAATACTGTATATATAGTGATACTAACCAGGTGACGGTACTTCCGTTACACATACTAGCGACTGAATCGAACAGAAGGTTAAATGGTTAGACGAAACGATAATTGTATCTGAGTTGTATTCGATGATATCGTGATGATGTTTATATAGCAATACTCACCAGGTAACTGTTCTTCCGTTTTACATACAAGCGACCGAATCGAGCAGAAGGTTGAATTCAGTATAGATTGAACAATCATCGTATCTGGGTTGTATTCGATTATGTTTATATAGTTATACTCACCAGGTAACTGTTCTTCCGTTTTACATACGAGCGACTGAATTGAACAGAAGGTTGAATGGATAGTATATGGGTTGTATTCGATTATGATGTTATGCTGTGTATATAGTTATACACACTAGGTGACGGTATTCTTGTTTTACATACGAGCGACCGAAACGAACAGAAAAGGTGCGTCAAGTTGGTGATCCACTTCCGAAATTTTTGCATTTGAAATTGTGCTCATTCTGTGCCAATTTGTGCCGTATGTTACGAATTTTATGCCCGTTCAGTTTCCGAGATATTTCGAGTTTTTCGTGTGAGTCACCAACTTGACGCTGTGACTCATAAATGGAAATTCGAAAATTATCTTCCTCTGATAAATTATGATCATTTTGTGCCAATTTGTGCCGTATATATTGAATTTTGTGCCCGTTCAGTTTCCGAGATACTTCGAGTTTCTCGTGTGAGTCACTAACTTGACGCTGTGACTCATATATGAAAATTCGAAAATTTTCTTCTTCTTATAAATTGTGCTCATTTTGTGCCAATTTGTGCCATATATAATGAATTTTGTACCCGTTCAGTTTTCGAGATATATCGAGTTTTCCTGTGAGTCACCAACTTGACGCTGTGACTCATATATGAAAATTCGAAAATTTTCTACTTCTGATAAATTGTGCTCATTTTGTGCCAATTTGTGCCGTATGTAATGAATTTTGTGCCCGTTCAGTATTCGAGATATTTTGAGTTTTTACCAATGCATTTGCCACAATTTTGTTGTTCACCTCTTCAATAAATGTTTCCTATTCAGACCATTTCTGCCGAATCAATTGGTGAATTTCATATCATTGATAAATTCAAAAATAATTAATAATCTTCATGATTTTTTACCATGTGTTTAGTAACACACTTTTTTCATTTTGGTACAAATTTTGCAAGTCAAATCTGAACAACATCTAGACAACCTGAAATTCGGCAGGTATTTATGATTTCAGTGATCATTTGCTGACGTTTGACGGATACAAAATGTTTTATCAAAAGACACATTCAAATATCAGTAGAATTCTTGACTTGAAAATACAGTGAATAAAACAAATATCCACTTATCAAATAGTAATACCACAAGTGATTGTATTATCGCGATAAGTCTGTTGATTTATTCCATACGAAAGTGAGTTGCTTGAAAACACCACGACGAGTCCGCAGGTGAAGTGGTATTTCCTTCAATCATCTCAGTTGAGTTTTGAAATAAAATTCCAAACGTTTCAGTGATTGAAACAGTATAAAATAAGTTATCAAATTAATTCAAAATGATAAAAATAAGAATATATGTCTTTGAGAAAACTCACACATGCAATAAAATTACTGATTGAATATTTTTTGATCATTTCAAGATCATCTCTCCTCATTTGTAAACATGACTTGATAAATCTAGAGGTTGGTAACTTGGACCGTCCCTCATTCGATCGAAGTGGAGAAAACCAAATGTCAATCAGTCGATGATTCGAAACATGTTGAGAACTATTCGAGGTGAACTCTTTCTCATTGAAGAATACAAATGTGACATTATAAAAGTACATTGTTTCATGCGAAGCAGTGAACGCAAAATTTGCAACCTTGTTACCTAATAAACGGAACCTATTGAGACTTCTCTATTTCACTCACAAGAACAGTTGTTGAATTCTTAATGTGAAAGGTAGGTGGTTCCGATTTGCACGAAAATAGTAACCAGGTCGTGAGGGGGGGGTCCTATTAAACACAGCATAGCTAGCTGGCGTGGGTTCTCTGTATAGTTGGGGTTCAAGAGAAAGCAGGAGTCTTTTCAGAATTAAGGAATTTAGAAATCTTCCAGGTTAGCCAAAGAACAGTTCATCAGAATAATCAATAACCTCTGGGAGAGATAATATTCTGTAAACAAAGAAATAGCGCGGCGCAAGGGTGATCACTCTTGGGTCGTTACAAAGGGGAGGGGTCACTCGAGTTCACAGGTATTTAATAATACATTAGATCGAATTTACATTTGATGATAAGGCAAGAAGGCAATAATAAATAGTTCAGCTTCAATTTCCTCAAGGGGTCTTAGCTACTAGTATTTAGCTGCCGGGGACAGCTGCAGAACTGCCCTTTTTGCGTACTACCGCCGTCTATCGAAGTTGGGGTTGGGGAAGGAGACTCGAAGGACAACTACCCCCTTTTTTTCTGCTTCCTCTGTAGTTAGGGCTGCTGATCGTGGTGGGTCTGGGAAAAGGATCCCGCCGGCTGGGTGAAGCCCTAGGAAGACAGAATATCCGTAAACAAGCCTGGCCACCTGATATTGCGATAGTACTCACGTGGATGTCAGGTGGCTTCCAGAGATTTTGGATGGTTGGGAGAGTGAAAAGTAACAAGTAACAACCGAACAGAAGTTACCTAATCGGCGTGCTTAACCAAGAAATCCGACAGCAGTCGATGCAAATGGGGAATTATCAGATACGATACAAAACTCCACTCAGAACCAATCCCAATATTCGCTATGGTAATCTCTCCAGGAATATAATCCTTCCAACGAAGTATCCTTACGGATTTTTCTGGAAAAATCTCACACTACCTCGTACTATAACCTCTCACACTCCGAAAAACAAGACTCCTGTCACTATTCCCCTCAATTTTTGGACAGACGCCAACTTCAAGTTGTGACCATTCCGAGGGCGACTCGGTTTATGAATAAGCTTGGGACTATTGCCTAAGATAGTTCCTCATAACCAATCAACAGGATCAGGAGGCTTCGCTCATAGTTATTGATTTATTATTTCCTTGATTGAGCTGACGATGTGCGTGGTATAAGGCGGTCATGGCCTCCGGACCCTCTCAACCCCATGCTACGACCATGGCTTCCCGAAGTCAGCAGATGAAGCTAGCTGTGATACGGCACGTGGGCGACCGAGGACGAATGTTCTCGTGCTATTGCTACGTCTGATAAGCGCTTGGTCCTATCAGGAAAATAAACAATAACAGAATTGATCCGATATCTCACACAAGTAGCGAAGTTCACGGCCAAGGGTATGCGACTAATTTGCCTAGTTCACCTCTCGCTCTATACGCGAATGTTGTGTTGCCTTGATCGATCATTTCCATAAAAGGAGATGAGAGGATACACTCTCCATGTAACAACTCTCCGTCCACCTCCAGGAGAATTATCCCATAATTCTCCTTGATGGAAATGGTCTACCCTGGGATCGAAATAAGGGCTACTAATTCTCGAACTGATCGTATCTCGAAAATTGAAAAAAAAAATAAAACAAACCATCTACAGAAAAATAATTGGAGGGACCTGATACAGACGAACGCGGGGATATCTTTTAATCTGAGTCAGACTCGGGATCCGGCGGTTTTGCCTTCAAGTCCTTCACGTGCCAAATCCCTTTCGATGTGTTATGATCATCTGCCAGTTCGTATGTCACTGGTGATAACTTCCTTTTGATGACGAAAGGGCCAACAAATTTCGAAGCCAGCTTGGCCGTAAAATTCTTTGTAGCATCCGATAGTATATAATTCCTACGGAAAACTTTTTCACCCCTCTGGTAACTGACAGGTCTACGACGCAAATCATAACGTTGTTTGGAAGATCGCTGAGCTCTCTCGAGTCGCTTACAGACGTCCTGATATACTTTCGCAACCTGCTCTGAGCGGGTTATCAACTCTTCTGGAGTCGTTTGAGGAAGATCTGGTAGGGAATGCAGGTTACCGGCTCTTAAATATTCCCTGGAAAAGTTTACAAAGTATGGGGTCAGGTTAGTCGTCTCATGTACCGAGGACCTAATGGCACATCCCACCTTGGGTAGAAGTTTATCCCAGTGTTTGTGGTTGTCTTCGATATAACAGGACAACATCGTCTTCAACACTCCATTAACCCTCTCGACAGGATTTGCCTGGGGATGATAAGCGGGTGTGAAGGAAATGCGCACTTTATATGACTCACATAGATTGGTAAAAAGGTGACTCCGAAATTGTACTCCATTGTCACAAATCAAAAGGGAAGGACAACCCCACAGTAAGAACACCTGTTCTTCGATAGGTTTGGTTACTGAAGCTGCAGTCGCGTTTCGAAGGGAAAAGAAGAGGGGAAACTTACTGAAGGTATCTAATACAACCAATACGAACTTATACCCTTGTGAAGAGCGTGGCAATGGCCCAAACAAATCTACACTGATTACAGACCAGGGTTTATCGGCTTGAATGCGTTCCCCCATGAGACCCGGCGGAGGTCGATGAACGGCCTTCTGAGTCAAGCAGGTATGACAACGCCTAACATAACGGGATACGTCCGATCGCATTTTCGGCCAATAAAACCGTTGTTTGAGTCTCTCATAGGTCTTGAACACTCCTCCATGACCAGCAGCAATATGATCATGGTGTTGAGTAATTATCTCCCGCCGTCTTTCCTTGGGTACGACCTCCTTCCAGAACTCCGACTCCTGTCGCAGATCAGGGTACCGGCAATTCACATATTTGAAAAGAGTATTACCCTCACACCTCCACTGTGGGTGACTCACCGGATCACGTCGAACCTTGGTATAAGTGGCATTATACCACGTATCGTTAGTAGGGGTCCCAACCTCCAATGCGTCATCAACAACTGCCAGCTCGGGCACTGCACGGCTAAGTAGATCAGGCACAATGTGGTCCCTGCCGTTTCGGTGGATGACCTCGAAGTCAAATTGTTGCAGTCGGAGGGTCCATCTCGCTAATCGACCGGTGGGCTCACGAAAGTTGTGAAGCCACACTTAAGAGTAATGATCGGTCACCACCTTGAAGGAAGATCCCTTCAAATACGGACGTAACTTTTCACACGCATACAACACAGCGAGTGATTTCCGTTCGGTCGTCGAGTAATTTCTCTCAGCCTTCGAGAGCGAGCGGGAGATGTAGCAAATCACATGTTCACCATCCTCATGGTCTTGAGACAAGACTGCCCCGATGCCGTAGGCTGACGCATCTGTCTGTACCGTGAAGGATTTAGAAAAATCTGGGCAAGACAGGACTGGGGCGGAAGCAAGTGCAGTTTTGATTAATTGGAAAAAACGTTCACAATCTTCAGTCCAATTCCACTTTTTGTGTTTGCAGAGTAGAGCGGATAGAGGGGCAATAGTGGTCGAGAATTGAGGAAGAAATCTTCGGTACTAGGAAGCCATGCCAATGATTCGCCTGACTTCCGTCTGATTTACTGGAGGCTTGATATTGAGTATCGCGGTTACCTTCTCTGGGTCGACATGAAGACCGTGCTTATCCACCACGTAACCGAGATATTTCAGTTCCGACCGGCAGAATTGACACTTCAATACTTCAAGGTGCTTTTCAAATGTCTCTGTAACCACGATGATGTCGTCGAGATAAACAAAGGTATACGGCTCCATCTCGGCCCCTAATAATCGGTCGACGAGACGCTGCCAAGTTGCAGGTGCGTTCGTTAGTCCAAAAGGCATCTTTTTGAAGTGGTACAGACCTCGCCCTGGTTACGTGAAAGCCGTTTTATCCCTAGATCCCTTTTCGACAGAAACTTGCCAGTAGGCAGTACGAATATCTAGTGAGCTGAGATATTTAGCGTTTCGGAGTCGATCTAGAATCGTTGCAATAAAAGGGATAGGGTGAGCATCCTTCTTCGTGACCCGGTTAAGCGCTCGGTAATCGACACAGAATCGCCACTTGCCATTTCCTTTAGGAACCAGGAGAACTGGAGCAGACCATGCGAAGTCGGAAGGTTCAATGATATCATTTTTCAACATGTGTTCTATTTCTTGGTCGATCGATTTCTGAACAACAGGGGAATAACGGTACGGACGGAGACGTATGGGTTCAGAGTCGGTCACGATTTTATGCTCCACTAGAGTAGTGCAACCAAGGCGATCCCCAATTGAGTTGAAATAGGCCGAAATCAGATCATCCAAAATCTTCTGCTGCTCCACTGTCAACACTTCCTTTGATATAACTGCATCCACTGTTGATAATTCTGGAAGGGAACTATTGAATGTCCAACAGCTCTTACGCAGGTCTGGAATAATGCCCATTTCGCGCCAGAAATCCACGCCCAGAACTAGGGTATGGGACAACTCCGGCATTATCAGAACGTTAATAATTTTTGTTCGATCCTCTAACCGAATCGGAACACTAACTGAACCCAAAATTTCACATGCCTGACTGTTCGCAACAGCACAGCTAGTCATACGTGACCGTGAAAGGGTTATACCAAGCCCTTGCAGGAAGTTCCACCCAGTGAGATTCATAAAGGTGAAGTTCGCACCCGAATCTAACAAGCCCAAAAATTTTATATCAAAAATGAATATTTCAAGAAAAGGTCTATTGTCCCCTACATACTGAGCGAATATATATGACAATACAGGTCTGATTTCGTCAGATTCTATAGCCAGGTATCCTGCTAACGAACTCACTTTGCGGCCAGTTAGTGGTTCGTCAGTCCGTTTCCCGACAAATTACATTCTCTACATGAACGAGTGGTTTCATTTTCTTTTCCACAGCGAAAACAGTGTCTACGGAGGGGCTTAGAGCAATCTCTCTTTAGATGTCCTCGTTCTCGACAATTCCAACAAAGAATTCTCGACTCATTTGAATTGTGGACTGCATTGTCCCCAACAGGAGTAGTTGATGGACTTATAAGGTGCAGATTGGCACCGCGAGGACGCTGGTACATCAATTCAGGCTCAGCGAGTAAATGGGGATTGGTGGGGGGAAGGGCGCATGCGCTGCGTTCGTATCTGTACTTCCTCAATAATTTGAGCAGCTGATTCCAATTCCGCTATGGACCTGATATGATGTAGTGCAAGTTGACACTGTATTGAGGGAAGAAGATTCCTCCGGATGATCCGGAGCTTCTTCTCCTCTCCAGGAGGATCGGAGATTTTTTGGAAAAGATTCCGCATTTGAGCCACGAAAATTGCAGTCTTTTCAGTTGAGCCTTGAGTCCTGGTGCGAATATCATTCCATAAGTCTTCCTCATATTCTGCTGGAGGAAAAGAAGAACGTAACTTCTGCTTGAGTTCATTCCAGGAATGAACATCTTCTCTTATAGCTCTATACCAGGAAAGGGCAGTATCAGAAAATAGTACCACGGCACTATTCAGTAACTGTGAATGAGAAATGTGACAAGCACCACTGAGCTCCTCGACACGTTCTAGGAAATTTGTGACACTACCAGTGCCAGTGAAACGGAGATTCCATTTCGAAATTGTAGTGAAGCCTCGTGCGGGATCACTGTAGTCGAAACCGCTCTGTCCAGCGACCGGTGGTCTGGTATCAATGATACCGGGTTGACCAACGCGATGATCGGTTGCCATGGTTGAGTTCGACGCACCACGATTGGAATGAATACGAGGAACCCCAGTTGGTATGTGGGTATTGAGTTCATCTCTTATCTGATTCGGAAACTCGCGTTGAGGTGGTTCTCTACAGAGATTAACTCTGCGATTATGTTCCAAAGGGAGCACTTCGAAGTTGACATTCGGACTAAAATTTCGAGAGTGGCGATGAGGGTTGATATCTTCTCCAAAATTCACTGGCCTTGACTGTTGAACAGGGTACCTTCCGCGATTGCTAGCGAGAACCGAATTTGATGCTCCCTCCTCCTGATTTTGCGTTGTTCCGATCCCAGAATTTCTGATGGGTTGGGGGGCAGCGCCCAGCAGTCTGGACAGCATTTGTTCATGATTTACGGGCTTAATCTCAATCAGCATTTCATTTGGCCGATCTAAGATGGAAACATGTTCCTGATCACCCAAATTATCCTCCACTTGTAACGATGAAAGCTGTGTTGCGATAGCAGCACTGCTCAAATCTTCTTGGGGACCAGGATTTCGAGAAAACCCTGGGTTATCCTTCTCACTAGGTCTACCCAAAAGTTTGTCTACCGATTCCAAGATCACTTCACACTGGTTCAATAGAACCGGGGATTTAACCAACAAGAATGTTTCTCCTGATATTCGACTAAGGCGTCCCATTATGTGCAATGTACGCGAATGTATCCGAGAATGTTCGTTTCGAGCATTACTCTCATCGAATTTCCTCAATAGTACCCCTATCTCCCCTATTTTTGTCTCACATATCTGAATTTCCTCCTCCGGATCAAGTTCCAAACGACTAACGGAAGGTAGAGTATTCAGTTTTTCCATTTTCATGAATAATCTCAACCGTTGTCTCTTCTCTTCAACTGAACCCTCACCAATGGCACCTCTCAATAACAATTCGTGAGTTAACTCGTCTGACAATAATCTATTAATTTCCATTGTCACGATGAATAGCTATTTTGGTTGAAAAAAAAAAATAATAACGATTACAAAATCGGACCAGAATCCCCACGATTTCCCTGAGGAAAAAGAAAAAAAAAACAAAAAAAAACGACTGCAACCAAAATATACCCTGAGTTACCGCGCAGCACACACGCGAGAACTAAATTACTATACAATGTTGGTTGTCTTGCCTGTGGACAAGAAAACTGAAAGGAAAATAAATAAAAATGTTAATCCACCCTGTACAGACTGTTCTAGAAAAGTCTTGTACTCTTAATTATTCCAGCTCGAGGAAAGAAGAAGAAGTAATCACCTCTACTGTCCAATTACCAACTTCCACAGTATTACCCTGTAGAAAAAAGTCAGAAAAAAAATCGAATAACAACGTTATCTGCATACCCGGTAAACATTTGTGTTCACACATTTCAGTCATATGATGGTTTTTGTGAAACGTATCATGAACGACGTTTAATGAAGTACATATAAACGTACGTTAGAAATCGATCACATCCGAGACTAAATGTATGCCAATATACGATCATCATACTCCAGATGTTTGCCATATGACATCAAACTTATGTCAAGTTCTTGATTAAAATCTTCGATCACGATTCTTTGATCATGAATACATCAATTATATGATGATAATATTGAAGATCGATTGAAAACGTATATTTTCGATATTTTATCGAATATCATTAAGAAAACGTTACGGAAATTACGGGCAAAATATCGAATCATTACATTGTTTAGATGATATTGCAAAAATGTTCCTTCAAAGACGATCGTTCTAAAATTGAAAAATTATGTATTTTTTATACCACGTCAGATGTCGTGAGTCGATCATATCTATGACTGAATATATGCCAATTGGTGATAAACACACTCCAGACGTTTGTAATATGATATCAAACTAACTATCGAGTTCTTGATTGAAATCTTCGATCACGATTCTTTGATCATGAATACATCCCTTATATGATGATGATATTGAAGATCGAATGAATACGTATATTTTCGATATTTTATCGAATATCATTGAGAAAAAATTCCAGAAATTACGGGCAGGATATCGAATCATTACATTGTTCAGATGATATTGCAAAAATGTTTGCTTGACGACGATCAATTCAAGGATTGAAAAATGATGTTTTTTCTATACCGCGTTTGACGTCGAGAAACGATCATATCCATGACTGAATATATACCAATTTATGATCAACACAGTCCAGACGTTTGCCATATGAGTAGTGTACCTAGGCGGGTATCAGCTCAAGATGGCCGCCATGGGGCAATGACGTCATCCAAGATGGCCGCCATGGGGCAGCTGTCAATTGTCATGTCATCTGTCATGTCAAATGTCATCTGTCAACTGTCATGTCATCTGTCAACTGTCATATGTCAACTGTTATATGTCATATGTCTACTGTTTAGTGTTCCATGCCGCTGTATCAACTATCAAGTGTTCCATGCATCTGATGATTAGATGAAGTATGGAAACGCAACGCGTCATAGCCCCACCCACTTTTTTGGCGCGAAATTCAATTTATTTTTGAGGTTATGTATTCTGCTTGCCCCCTCAGGTGCCCCCTTGGCCCCCTTAGGCCTCCACGGTACCCCCTTGGCCCCCCTCAGGTCTTCGCTGTACCCCCTTACCCCCCTGACCCCCCATAAGACTGCGACCCCTTAGCGCTCCGCATCCGGAAACATCTCATGACGTCATATTTTATTCAAAAAATCCTTCTATCGGCGGGATTTGAACTCCAGACCACCGGATTACGAGTCCGATGCGTTCCCACAGAGCTACGACCACTATATAATTTAATTGCAGTCAATGTCGATGCAACGTTATCGCACAGCGTGACGTAGTCGAGCAGATCCGTCTCAAAGATAAGAGAACGTAGCAACCTCGGCAAGCGGGGAGCAGGGAAACGAACAATGGCTTCATTTAATATCAGTGTATTGATAGACATAATCGCATTCAAGGTCAGGTTCGCTGCATTCCAATGATGACTCAACATGCAGATCCATGGAGCAGGAAAAGGAACAATGGCTTATTCATTCATTAAACATTAGTGTATTAATAGACATAATCGCATTCAAGGTCAGGTTCGCTGGATTCCATTGATGATTCAACATGATACAATATTTCGCAAGACGTTACAAAGATAAGAGACGACAAAGCGACTGACACTGTTGCCAGACGTTTGAAAAAATAAGGCATTGATGCCAGACTTTCAAAAATATCTGGAAATATACCATAATGCACCTACAGCTTACCCAAGTGGAATCCGAACCATAGATGGATAACGTCTGAAGTATTACAGGGTGTGGCTGCCTGAAATTAGGCGTCTGATATCTGACGTATGACGTCATCGTTTCAAAATATCGAAAGGTCACCAAGTGTTTAGTTATTTCCATCTGAACCACAACGTGTGATTATTCAAAATTGATGGATAACGTTTGACGTATTACAGGGTTACAACCTGAAGTCAGGCGTCTGACATTTGACGTATGACGTCATCATTTCGAAATGGCCGCTGAAATCGGGAGATCACTAACTGTTTAGTAATTTCCGTATTATAAAGGTAATATACATACAGCTTACACAAGTAGAATCGGAATCACCACGTCTGAATACTCAAAATTGATGAATAAAGTTTGACGTATGACAAGGTGTGGCTGCCTGAAGTTATTTATTATTTAGTAATTTTCGTATTAAATATACCTACAGCTCACACAAGTAGAATCCGAACCACAGCATTGATATCGACGCAACAGAATTCATGAACTCGTGAATATAAAGATGTCAATGACAAAATGATTGATTTTCTCTACGAATTATCAAAAAATATTCACTTCCGGTTTATTAAAAAGCGACATAGAGAAAAACTAATGTTTTATTCGTGATCCCCATGACGTGTAAACTTCAAAAACATCAACTTCCGGTTTCACTTCCGGTTTTCATTTTTCCACTTAACATAGTCATGTGGGTACTCTGAGAGAAGGATTTTCCACGGACATTCCAAATATATCATTTTACCTATGTACAAAGTCTCAAGGTTAAAAAGATATCAATCAAAATAAATCGAAATAATGAAAAAATCTATGTAAACAATTCACAAACTCTTCGTGTAATGATTTTCTGGTCGATCCAGCTTTTCGACGAGTTATCAAAGAATATCCACTTCCGGTTCATCAAAAATCGATATAGAGAAAAACTAATGTTTTATTCGTGATCCTCATGACGTGTAGACTTCAAAAACATCAACTTCCGGTTTTACTTCCGGTTTCTATTTCTCCACTTAACATAGTCATGTGGGTACTCTGAGAGAAGGATTTTTCACGGACATTCCAAATATATCATTTTACCTATGTACAAAGTCTCAAGGATAAAGAGATATCAATCAAAATAAATCGAAATAATGAAAAAAATTTATGTAAACAATTCATAATCTCTTCGTGTAATGATTTCCTGGCCGATCCAGCTTCTCGACAAATTATCGCAAAATATCCACTTCCGGTTCATTAAAAAGCTATATAGAGAAAAACTAATGGAATATTCGTGACCCCCATGACGTGTAGACTTCAAGAACAACAACTTCCGGTTTCACTTCCGGTTTCCATTTTGTTAGTAAACAGGGTCATGTGGGTACTCATTGAAAAGGTTATTTCACGTTCATTCCTAATATATTAACTTACCTATATACAAAGTCCCAAGGTTTGCGAGATATCAATCAAAATTTCTCGAAATATTGATAAAACAATAAAAACTGTTCACCATCTCTTTGAGTACTGCTTTTCTAACCGATCTATCTCCTTGATAAATTATCGAAAAATATCCTCTTCCAATTAGTAAAAAATCGAGATAGAGGAAAAATGATGAGATGTTAGTGAACCCATAACGTTCGGACATCGAAACAACAACTTCCGGTTTCACTTCCGGTTACAATTTTTTCAGTAAACAGAGCCATGTGGGTACTCTGAGAGAAGGATATCTCACGGACATCCCGAATATATCAACTTACCAATATACAAAATCTCAAGGTTTGCGAGATATTGACGAAAATTGGTGAAATAATCAAAACAACACTGTTACACGCAAGAAAGTGCTATGGAGAGTCGATTTGAGTCCACGGTTAACTCATGTTTCTATCTTATTAATCAATATTCTAGTAGGAGACTATAATTTTTGTACAACTCATATCAGGAAATGCCATTTACACCATAATGAAAACCAAGTAGGTGAAATGATTAATAGGAAATCTATAATCAATTTTGAAGTAATCGATAACACATAGGGTTAATAAAGTTTCAAAAAAAGCTCTGTTCAAGGTATGTTTATAAATTCCAAGGCTATATAACTATTAAGATCACATTATATTGGAACCAGGTACTTCAATCATTGATCTACTCAAAAAATATGTCTCGAAACAGATATAATTTTCTATATTTAGGATTGCACTTCCAGCATCGGCAATACATGGAATATTATCGGAAATCTCGAGGTGAATGTTTCAAGGACTAAGAATTATCGAAATTTCAAAAACGGAGCTCTGATCAAGGTATGGTTATAAATTCCAAAGCTGTATAACTATTCACATCACATTATATTGAAGCCAGATACTTCAATCATTATTCACCTCGAAAAATATGATACGAAACATATATACTTTTCTATATTTGGGATCGCACTTTCAGCAAAGAGAATATGTGTCAACGTCTACAGAAATCAATGCTTTCATTCAAAATGTTTTCGATAGGTCTAACGATGGAACCAACAGGCTGATAAAATACAGGGATGTAAAAACTATCTAGTCTGGAAGAAATATACTGGCTGTGTGAGAAATTACACTTAATATTTTCAATAGGTGTACCGTTCGAAAAATACAAATGTACTGACTGGTACAGGATGTATCAAGAATTAATGATGACGTTTATCGTTTGATAGGTATAATTTGATAGTTGACGCTCAACGACTGGAACTTGAGAGCCTTGGTCACGTGAAGGTGGATATGGTTGTATTATGATCAGTGACGAAAACAATTTTATATTGATGAATTATTGAAAAAGTGTTCCTATATTTTCGTGAAAACGCGACATAGGAGAAAACAAATGATACATTTATGATCCCCATGATGAAAAGAGCTCAAACTTTTTGTTTTTCTAGTGAACTGAGATTATATGGGTACTCCAGAAGAATGATTTTTCACAGACATTTCGAGAATTCAACTTGTATATATTCTGAGACTTGAGACCAAAATTGATATTAATTGATAAACATTCATAACAATGACAAACCTTACGAATACAACGAACATATGTCGCGCAAATACAAAAAACGCGCAGACATCGCACCCTTATCAAAAAACTATCAAAAATGATAAATAGGACGACGAAAAGTCGAACATGCGTCTTACATATATCATGCTAACGTCGTTATCCGTCAAAGATCTATCAGACAACGTCGTCTAAAATTTTTGAATACGATGATTCGCATGACAAAGCGTCACGCATTCATTAAACAAGTAGAAAACATCAAAATTCATCACGCATACATCACCCATACGTCGCACATGCGTCGAACATACGTCATGCAAACGTCACACATTCATCGAGAATCTATCAAACAGCAACATAAAAACGATTAATAACGTACTGACATTGCAAATCCAAAATGGTAGCTATTAAAGTTTAGCATCTGGCATCTGACATTCGGTGTCCGACATTTGACGCTTGGCGTACTAAGATTTCTGTTATTCACCAACATAAAGTTGTAGATATAAAAATAAACATAGGGCAATCATTGAAGAACATTGAATATGTTAAAAAAAAAACATGACGCATGCGTTGTGCATACGTAGCGCCTACATCGAAAATCCATAATACAACGTGTTTAAAACCTTGAAATGAGAAATAGCATGACATGATATTCATCACACATTCATTTTATGACGTTGAAAATTTTGAAAATAAAAACTCCACGCATGCGTCGTACGTACACCACGCTGACGTCGTGCCTTCGTCGGAAATCTACCAAGCAACGTATAAGAACTTCAATAACAATAAATAGCATAACGAAACGTCAGACATGAGTTATACATATATTGCATCGACGTCGTGTCCTTGTGAAAATGAAAATGTTCAAAACGATTTATAAATCTAATAACCATCACTTATTCATTAAACAATATCAAAAACTTTGAAAAACACTACACGAAAATTGTAGAGATGTCATTGAAAAATTCAACGACAGACGACAAAGAGTACTAGAAGCAAGAGAAGTGAGTAATTGAAAGATTCGACGATAGGGTCGATAGGAGTGAGTGAGTCATAGACGAATGACCCGGTGTTGAAATTATTATGATACAGGGTGACACAAAATTCTCAATGAATCATCACATGGAATATTCACTTCCGGATGGCGGAAGATCTACGTGACCGAATAGCTATGTTCAAAACTTCAATTATAATTATTAACATTAGTTTTGAATTCGTTAAATTATGGTTACATGAAAATAGGACAGTATATGACAAAATACATCAAGAGTATATTCATTTCATTATTGCTTTCAAATTCAAGTTGATCTATGTAATGATGAATAATGAATCATTATTTACCACCACTTTTACAATTATTCACCAACAGATGTCAACTTCGATGAAAAACCCATACACAAATGGAATAATATCAAACCTACGACGTTAGGTCGTTAGGTTAGGTTAGGTCGGAGACCTAACCTATCTTCTGAGGCTAACGTCTCGGGATCCAACCTAACCTAACGTTAGAATCGAACGTCACGGGGTCCTAACATAACCTTTGAGTCTAACGTCTCGAGACCCAACCTAACCTAACCTCTGAATCTAACGTCACGAAGCCCCACCTAAACTCAGAGTCTAACGTGTTGCGCATAAAGGGGGCACAGCGGTGACCTGGGGGGGGCTAAGGGGTGATATCATAAAAATAACTTTAATTTCCCGCCAAAAAAGAAGTGGTTTGGAATATGACGGCTTCTGATTGGTCGAGCTAGTAGTTTATGACGCGTTGCGTTTCCATACTCTGGCGTCATCAGCAGCATCATGGAACACTTTCCGATTGACATATGACACAGCGCCATGGAATACTTGACAGTTGACACAAGTTGCATGACGTATTCGTGATGTTTTTTATCGTTTTCGATGTTATTTGATGAATGCATTATATCTAGTCATGCTCGTTTTTATAGTTTCAATATATTGTTTGTAAGATTTTTAAGAAATACACGATGTCTGCGCGATGTATGTATGACGCATGCTTGACGTTTCGTCATGCTTTCCATTGTTTTCGAAGTTTTTGTGCGTTGATTGATAGATTTTCTATAGAAAAAAGACTTCGTATGCATGACGTATCGTCAAACGTTAACTGTCAGATGTCAGACGCCAAACTCCAGCAGCCCTAGTACGCCTCTGTCATACGTCAAATATTATCCATCAATTTGGGGTTTTCACATGTGGTGGTTCGGATTTCATTTGGCAATAATAATGTCATGCTTATTCTCTGTATTTCATCAGATGAATCGACAATATAGAAGAGATCTTTGATAAGTTCGCAGGTGGTCGATGATGATATCATAAATCACGACCATAATTCAAAGATTGTGATGATGTTGATGTTATCTCCCTGAATCATCATGTTTATTACATCTCATATTCGATATGCAACTTTGCATTCCTCAGGGCATCATGTGGGGAGATAAGCAACGCATTCATGTAATACCTCTGTTTTTCTGCTATTCTACTTGAATCAGCATTATTCTCATATTTGATATGTCAAGATTCATCTCGCAATAATGATTTCAACTCTATTGTTCTCGAATGTGGAGGGAGACTATAAATAGATACATGAAATTGATCTCAGTCTGAAAATATTTTAACTTAGTCTATCATGTCAACATCAAGTCGAGATAGTGGTTATGTGAGTGTGTCAGAAGACGATATTGATTCATATTTCACCGAATCATCTTTCAATAATGCGAAATATCATCAAGAATTAGATGAAGTGTTGGAGATGTACGAAAATGCAGCCCGAGCCGAGAAACATTACCTACTCTACACATTATTCCAGTTGAGAGCCTTCCAGGTAGGAGTGGGTTTGAGTCCAGCGAGAAAATTCAATCCATCTATAATTTTATCACAACCATACAAACCAAATAAACAATGTTTTTGTACAACGGAATGGAAAACTTTCACTGATTTACTGAAACAAGCATTGGACAATTTTTTTTACGAGAAGTTACCAACCCACCAAGATGAATATGAGCCAGTATCGTTTCCATGTGGAGATTTCTGCAAAATATCACAATTGGTGTTTGATGGGATCAAATGTCTACTCGTCAAAAAACATGATGTCGAGTTCCTTATCGGTGTCGAGGATGCTACGCAGATCCTTCAAGTTCATCGAAGTTTAGTGGGCCATCGGGTGGTTTTACTGGAAAAAATGAACTTCTGTACATTTTATAATAATATTTTGAATTTGATTAAATCGATTTTCAGTAAAGATGCTGGTTATATTGATTATTTTGAAGCTCTGTATTCATTTTGTGAAATATCAAATGATAGTTTAGTAAGTAATGCACTCAGGGAATATTTGTTCCTTCATGAAATGAATGTATTGAGAGATTTGAATAATGTGTGAGAAATATATATAAAGATCTATAATTTTTCGTTTTTATTTTTCCCCTAGGAATTATGATGTATAACATTTACCAAATTTGAAAGATGAAAGTGGATTATTTTTCTATTTTTTATAAAATTATTATTGTTACCACCAGATCCATTCAATGAATTTGCGAATTTCTTGAGAACTTGAAAAGAAAAGTGTGACCTACCAAACGATCCTCTTCCACATTCATGAAGCTTACTTGATCGAAAACCTGAGTCTAACGTCTTACGCACGTCTCAGACGTCGCGTGTGATGTCAGGTTCTACGTCATGTATGACGTTAGGTTTGATATTATTCCATTTACTAGCATTCCTGAATCCATCATTATATTGATATCGAGGTTTTTCAACTAAGTGTATGGGTTTTTCATCGAAGTTGACATCTGTTGGTGAATAATTGTAAAAGTGGTGGTAAATAATGATTCATTATTCATCATTACATAGATCAACTTGAATTTGAAAGCAATAATGAAATGAATATACTCTTGATGTATTTTGTCATATACTGTCCTATTTTCATGTAACCATAATTTAACGAATTCAAAACTAATGTTAATAATTATAATTGAAGTTTTGAACATAGCTATTCGGTCACGTAGATCTTCCGCCATCCGGAAGTGAATATTCCATGTGATGATTCATTGAGAATTTTGTGTCACCCTGTATCATAATAATTTCAACACCGGGTCATTCGTCTATGACTCACTCACTCCTATCGACCCTATCGTCGAATCTTTCAATTACTCACTTCTCTTGCTTCTAGTACTCTTTGTCGTCTGTCGTTGAATTTTTCAATGACATCTCTACAATTTTCGTGTAGTGTTTTTCAAAGTTTTTGATATTGTTTAATGAATAAGTGATGGTTATTAGATTTATAAATCGTTTTGAACATTTTCATTTTCACAAGGACACGACGTCGATGCAATATATGTATAACTCATGTCTGACGTTTCGTTATGCTATTTATTGTTATTGAAGTTCTTATACGTTGCTTGGTAGATTTCCGACGAAGGCACGACGTCAGCGTGGTGTACGTACGACGCATGCGTGGAGTTTTTATTTTCAAAATTTTCAACGTCATAAAATGAATGTGTGATGAATATCATGTCATGCTATTTCTCATTTCAAGGTTTTAAACACGTTGTATTATGGATTTTCGATGTAGGCGCTACGTATGCACAACGCATGCGTCATGTTTTTTTTTTAACATATTCAATGTTCTTCAATGATTGCCCTATGTTTATTTTTATATCTACAACTTTATGTTGGTGAATAACAGAAATCTTAGTACGCCAAGCGTCAAATGTCGGACACCGAATGTCAGATGCCAGATGCTAAACTTTAATAGCTACCATTTTGGATTTGCAATGTCAGTACGTTATTAATCGTTTTTATGTTGCTGTTTGATAGATTCTCGATGAATGTGTGACGTTTGCATGACGTATGTTCGACGCATGTGCGACGTATGGGTGATGTATGCGTGATGAATTTTGATGTTTTCTACTTGTTTAATGAATGCGTGACGCTTTGTCATGCGAATCATCGTATTCAAAAATTTTAGACGACGTTGTCTGATAGATCATTGACGGATAACGACGTTAGCATGATATATGTAAGACGCATGTTCGACTTTTCGTCGTCCTATTTATCATTTTTGATAGTTTTTTGATAAGGGTGCGATGTCTGCGCCTTTTTTTTTATTTGCGCGACATATGTTCGTTGTATTCGTAAGGTTTGTCATTGTTATGAATGTTTATCAATTAATATCAATTTTGGTCTCAAGTCTCAGAATATATACAAGTTGAATTCTCGAAATGTCTGTGAAAAATCATTCTTCTGGAGTACCCATATAATCTCAGTTCACTAGAAAAACAAAAAGTTTGAGCTCATTTCATCATGGGGATCATAAATGTATCATTTGTTTTCTCCTATGTCGCGTTTTCACGAAAATATAGGAACACTTTTTCAATAATTCATCAATATAAAATTGTTTTCGTCACTGATCATAATACAACCATATCCACCCTCACGTGACCAAGGCTCTCAAGTTCCAGTCGTTGAGCGTCAACTATCAAATTATACCTATCAAACGTTAAACGTCATCATTAATTCTTGATACATCCTGTACCAGTCAGTACATTTGTATTTTTCGAACGGTACACCTATTGAAAATATTAAGTGTAATTTCTCACACAGCCAGTATATTTCTTCCAGACTAGATAGTTTTTACATCCCTGTATTTTATCAGCCTGTTGGTTCCATCGTTAGACCTATCGAAAACATTTTGAATGAAAGCATTGATTTCTGTAGACGTTGACACATATTCTCTTTGCTGAAAGTGCGATCCCAAATATAGAAAAGTATATATGTTTCGTATCATATTTTTCGAGGTGAATAATGATTGAAGTATCTGGCTTCAATATAATGTGATGTGAATAGTTATACAGCTTTGGAATTTATAACCATACCTTGATCAGAGCTCCGTTTTTGAAATTTCGATAATTCTTAGTCCTTGAAACATTCACCTCGAGATTTCCGATAATATTCCATGTATTGCCGATGCTGGAAGTGCAATCCTAAATATAGAAAATTATATCTGTTTCGAGACATATTTTTTGAGTAGATCAATGATTGAAGTACCTGGTTCCAATATAATGTGATCTTAATAGTTATATAGCCTTGGAATTTATAAACATACCTTGAACAGAGCTTTTTTTGAAACTTTATTAACCCTATGTGTTATCGATTACTTCAAAATTGATTATCGATTTCCTATTAATCATTTCACCTACTTGGTTTTCATTATGGTGTAAATTGCATTTCCTGATATGAGTTGTACAAAAATTATAGTCTCCTACTAGAATATTGATTAATAAGATAGAAACATGAGTTAACCGTGGACTCAAATCGACTCTCCATAGCACTTTCTTGCGTGTAACAGTGTTGTTTTGATTATTTCACCAATTTTCGTCAATATCTCGCAAACCTTGAGATTTTGTATATTGGTAAGTTGATATATTCGGGATGTCCGTGAGATATCCTTCTCTCAGAGTACCCACATGGCTCTGTTTACTGAAAAAATTGTAACCGGAAGTGAAACCGGAAGTTGTTGTTTCGATGTCCGAACGTTATGGGTTCACTAACATCTCATCATTTTTCCTCTATCTCGATTTTTTACTAATTGGAAGAGGATATTTTTCGATAATTTATCAAGGAGATAGATCGGTTAGAAAAGCAGTACTCAAAGAGATGGTGAACAGTTTTTATTGTTTTATCAATATTTCGAGAAATTTTGATTGATATCTCGCAAACCTTGGGACTTTGTATATAGGTAAGTTAATATATTAGGAATGAACGTGAAATAACCTTTTCAATGAGTACCCACATGACCCTGTTTACTAACAAAATGGAAACCGGAAGTGAAACCGGAAGTTGTTGTTCTTGAAGTCTACACGTCATGGGGGTCACGAATATTCCATTAGTTTTTCTCTATATAGCTTTTTAATGAACCGGAAGTGGATATTTTGCGATAATTTGTCGAGAAGCTGGATCGGCCAGGAAATCATTACACGAAGAGATTATGAATTGTTTACATAAATTTTTTTCATTATTTCGATTTATTTTGATTGATATCTCTTTATCCTTGAGACTTTGTACATAGGTAAAATGATATATTTGGAATGTCCGTGAAAAATCCTTCTCTCAGAGTACCCACATGACTATGTTAAGTGGAGAAATAGAAACCGGAAGTAAAACCGGAAGTTGATGTTTTTGAAGTCTACACGTCATGAGGATCACGAATAAAACATTAGTTTTTCTCTATATCGATTTTTGATGAACCGGAAGTGGATATTCTTTGATAACTCGTCGAAAAGCTGGATCGACCAGAAAATCATTACACGAAGAGTTTGTGAATTGTTTACATAGATTTTTTCATTATTTCGATTTATTTTGATTGATATCTTTTTAACCTTGAGACTTTGTACATAGGTAAAATGATATATTTGGAATGTCCGTGAAAAATCCTTCTCTCAGAGTACCCACATGACTATGTTAAGTGGAAAAATGAAAACCGGAAGTGAAACCGGAAGTTGATGTTTTTGAAGTTTACACGTCATGGGGATCACGAATAAAACATTAGTTTTTCTCTATGTCGCTTTTTAATAAACCGGAAGTGAATATTTTTTGATAATTCGTAGAGAAAATCAATCATTTTGTCATTGACATCTTTATATTAACGAGTTCATGAATTCTGTTGCGTCGATATCAATGCTGTGGTTCGGATTCTACTTGTGTGAGCTGTAGGTATATTTAATACGAAAATTACTAAATAATAAATAACTTCAGGCAGCCACACCTTGTCATACGTCAAACTTTATTCATCAATTTTGAGTATTCAGACGTGGTGATTCCGATTCTACTTGTGTAAGCTGTATGTATATTACCTTTATAATACGGAAATTACTAAACAGTTAGTGATCTCCCGATTTCAGCGGCCATTTCGAAATGATGACGTCATACGTCAAATGTCAGACGCCTGACTTCAGGTTGTAACCCTGTAATACGTCAAACGTTATCCATCAATTTTGAATAATCACACGTTGTGGTTCAGATGGAAATAACTAAACAGTTGGTGACCTTTCGATATTTTGAAACGATGACGTCATACGTCAGATATCAGACGCCTAATTTCAGGCAGCCACACCCTGTAATACTTCAGACGTTATCCATCTATGGTTCGGATTCCACTTGGGTAAGCTGTAGGTGCATTATGGTATATTTCCAGATATTTTTGAAAGTCTGGCATCAATGCCTTATTTTTTCAAACGTCTGGCAACAGTGTCAGTCGCTTTGTCGTCTCTTATCTTTGTAACGTCTTGCGAAATATTGTATCATGTTGAATCATCAATGGAATCCAGCGAACCTGACCTTGAATGCGATTATGTCTATTAATACACTAATGTTTAATGAATGAATAAGCCATTGTTCCTTTTCCTGCTCCATGGATCTGCATGTTGAGTCATCATTGGAATGCAGCGAACCTGACCTTGAATGCGATTATGTCTATCAATACACTGATATTAAATGAAGCCATTGTTCGTTTCCCTGCTCCCCGCTTGCCGAGGTTGCTACGTTCTCTTATCTTTGAGACGGATCTGCTCGACTACGTCACGCTGTGCGATAACGTTGCATCGACATTGACTGCAATTAAATTATATAGTGGTCGTAGCTCTGTGGGAACGCATCGGACTCGTAATCCGGTGGTCTGGAGTTCAAATCCCGCCGATAGAAGGATTTTTTAAATAAAATATGACGTCATGAGATGTTTCCGGATGCGGAGCGCTAAGGGGTCGCAGTCTTATGGGGGGTCAGGGGGGTAAGGGGGTACAGCGAAGACCTGAGGGGGGCCAAGGGGGTACCGTGGAGGCCTAAGGGGGCCAAGGGGGCACCTGAGGGGGCAAGCAGAATACATAACCTCAAAAATAAATTGAATTTCGCGCCAAAAAAGTGGGTGGGGCTATGACGCGTTGCGTTTCCATACTTCATCTAATCATCAGATGCATGGAACACTTGATAGTTGATACAGCGGCATGGAACACTAAACAGTAGACATATGACATATAACAGTTGACATATGACAGTTGACAGATGACATGACAGTTGACAGATGACATTTGACATGACAGATGACATGACAATTGACAGCTGCCCTATGGCGGCCATCTTGGATGACGTCATTGCCCCATGGCGGCCATCTTGAGCTGATACCCGCCTAGGTACACTACTCATATGACATCAAACTTATGTCAAGTTCTTGATTGAAACCTTCGATCACGATTCTTTGATCATGAATACATCCCTTATATGATGATAATATTGAAGATCGAATGAATACATTTATTTTCGATATTTTATTGAATATCATCAAGAAAAAATTGCAGAAATTACGGGCAGGATATCGAATCATTACATTGTTCAGATGATATTGCAAAAATGTTTGTTTGACGACGATCAATTTAAGGATTGAAAAATGATGTTTTTTCTATACCGCGTTTGACGTCGAGAAACGATCATATCCATGACAGAATATAAACCAATTTATGATCAACACAGTCCAGACGTTTGCCATATGACATCAAACTTATGTCAAGTTCTTGATTGAAACCTTCGATCACGATTCTTTGATCATGAATACATCCCTTATATGATGATAATATTGAAGATCGAATGAATACATTTATTTTCGATATTTTATTGAATATCATCAAGAAAAAATTCCAGAAATTACGGGCAGGATATCGAATCATTACATTGTTCAGATGATATTGCAAAAATGTTTGTTTGACGACGATCAATTTAAGGATTGAAAAATGATGTTTTTTCTATACCGCGTTTGACGTCGAAAAACGATCATATCCATGACTGAATATATACCAATTTATGATCAACACACTCCAGACGTTTGCCATATGACATCAAACTTATGTCAAGTTCTTGATTGAAATCTTCGATCACGATTCTTTGATCATGAATACATCCCTTATATGATGATAATATTGAAGATCGAATGAATACGTATATTTTCGATATTTTATCGAATATCATTAAGAAAAAATCCCAGAAATTACGGGCAGGATATCGAATCATTACATTGTTCAGATGATATTGCAGAAATGTTTGTTTGACGACGATCAATTTAAGGATTGAAAAATGATGTTTTTTCTATACCGCGTTTGACGTCGAAAAACGATCATATACATGACTGAATATATGCTAAATTATGATCAACCCACTACAGACGTTTGCCATAATATGACATCAGGTTATGTCGAGTTCTTGATTGAAATCTTCGATCACGATTCTTTGATCATGAATACATCCCTTATATGATGATAATATTAAAGATCGAATGAATACGTATATTTTCGATATTTTATCGAATAATCATCAAGAAAAAATTTCAGAAATTACAGGCAGAATATCGAATCATTACATTGTTCAGATGATATTGCAAAAATGTTTGTTTGAAGGCGATCAATTTAAGGATTGAAAAATGATGTTTTTTCCATATATATTCTATATTGACGTCGAAAAACGATCATATACATGACTGAATATATGCTAAATTATGATCAACCCACTAAAGACGTTTGCCATAATATGACATTAGGTTATGTCGAGTTCTTGATTGAAATCTTCGATCACGATTATTTGATCATGAATACATCCCTTTCATGATGATTATATTGAAGATCGATTGAAAACGTGTATTTTCGATATTTTATCGGAATATCATCAAGAAAACGTTCCAGTAATCACTGGCAAGATATCGAATCATTACATCGTTTATATGACATTCCAAAAATGTTTTTTTGAAGACGATCAATTTGAGGATTGAAAAATGATGTTCATCTTCATACCGCGTTAGACGTCGAAAGTCGATCATATCCATGACTGAATATATGCCAATTAATGATCAACACACTCCAGACATTTGCCATAATATGACATCAGGTTATGTCGAGTTCTTGATTGGAATCTTCGATCACGATTCTTTAATCATGAATACATCCCTCACATGATGATAATATTGAAGATCAATTGAATTTTCTGATATTTTATCGAATATTATCAAAAACTTTCCAGAAATTATGGGCAACATATCGTATCAATTGAATAGTTTAGATGATATTGCAAGGATGACTTTTCAAAGAAGACCAATTTAGAAATTGAAAATATATGTATTTTTGTATACCGCGTGAAAGTCGATCATATTCGAGACTGAATATATGCCAATTAACGATCAACACACTCCAGACGTTCGCCATATGACATCAACTAGCATCAAACTTATGTCAATTTCAAGATAAAAATCTTCGATTACGATTCTTTGATCATAAATAATAAATTAGGTGAAATAAACTTATACTCGATGAGTGATGAAACATTCGTTTCGAGAAAAGTGATGTACATACGTAATATAGGAAATAGATACATCCGTTATATGATGATAATATTGAAGATCGATTGAAAACGTATATTTTCGATGTTTCATCGAATATCATCAAGAAAACGTTCCAGTAATCACTGGCAAAATATCGAATCATTACATTGTTTAGACAATATTGCCAACATCTTTTTTCAAAGATGATCAATTTGATGATTGAAAAAATATGTTTTTTCTATACCGCGTTAGACGCCGAAAGTCGATCACATCCATGACTGAATATATGCCAATATATGTTCAACACAGTCCAGTCATTTGTCATATGACTTCAAACTTATGTCTTGATCGAAATGTTCGATCACGATTTTTTTATCATAAATATATCCCTTATTTGATGATAATATCGAAGATCGATTGAAAACGTATATTTTCGATAATTTATCGAATATCATCAAGAAAACGTTCTAGAACGGGCAAAATATCGAATTATTACATTGTTTAGATGCTATTGCAACAATCACTTTCCAAAGATAATCAATTCAATAATCGAAAAATGATGTTTTTTTCCTGCATTGGACGTTGAAGGTCGATCATATCCGTGACTTGATATATATGCCAATACATATCAAACTCATGTCATGTTCAATCTTCGATAACGATTTTTCGGACATGAATGTATCTCTCGAATTATGATAATATTGAATATTGAAAACGAATATATTTGTTATGTTATTGAATGGCAGCAAAAAAATGTTTAACGATTTCTACCAAATATCGAATTATTATTACATTGTTGAGGTGATATACGGAGAATAAAGGTCATCAGATTTGAGGTTTCATAGGGGCGAGTATAGCCAAAGCCCCCACTAGCGACAGTTGTTCGGTGATTCGAGTGTTTCGAGTCCTGTAAGTGTATCATGTTATAAAAATAACTGGTTCACGGTTTTGATCGTGTCGTCGTTTCGACCGACGCCTTAGAAGTGGTTTGGAATGCACTATAAGCTGTAGGGTTCCGCTCTCCTTCACCTCGCACAAGTTTTGACTTTTGGTAGTTGGTCTTGGTATTGGGAATTGGAAAAGCGAGGTCAGCATTCAGAAGTCGATCTTGAATGAAAGTTTCAATCAAAATTTTTTCATCATTCATATATTTCTGATATGATGGTGAAATTAAAGATCGATTGAAATCGTATACGTAAATATATGTAATTATTAGATTGTTCGAATACTCAATATTCCAAAAGACGATTATTTCTTGTGAATACCATTCGTTAGACATCTATGGCTATAATTCACGAGCAACACACTCGATACGTTTACTAGGTGAACTGATATGAAGTTCCTGATTAAAATCATGAATAATAATCCTTCGACCATAAATATACATAATAACTTATATGGTGACTATATAGTTGGGGATCAATTAGTTTCAGGCGATTTCAAGTGCATCAATCCACAACAAACTTATGTAATAGGTATATGAAATTCGAGAAATCAGTATATTTTGCAGATTTCGTTGCTTCAGAACTTTTTTTCTCAACTCAACTTGTAGGTTTATGTGAAATACATAGTCGCTACGAAAGTGTTCTTGATATCTCCAAGATTAGTCTACCACTTATAATAATATAAGTCTTGATACTGAAAGCTACCACCCAGGCAGCACAGTGATGGTCGATCAAGGTGTATTTGACGTCTACATCGTGATGACTTCTCGTAGAAAAATACCCTGAATAATTTGATGACCAATAGAAAAAAAAGAAATCGTAGAAAAATACCCTGAATAATTTGATGACCAATACTCAGCGTCAATTAAACGTTGGGTTTTTTACATATTTCAGATGTGTCTATAAAACGTCTTTATTACGTCTTTATAACGTTGATGTGTCCGATAAAAATAATTAAACCTATTTTATTCAAGAAATGGCAATACAAAACAATAAATTGAATACTAATAGAGAAATCAATTCAAGAAACTAGTACGCACTCCAGACTCTAGAGTGTATAGGTACATTTTATTTTCACTACATATTGAAAAGGAATTAGATAAATATACTGAATGCATAGGGAATTCCCTAGGTTATTTCCAATCGAATTCGCTGTTACCCTCTTCACAAAATGATATCTCCCCCATTGTAGTGTAGAAAATTCTCATGGAATTCTCATATTCAAAGTTCCCGCCATCATATCTATACCCGTTAGATGACATGAGAATCTTTGACATGAGCCCCAGCCCGAGCCCGCTTGGTCCAGTCCATTATTGAATTCACATGACGCCAGACGTGGCCAGACGCTTCTTGTACTGACCTTGATACAATGCAAAGCAAAAGCATCTCAGATGCGCGGTCGTCCATGTTTCTTGTATTTTAATCACAACAACGCAGCGTTGGACGGTTATTTGTATAATTTTTTGTGCTAGTGTGAGCAATAATTCGTCTAAATAGTATCAGGTAAGCTACACAAACTTTGGCTACACGTTACGTTATAGTATAATAGAAAATGATACCTATGTGTGAACCTCGGTGTGAACAATTACCGTAACTCGCATTCATAGGCATTTTCTGGCTTAATTCCGTCGTTGAATCAAAGAAAACTAGTACTACCTACGTACTGACTACTTCTGTTTGGTTGAATTGGATCGTTATGAACAGAATTCTCATTTGATGACAATGATTTCCACAACCATAAGAGACACACCTAACCTAAGTTTTTTTTGTTGGGGCTGTTGTGAGCCGATCAGGCTGTTGTCTCATATTTTATGTAATGAAACCTATCCCTCTGAATAGTCTGAATACCTACCTACATCGAAGGCTACAAAATTAAAAAGTTTTTGATTTGGGCCAGTCCATTATTGAATTCACATGACGCCAGGCGTGGCCAGACGCTTCTTGTACTGTACTGACTTTGAGACAACGCAAAAGCATGTAGAATAATTTATTATTTTTGCTAGTATTCAGAAAATGGTTTGTGTGGCAATATATTTTTTTCAGATGCTGATATGGAGTGCCTACAATCCATGAAAATTGGCCAACCCTCAAGAAAAAATGAATTGAGTTTAGTGCCTGACCACCACTAAATCAATAACATTTTTCAAGATCACCCATAAGAAGTGATTCCTTTTTGCAGCCAATTGTAAGATATATTATAGTGTAGCTACAACTGTTTATGAGGAAGGTGAGACTGATCTATTCATGTGGAGATTGATCTTTCCATATTCTAATCAGTGGATATAAATCTGAATGAGGTGTCAACCCCAATGATTTTGTTATCATCAACATATATTTGTCATTCGAAAACTTCTCCTGAGAAATTTTTTTATGAATCTGACCTCAATTTTCTATGTATCAACAAAACTCAGGGTGGTTCGTTTTTTATTTGATGTTACCTGATGTAATCATGACTGGTATCATTTTTTCAAAGCCCTAAACAAAAAGCCCTAAACAAAAATTAGGTCAGATTATATGAAAAAATAGTCAATAAATTTTTTTTAATGATGACTAATTTGGGAATTATAAATCATCAAGGTATTTATAGAAGTATATGAAAAATATCACTATTTTTTAGATGACTTCACCAGGGTCTCAAAGAAAATAAAGTTGGCTAGACAGGTTTTGGATATACTGAGTGGAAATGAAGACTTGCCTTCAGTCAGAGGGAAAAAGAGTTCTTGGGCCCAGTTGATTCCTTGAGAAAAATAATAAAGACTTGTGTGGTAAGTTGAAACTTTTCCCAATAATTTGAATAAAATATATTCTCAATAATTGTATAATCGAATACAACTCAGTTTCAATTATCGTTTCGTCTAACCATTTAACCTTCTGTTCGATTCAGTCGCTAGTATGTGTAACGGAAGTACCGTCACCTGGTTAGTATCACTATATATACAGTATTGCGATATAATCGGATACCACCCAGATACATTAATTGTTCAGACTATCCATTCAACTTTCTGTTCGTTTCGGTCGCTCGTATGTGTAACGGAAGAACAGTTACCTGGTGAGTATTGCTATATAAACATCATCACGTTATCATCGAATACAACTCAGATATAATTATCGTTTCGTCTAATCATTTAACCTTCTGTTCGATTCAGTCGCTAGTATGTGTAACGGAAGTACCGTCACCTGGTTAGTATCACTATATATACAGTATTGCGATATAATCGGATACCACCCAGATACATTGATTGTTCAGACTATCCATTCAACTTTCTGTTCGTTTCGGTCGCTCGTATGTGAAACGGGAATACCGTCACCTAGTGTGTATAACTATATACACAGCATAACATCATAATCGAATACAACCCATATACTATCCATTCAACCTTCTGTTCGATTCGGTTGCTCGTATGTATAACGGAAGAACAGTAACCTGGTGAGTATTTCTATATAAACATCACCACGATATAATAGAATACAACTCAGTTACAATTATCGTTTCGTCTAACCATTTAACCTTCTGTTCGATTCAGTCGCTAGTATGTGTAACGGAAAAACAGTTACCTGGTGAGTATGACTATATAAACATTATCGAATACAACCCAGATACGATGATTGTTCAATCTATCCATTTGACCTTCTGCTCGATTCGGTCGCTTGTATGTGAAAACGAAAGAACAGTTACCTGGTGAGTATTTCTATATAAACATCACCACGATATAATCGAATACAACTCAGTTTCAATTATCGTTTCGTCTAACCATTTAACCTTCTGTTCGATTCAGTCGCTAGTATGTGTAACGGAAGTACCGTCACCTGGTTAGTATCACTATATATACAGTATTGCGATATAATCGGATACCACCCAGATACATTGATTGTTCAGACTATCCATTCAACTTTCTGTTCGTTTCGGTCGCTCGTATGTGAAACGGAAATACCGTCACCTAGTGTGTTTAACTATATACACAGCATAACATCATAATCGAATACAACCCAGATACTATCCATTCAACCTTCTGTTCGATTCGGTTGCTCGTATGTATAACGAAAGAACAGTAACCTGGTGAGTATGTCTATATAAACATCACCACGATATGATAGAATACAACTCAGTTTCAATTAACGTTTCGTCTAACCATTTAACCTTCTGTTCGATTCAGTCGCTAGTATGTGTAACGGAAAAACAGTTACCTGGTGAGTATAACTATATAAACATAATCGAATACAACCCAGATACGATGATTGTTCAATCTATCCATTTGACCTTCTGCTCGATTCGGTCGCTTCTATGTGAAAACGAAAGAACAGTTACCTGGTGAGTATTTTTATATAAACATCACCACGATATAATCGAATACAACTCAGTTTCAATTATCGTTTCGTCTAACCATTTAACCTTCTGTTCGATTCAGTCGCTAGTATGTGTAACGGAAGTACCGTCACCTGGTTAGTATCACTATATATACAGTATTGCGATATAATCGGATACCACCCAGATACATTAATTGTTCAGACTATCCATTCAACTTTCTGTTCGTTTCGGTCGCTCGTATGTGTAACGGAAGAACAGTTACCTGGTGAGTATTGCTATATAAACATCATCACGTTATCATCGAATACAACTCAGATATAATTATCGTTTCGTCTAATCATTTAACCTTCTGTTCGATTCAGTCGCTAGTATGTGTAACGGAAGTACCGTCACCTGGTTAGTATCACTATATATACAGTATTGCGATATAATCGGATACCACCCAGATACATTGATTGTTCAGTCTATCCATTCAACTTTCTTTTTGTTTCGGTCGCTCGTATGTAAAACGGGAATACCGTCACCTAGTGTGTATAACTATATACACAGCATAACATCATAATCGAATACAACCCATATACTATCCATTCAACCTTCTGTTCAATTCAGTCGCTCGTATGTATAACGGAAGAACAGTTACCTGGTGAGTATAACTATATAAACATAATCGAATACAACCCAGATACGATGATTGTTCAATCTATACTAAATTCAACCTTCTGCTCGATTCGGTCGCTTGTATGTAAAACGGAAGAACAGTTACCTGGTGAGTATTGCTATCTAAACATCATCACGTTATCATCGAATACAACTCAGTTACAATTATCGTTTCGTCTAACCATTTAACCTTCTGTTCGATTTAGTCGCCAGTATGTGTAACGGAAGTACCGTCACCTGGTTAGTATCACTATATATACAGTATTGCGATATAATCGGATACCACCCAGATACATTGATTGTTCAGACTATCCATTCAACTTTCTGTTAGTTTCGGTCGCTCGTATGTGAAACGGGAATACCGTCACCTAGTGTGTTTAACTATATACACAGCATAACATCATAATCGAATATAACCCAGATACTATCCATCGTTTCGTCTAACCATTTAACCTTCTGTTCAATTCAGTCGCTAGTATGTGTAACGGAAGAACAGTTACCTGGTGAGTATAACTATATAAACATTATCGAATACAATCTATCCATTCAACCTCCTGCTCGATTCGGTCGCTTGTATGTAAAACGGAAGAACAGTTACCTGGTGAGTATTGCTATATAAACATCACCACGATATAATCGAATACAACTCAGTATCAATTATCGTTTCGTCTAACCATTTAACCTTCTGTTCGATTCAGTCGCTAGTATGTGTAACGGAAGAACAGTTACCTGGTGAGTATAACTATATGAACATAATCGAATACAACCCAGATACGATGATTGTTCAATCTATCTATTTGACCTTCTGCTCGATTCGGTCGCTTGTATGTGAAAACGAAAGAACAGTTACCTGGTGAGTATTTCTATATAAACATCACCACGATATAATCGAATACAACTTAGTTTCAATTATCGTTTCGTCTAACCATTTAACCTTCTGTTCGATTCAGTCGCTAGTATGTGTAACGGAAGTACCGTCACCTGGTTAGTATCACTATATATACAGTATTGCGATATAATCGGATACCACCCAGATACATTGATTGTTCAGACTATCCATTCAACTTTCTGTTCGTTTCGGTCGCTCGTATGTGAAACGGGAATACCGTCACCTAGTGTGTTTAACTATATACACAGCATAACATCATAATCGAATACAACCCAGATACTATCCATTCAACCTTCTAATCGATTCGGTTGCTCGTATGTATAACGGAAGAACAGGAACCAGGTGAGTATTTCTATATAAACTTCACCACGATATAATAGAATACAACTCAGTTACAATTATCGTTTCGTCTAACCATTTAACCTTCTGTTCGATTCAGTCGCTAGTATGTGTAACGGAAGAACAGTTACCTGGTGAGTATAACTATATAAACATTATCGAATACAACCCAGATACGATGATTGTTCAATCTATCTATTCAACCTCCTGCTCGATTCGGTCGCTTGTATGTAAAACGGAAGAACAGTTACCTGTTGAGTATTGCTATATAAACATCATCACGTTATCATCGAATACAACTCAGATACAATTATCGTTTCGTCTAACCATTCAACCTTCTGTTCGATTCAGTCGCTAGTATGTGTAACGGAAGTACCGTCACCTGGTAAGTATCACTATATATACAGTATTGCGATATAATCGGATACCACCCAGATACATTGATTTTTCAGACTATCCATTCAACTTTCTGTTCGTTTCGGTAGCTCGTATGTGAAACGGGAATACCGTCACCTAGTGTGTTCAACTATATACACAGCATAACATCATAATCGAATACAACCCAGATACTATTCATTCAACCTTCTGTTCGATTCGGTTGCTCGTATGTATAACGGAAGAACAGTAACCTGGTGAGTATTTCTATATAAACATCACCACGATATGATAGAATACAACTCAGTTACAATTATCGTTTCGTCTAACCATTTAACCTTCTGTTCGATTCAGTCGCTAGTATGTGTTACGGAAGAACAGTTACCTGGTGAGTATAACTATATAAACATTATCGAATACAACCCAGATACGATGATTGTTCAATCTATCTATTCAACCTCCTGCTCGATTCGGTCGCTTGTATGTAAAACGGAAGAACAGTTACCTGGTGAGTATTGCTATATAAACATCACCACGATATAATCGAATACAACTCAGTTTCAATTATCGTTTCGTCTAACCATTTAACCTTCTGTTCGATTCAGTCGCTAGTATGTGTAACGGAAGTACCGTCACCTGGTTAGTATCACTATATATACAGTATTGCGATATAATCGGATACCACCCAGATACATTGATTGTTCAGACTATCCATTCAACTTTCTGTTCGTTTCGGTCGCTCGTATGTGAAACGGGAATACCGTCACCTAGTGTGTATAACTATATACACAGCATAACGTCATAATCGAATACAACCCATATACTATCCAATCAACCTTCTGTTCGATTCGGTTGCTCGTATGTATAACGGAAGAACAGTAACCTGGTGAGTATTTCTATATAAACATCACCACGATATAATCGAATACAACTCAGTATCAATTATCGTTTCGTCTAACCATTCAACCTTCTGTTCGATTCAGTCGCTAGTATGTGTAACGGAAGAACAGTTACCTGGTGAGTATAACTATATAAACATAATCGAATACAACCCAGATACGATGATTGTTCAATCTATCTATTTGACCTTCTGCTCGATTCGGTCGCTTGTATGTGAAAACGAAAGAACAGTTACCTGGTGAGTATTTCTATATAAACATCACCACGATATAATCGAATACAACTTAGTTTCAATTATCGTTTCGTCTAACCATTTAACCTTCTGTTCGATTCAGTCGCTAGTATGTGTAACGGAAGTACCGTCACCTGGTTAGTATCACTATATATACAGTATTGCGATATAATCGGATACCACCCAGATACATTGATTGTTCAGACTATCCATTCAACTTTCTGTTCGTTTCGGTCGCTCGTATGTGAAACGGGAATACCGTCACCTAGTGTGTTTAACTATATACACAGCATAACATCATAATCGAATACAACCCAGATACTATACATTCAACCTCCTGTTCGATTCGGTTGCTCGTATGTATAACGGAAGAACAGGAACCAGGTGAGTATTTCTATATAAACATCACCACGATATAATAGAATACAACTCAGTTTCAATTATCGTTTCGTCTAACCATTTAACCTTCTGTTCGATTCAGTCGCTTGTATGTGTAACGGAAGAACAGTTACCTGGTGAGTATAACTATATAAACATAATCGAATACAACCCAGATACGATGATTGTTCAATCTATCCATTTGACCTTCTGCTCGATTCGGTCGCTTGTATGTGAAAACGAAAGAACAGTTACCTGGTGAGTATTTCTATATAAACATCACCACGATATAATCGAATACAACTTAGTTTCAATTATCGTTTCGTCTTACCATTTCACCTTCTGTTCGATTCAGTCGCTAGTATGTGTAACGGAAGTACCGTCACCTGGTTAGTATCACTATATATACAGTATTGCGATATAATCGGATACCACCCAGATACATTGATTGTTCAGACTATCCATTCAACTTTCTGTTCGTTTCGGTCGCTCGTATGTGTAACGGAAGAACAGTTACCTGTTGAGTATTGCTATATAAACATCATCACGTTATCATCGAATACAACTCAGATACAATTATCGTTTCGTCTAACCATTCAACCTTCTGTTCGATTCAGTCGCTAGTATGTGTAACGGAAGTACCGTCACCTGGTAAGTATCACTATATATACAGTATTGCGATATAATCGGATACCACCCAGATACATTGAATTTTCAGACTATCCATTCAACTTTCTGTTCGTTTCGGTCGCTCGTATGTGAAACGGGAATACCGTCACCTAGTGTGTTTAACTATATACACAGCATAACATCATAATCGAATACAACCCAGATACTATTCATTCAACCTTCTGTTCGATTCGGTTGCTCGTATGTATAACGGAAGAACAGTAACCTGGTGAGTATCACTATATATACAGTATTGCGATATAATCGGATACCACCCAGATACATTGATTTTTCAGACTATCCATTCAACTTTCTGTTCGTTTCGGTAGCTCGTATGTGAAACGGGAATACCGTCACCTAGTGTGTTTAACTATATACACAGCATAACATCATAATCGAATACAACCCAGATACTATTCATTCAACCTTCTGTTCGATTCGGTTGCTCGTATGTATAACGGAAGAACAGTAACCTGGTGAGTATTTCTATATAAACATCACCACGATATGATAGAATACAACTCAGTTACAATTATCGTTTCGTCTAACCATTTAACCTTCTGTTCGATTCAGTCGCTAGTATGTGTTACGGAAGAACAGTTACCTGGTGAGTATAACTATATAAACATTATCGAATACAACCCAGATACGATGATTGTTCAATCTATCTATTCAACCTCCTGCTCGATTCGGTCGCTTGTATGTAAAACGGAAGAACAGTTACCTGGTGAGTATTGCTATATAAACATCACCACGATATAATCGAATACAACTCAGTTTCAATTATCGTTTCGTCTAACCATTTAACCTTCTGTTCGATTCAGTCGCTAGTATGTGTAACGGAAGTACCGTCACCTGGTTAGTATCACTATATATACAGTATTGCGATATAATCGGATACCACCCAGATACATTGATTGTTCAGACTATCCATTCAACTTTCTGTTCGTTTCGGTCGCTCGTATGTGAAACGGGAATACCGTCACCTAGTGTGTATAACTATATACACAGCATAACATCATAATCGAATACAACCCATATACTATCCAATCAACCTTCTGTTCGATTCGGTTGCTCGTATGTATAACGGAAGAACAGTAACCTGGTGAGTATTTCTATATAAACATCACCACGATATAATAGAATACAACTCAGTTTCAATTATCGTTTCGTCTAACCATTTAACCTTCTGTTCGATTCAGTCGCTAGTATGTGTAACGGAAGAACAGTTACCTGGTGAGTATTACTATATTAACATAATCGAATACAACCCAGATACGATGATTGTTCAATCTATCCATTTGACCTTCTGCTCGATTCGGTCGCTTGTATGTGAAAACGAAAGAACAGTTACCTGGTGAGTATTTCTATATAAACATCACCACGATATAATCGAATACAACTCAGTTTCAATTATCGTTTCGTCTAACCATTTAACCTTCTGTTCGATTCAGTCGCTAGTATGTGTAACGGAAGTACCGTCACCTGGTTAGTATCACTATATATACAGTATTGCGATATAATCGGATACCACCCAGATACATTGAATTTTCAGACTATCCATTCAACTTTCTGTTCGTTTCGGTCGCTCGTATGTGAAACGGGAATACCGTCACCTAGTGTGTTTAACTATATACACAGCATAACATCATAATCGAATACAACCCAGATACTATTCATTCAACCTTCTGTTCGATTCGGTTGCTCGTATGTATAACGGAAGAACAGTAACCTGGTGAGTATCACTATATATACAGTATTGCGATATAATCGGATACCACCCAGATACATTGATTTTTCAGACTATCCATTCAACTTTCTGTTCGTTTCGGTAGCTCGTATGTGAAACGGGAATACCGTCACCTAGTGTGTTTAACTATATACACAGCATAACATCATAATCGAATACAACCCAGATACTATTCATTCAACCTTCTGTTCGATTCGGTTGCTCGTATGTATAACGGAAGAACAGTAACCTGGTGAGTATTTCTATATAAACATCACCACGATATGATAGAATACAACTCAGTTACAATTATCGTTTCGTCTAACCATTTAACCTTCTGTTCGATTCAGTCGCTAGTATGTGTTACGGAAGAACAGTTACCTGGTGAGTATAACTATATAAACATTATCGAATACAACCCAGATACGATGATTGTTCAATCTATCTATTCAACCTCCTGCTCGATTCGGTCGCTTGTATGTAAAACGGAAGAACAGTTACCTGGTGAGTATTGCTATATAAACATCACCACGATATAATCGAATACAACTCAGTTTCAATTATCGTTTCGTCTAACCATTTAACCTTCTGTTCGATTCAGTCGCTAGTATGTGTAACGGAAGTACCGTCACCTGGTTAGTATCACTATATATACAGTATTGCGATATAATCGGATACCACCCAGATACATTGATTGTTCAGACTATCCATTCAACTTTCTGTTCGTTTCGGTCGCTCGTATGTGAAACGGGAATACCGTCACCTAGTGTGTATAACTATATACACAGCATAACATCATAATCGAATACAACCCATATACTATCCAATCAACCTTCTGTTCGATTCGGTTGCTCGTATGTATAACGGAAGAACAGTAACCTGGTGAGTATTTCTATATAAACATCACCACGATATAATAGAATACAACTCAGTTTCAATTATCGTTTCGTCTAACCATTTAACCTTCTGTTCGATTCAGTCGCTAGTATGTGTAACGGAAGAACAGTTACCTGGTGAGTATTACTATATTAACATAATCGAATACAACCCAGATACGATGATTGTTTAATCTATCCATTTGACCTTCTGCTCGATTCGGTCGCTTGTATGTGAAAACGAAAGAACAGTTACCTGGTGAGTATTTCTATATAAACATCACCACGATATAATCGAATACAACTCAGTTTCAATTATCGTTTCGTCTAACCATTTAACCTTCTGTTCGATTCAGTCGCTAGTATGTGTAACGGAAGTACCGTCACCTGGTTAGTATCACTATATATACAGTATTGCGATATAATCGGATACCACCCAGATACATTGATTGTTCAGACTATCCATTCAACTTTCTGTTCGTTTCGGTCGCTCGTATGTGAAACGGTAATACCGTCACCTAGTGTGTTTAACTATATACACAGCATAACAACATAATCGAATACAACCCATATACTATCCATTCAACCTTCTGTTCAATTCAGTCGCTCGTATGTATAACGGAAGAACAGTTACCTGGTGAGTATAACTATATAAACATAATCGAATACAACCCAGATACGATGATTGTTCAATCTATACTAAATTCAACCTTCTGCTCGATTCGGTCGCTTGTATGTAAAACGGAAGAACAGTTACCTGGTGAGTATTGCTATCTTAACATCATCACGTTATCATCGAATACAACTCAGTTATAATTATCGTTTCGTCTAACCATTTAACCTTCTGTTCGATTTAGTCGCTAGTATGTGTAACGGAAGTACCGTCACCTGGTTAGTATCACTATATATACAGTATTGCGATATAATCGGATACCACCCAGATACATTGATTGTTCAGACTATCCATTCAACTTTCTGTTAGTTTCGGTCGCTCGTATGTGAAACGGGAATACCGTCACCTAGTGTGTTTAACTATATACACAGCATAACATCATAATCGAATATAACCCAGATACTATCCATCGTTTCGTCTAACCATTTAACCTTCTGTTCAATTCAGTCGCTAGTATGTGTAACGAAAGAACAGTTACCTGGTGAGTATTACTATATAAACATTATCGAATACAATCTATCCATTAAACTTCCTGCTCGATTCGGTCGCTTGTATGTAAAACGGAAGAACAGTTACCTGGTGAGTATTGCTATATAAACATCACCACGATATAATCGAATACAACTCAGTATCAATTATCGTTTCGTCTAACCATTTAACCTTCTGTTCGATTCAGTCGCTAGTATGTGTAACGGAAGAACAGTTACCTGGTGAGTATAACTATATAAACATAATCGAATACAACCCAGATACGATGATTGTTCAATCTATCTATTTGACCTTCTGCTCGATTCGGTCGCTTGTATGTGAAAACGAAAGAACAGTTACCTGGTGAGTATTTCTATATAAACATCACCACGATATAATCGAATACAACTTAGTTTCAATTATCGTTTCGTCTAACCATTTAACCTTCTGTTCGATTCAGTCGCTAGTATGTGTAACGGAAGTACCGTCACCTGGTTAGTATCACTATATATACAGTATTGCGATATAATCGGATACCACCCAGATACATTGATTGTTCAGACTATCCATTCAACTTTCTGTTCGTTTCGGTCGCTCGTATGTGAAACGGGAATACCGTCACCTAGTGTGTTTAACTATATACACAGCATAACATCATAATCGAATACAACCCAGATACTATCCATTCAACCTTCTGTTCGATTCGGTTGCTCGTATGTATAACGGAAGAACAGGAACCAGGTGAGTATTTCTATATAAACATCACCACGATATAATAGAATACAACTCAGTTTCAATTATCGTTTCGTCTAACCATTTAACCTTCTGTTCGATTCAGTCGCTTGTATGTGTAACGGAAGAACAGTTACCTGGTGAGTATAACTATATAAACATAATCGAATACAACCCAGATACGATGATTGTTCAATCTATCCATTTGACCTTCTGCTCGATTCGGTCGCTTGTATGTGAAAACGAAAGAACAGTTACCTGGTGAGTATTTCTATATAAACATCACCACGATATAATCGAATACAACTTAGTTTCAATTATCGTTTCGTCTAACCATTTCACCTCCTGTTCGATTCAGTCGCTAGTATGTGTAACGGAAGTACCGTCACCTGGTTAGTATCACTATATATACAGTATTGCGATATAATCGGATACCACCCAGATACATTGTTTGTTCAGACTATCCATTCAACTTTCTGTTCGTTTCGGTCGCTCGTATGTGTAACGGAAGAACAGTTACCTGTTGAGTATTGCTATATAAACATCATCACGTTATCATCGAATACAACTCAGATACAATTATCGTTTCGTCTAACCATTCAACCTTCTGTTCGATTCAGTCGCTAGTATGTGTAACGGAAGTACCGTCACCTGGTAAGTATCACTATATATACAGTATTGCGATATAATCGGATACCACCCAGATACATTGAATTTTCAGACTATCCATTCAACTTTCTGTTCGTTTCGGTCGCTCGTATGTGAAACGGGAATACCGTCACCTAGTGTGTTTAACTATATACACAGCATAACATCATAATCGAATACAACCCAGATACTATTCATTCAACCTTCTGTTCGATTCGGTTGCTCGTATGTATAACGGAAGAACAGTAACCTGGTGAGTATTTCTATATAAACATCACCACGATATGATAGAATACAACTCAGTTACAATTATCGTTTCGTCTAACCATTTAACCTTCTGTTCGATTCAGTCGCTAGTATGTGTTACGGAAGAACAGTTACCTGGTGAGTATAACTATATAAACATTATCGAATACAACCCAGATACGATGATTGTTCAATCTATCTATTCAACCTCCTGCTCGATCCGGTCGCTTGTATGTAAAACGGAAGAACAGTTACCTGGTGAGTATTGCTATATAAACATCACCACGATATAATCGAATACAACTCAGTTTCAATTATCGTTTCGTCTAACCATTTAACCTTCTGTTCGATTCAGTCGCTAGTATGTGTAACGGAAGTACCGTCACCTGGTTAGTATCACTATATATACAGTATTGCGATATAATCGGATACCACCCAGATACATTGATTGTTCAGACTATCCATTCAACTTTCTGTTCGTTTCGGTCGCTCGTATGTGAAACGGGAATACCGTCACCTAGTGTGTATAACTATATACACAGCATAACATCATAATCGAATACAACCCATATACTATCCAATCAACCTTCTGTTCGATTCGGTTGCTCGTATGTATAACGGAAGAACAGTAACCTGGTGAGTATTTCTATATAAACATCACCACGATATAATAGAATACAACTCAGTTTCAATTATCGTTTCGTCTAACCATTTAACCTTCTGTTCGATTCAGTCGCTAGTATGTGTAACGGAAGAACAGTTACCTGGTGAGTATTACTATATTAACATAATCGAATACAACCCAGATACGATGATTGTTCAATCTATCCATTTGACCTTCTGCTCGATTCGGTCGCTTGTATGTGAAAACGAAAGAACAGTTACCTGGTGAGTATTTCTATATAAACATCACCACGATATAATCGAATACAACTCAGTTTCAATTATCGTTTCGTCTAACCATTTAACCTTCTGTTCGATTCAGTCGCTAGTATGTGTAACGGAAGTACCGTCACCTGGTTAGTATCACTATATATACAGTATTGCGATATAATCGGATACCACCCAGATACATTGATTGTTCAGACTATCCATTCAACTTTCTGTTCGTTTCGGTCGCTCGTATGTGAAACGGTAATACCGTCACCTAGTGTGTTTAACTATATACACCGCATAACATCATAATCGAATACAACCCAGATACTATCCATTCAACCTTCTGTTCGATTCGGTTGCTCGTATGTATAACGGAAGAACAGTAACCTGGTGAGTATTTCTATATAAACATCACCACGATATAATCGAATACAACTCAGTTTCAATTATCGTTTCGTCTAACCATTTAACCTTCTGTTCAATTCAGTCGCTAGTATGTGTAACGGAAGTACCGTCACCTGGTTAGTATCACTATATATACAGTATTGCGATATAATCGGATACCACCCAGATACATTGATTGTTCAGACTATCCATTCAACTTTCTGTTCGTTTCGGTCGCTCGTATGTGAAACGGTAATACCGTCACCTAGTGTGTTTAACTATATACACAGCATAACATCATAATCGAATACAACCCAGATACTATCCATTCAACCTTCTGTTCAATTCAGTCGCTAGTATGTGTAACGGAAGAACAGTTACCTGGTGAGTATAACTATATAAACATCACCACGATATAATAGAATACAACTCAGTTACAATTATCGTTTCGTCTAACCATTTAACCTTCTGTTCGATTCAGTCGCTAGTATGTGTAACGGAAGAACAGTTACCTGTTGAGTATAACCATATAAACATTATCGAATACAACCCAGATACGATGATTGTTCAAACTATCCATTTGACCTTCTGCTCGATTCGGTCGCTTATATGTGAAAACGAAAGAACAGTTACCTGGTGAGTATTTCTATATAAACTTCACCACGATATAATCGAATACAACTTAGTTTCAATTATCGTTTCGTCTAACCATTTAACCTTCTGTTCGATTCAGTCGCTAGTATGTGTAACGGAAGTACCGTCACCTGGTTAGTATCACTATATATACAGTATTGCGATATAATCGGATACCACCCAGATACATTGATTGTTCAGACTATCCATTCAACTTTCTGTTCGTTTCGGTCGCTCGTATGTGAAACGGGAATACCGTCACCTAGTGTGTTCAACTATATACACAGCATAACATCATAATCGAATACAACCCAGATACTATCCATTCAACCTTCTGTTCGATTCGGTTGCTCGTATGTATAACGGAAGAACAGTAACCTGGTGAGTATTTCTATATAAACATCACCACGATATAATAGAATACAACTCAGTTACAATTATCGTTTCGTCTAACCATTTAACCTTCTGTTCGATTCAGTCGCTAGTATGTGTAACGGAAGTACCGTCACCTGGTATGTATCACTATATATACAGTATTGTGATATAATCGGATACCACCCTGATACATTGATTGTTCAGACTATCCATTCAACTTTCTGTTCGTTTCGGTCGCTCGTATGTAAAACAAGAATACCGTCACCTAGTGTGTATAACTATATACACAGCATAACATCATAATCGAATACAACTCATATACTATCCATTCAACCTTCTGTTCAATTCAGTCGCTCGTATGTATAACGGAAGAACAGTTACCTGGTGAGTATAACTATATGAACATAATCGAATACAACCCAGATACGATGATTGTTCAATCTATACTGAATTCAACCTCCTGCTCGATTCGGTCGCTTGTATGTAAAACGGAAGAACAGTTACCTGGTGAGTATTGCTATATAAACATCATCACGATATCATCGAATACAACTCAGATACAATTATCGTTTTGTCTAACCATTTAACCTCCTGTTCGATTCAGTCGCTAGTATGTGTAACGGAAGTACGTCACCTGGTTAGTATCACTATATATACAGTATTGCGATATAATCGGATACCACCCAGATACATTGATTGTTCAGACTATCCATTCAACTTTCTGTTCGTTTGGGTCGCTCGTATGTGAAACGGGAATACCGTCACCTAGTGTGTTTAACTATATACACAGCATAACATCATAATCGAATACAACCCAGATACTATTCATTCAACCTTCTGTTCGATTCGGTTGCTCGTATGTATAACGGAAGAACAGTAACCTGGTGAGTATTTCTATATAAACATCACCACGATATAATAGAATACAACTCAGTTACAATTATCGTTTCGTCTAACCATTTAACCTTCTGTTCGATTCAGTCGCTAGTATGTGTAACGGAAGTACCGTCACCTGGTATGTATCACTATATATACAGTATTGCGATATAATCGGATACCACCCTGATACATTGATTGGTCAGACTATCCATTCAACTTTCTGTTCGTTTCGGTCGCTCGTATGTAAAACAAGAATACCGTCACCTAGTGTGTATAACTATATACACAGCATAACATCATAATCGAATACAACCCATATACTATCCATTCAACCTTCTGTTCAATTCAGTCGCTCGTATGTATAAGGGAAGAACAGTTACCTGGTGAGTATAACTATATGAACATAATCGAATAAAACCCAGATACGATGATTGTTCAATCTATACTGAAGTCAACCTCCTGCTCGATTCGGTCGCTTGTATGTAAAACGGAAGAACAGTTACCTGGTGAGTATTGCTATATAAACATCATCACGATATCATCGAATACAACTCAGATACAATTATCGTTTTGTCTAACCATTTATCCTTCTGTTCGATTCAGTCGCTAGTATGTGTAACGGAAGTACCGTCACCTGGTTAGTATCACCATATATACAGTATTGCGATATAATCGGATACCACCCAGATACACTGATTGTTCAGACTATCCATTCAACTTTCTGTTCGTTTCGGTCGCTCGTATGTGAAACGGGAATACCGTCACCTAGTGTGTATAACTATATACACAGCATAACATCATAATCGAATACAACCCATATACTATCCATTCAACCTTCTGTTCGATTCGGTTGCTCGTATGTATAACGGAAGAACAGTAACCTGGTGAGTATTTCTATATAAACATCACCACGATATAATCGAATACAACTCAGTTTCAATTATCGTTTTGTCTAACCATTTAACCTTCTGTTCGATTCAGTCGCTAGTATGTGTAACGGAAGTACCGTCACCTGGTTAGTATCACTATATATACAGTATTGCGATATAATCGGATACCACCCAGATACATTGATTGTTCAGACTATCCATTCAACTTTCTGTTCGTTTCGGTCGCTCGTATGTGAAACGGGAATACCGTCACCTAGTGTGTATAACTATATACACAGCATAACATCATAATCGAATACAACCCAGATACTATCCATTCAACCTTCTGTTCGATTCGGTTGCTCGTATGTATATCGGAAGAACAGTAACCTGGTGAGTATTTCTATATGAACATCACCACGATATAATAGAATACAACTCAGTTACAATTATCGTTTCGTCTAACCATTTAACCTTCTGTTCGATTCAGTCGCTAGTATGTGTAACGGAAGAACAGTTACCTGGTGAGTATAACTATATAAACATCACCACGATATAATAGAATACAACTCAGTTACAATTATCGTTTCGTCTAACCATTTAACCTTCTGTTCGATTCAGTCGCTAGTATGTGTAACGGAAGTACCGTCACCTGGTATGTATCACTATATATACAGTATTGCGATATAATCGGATACCACCCAGATACATTGATTGTTCAGACTATCCATTCAACTTTCTGTTCGTTTCGGTCGCTCGTATGTGAAACGGGAATACCGTCACCTAGTGTGTATAACTATATACACAGCATAACATCATAATCGAATACAACCCATATACTATCCATTCAACCTTCTGTTCGATTCGGTTGCTCGTATGTATAACGGAAGAACAGTAACCTGGTGAGTATTTTTATATAAACATCACCACGATATAATCGAATACAACTCAGTTTCAATTATCGTTTCGTCTAACCATTTAACCTTCTGTTCGATTCAGTCGCTAGTATGTGTAACGGAAGAACAGTTACCTGGTGAGTATAACTATATAAACATAATCGAATACAACCCAGATACGATGATTGTTCAATCTATCCATTTGACCTTCTGCTCGATTCGGTCGCTTGTATGTGAAAACGAAAGAACAGTTCCCTGGTGAGTATTTCTATATAAACATTACCACGATATAATCGAATACAACTCAGTTTCAATTATCGTTTCGTCTAACCATTTAACCTTCTGTTCGATTCAGTCGCTAGTATGTGTAACGGAAGAACAGTTACCTGGTGAGTATAACTATATAAACATAATCGAATACAACCCAGATACGATGATTGTTCAATCTATCCATTTGACCTTCTGCTCGATTCGGTCGCTTGTATGTGAAAACGAAAGAACAGTTACCTGGTGAGTATTTCTATATAAACATCACCACGATATAATCGAATACAACTCAGTTTCAATTATCGTTTCGTCTAACCATTTAACCTTCTGTTCGATTCAGTCGCTAGTTTGTGTAACGGAAGAACAGTAACCTGGTGAGTATTTCTATATAAACATCACCACGATATAATAGAATACAACTCAGTTTCAATTATCGTTTCGTCTAACCATTTAACCTTCTGTTCGATTCAGTCGCTAGTATGTGTAACGGAAGTACCGTCACCTGGTTAGTATCACTATATATACAGTATTGCGATATAATCGGATACCACCCAAATACATTGATTGTTCAGACTATCCATTCAACTTTCTGTTCGTTTCGGTCGCTCGTATGTGAAACGGGAATACCGTCCCCTAGTGTGTATAACTATATACACAGCATAACATCATAATCGAATACAACCCATATACTATCCATTCAACCTTCTGTTCAATTCAGTCGCTCGTATGTATAACGGAAGAACAGTTACCTGGTGAGTATAACTATATAAACATAATCGAATACAACCCAGATACGATGATTGTTCAATCTATACTGAATTCAACCTTCTGCTCGATTCGGTCGCTTGTATATAAAACGGAAGAACAGTTACCTGGTGAGTATTGCTATATAAACATCATCACGATATCATCGAATACAACTCAGATACAATTATCGTTTCGTCTAACCATTTAACCTTCTGTTCGATTCAGTCGCTAGTATGTGTAACGGAAGAACAGTAACCTGGTGAGTATTTTTATATAAACATCACCACGATATAATAGAATACAACTCAGTTTCAATTATCGTTTCGTCTAACCATTCAACCTTCTGTTCGATTCAGTCGCTAGTATGTGTAACGGAAGTACCGTCACCTGGTTAGTATCACTATATATACAGTATTGCGATATAATCGGATACCACCCAGATACATCGATTGTTCAGACTATCCATTCAACTTTCTGTTCGTTTCGGTCGCTCGTATGTGAAACGGGAATACCGTCACCTAGTGTGTATAACTATATACACAGCATAACATCATAATCGAATACAACCCAGATACTATCCATTCAACCTTCTGTTCAGTAACGGAAGTACCGTCACCTGGTTAGTATCACTATATATACAGTATTGCGATATAATCGGATACCACCCAGATACATTGATTGTTCAGACTATCCATTCAACTTTCTGTTCGTTTCGGTCGCTCGTATGTGAAACGGGAATACCGTCACCTAATGTGTATAACTATATACACAGCATAACATCATAATCGAATACAACCCAGATACTATCCATTCAACCTTCTGTTCGATTCGGTTGCTCGTATGTATAACGGAAGAACAGTAACCTGGTGAGTATTTCTATATAAACATCACCACGATATAATAGAATACAACTCAGTTACAATTATCGTTTCGTCTAACCATTTAACCTTCTGTTCGATTCAGTCGCTAGTATGTGTAACGGAAGAACAGTTACCTGGTGAGTATAACTATATGAATATCACCACGATATAATAGAATACAACTCAGTTACAATTATCGTTTCGTCTAACCATTAAACCTTCTGTTCGATTCAGTCGCTAGTATGTGTAACGGAAGAACAGTTACCTGGTGAGTATAACTATATAAACATTATCGAATACAACCCAGATACGATTATTGTTCAATCTATCCATTTGACCTTCTGCTCGATTCGGTCGCTTGTATGTGAAAACGAAAGAACAGTTACCTGGTGAGTATTTCTATATAAACATCACCACGATATAATCGAATACAACTCAGTTTCAATTATCGTTTCGTCTAACCATTTAAGCTTCTGTTTGATTCAGTCGCTAGTATGTGTAACGGAAGAAAAGTTACCTGGTGAGTATTTCTATATAAACATCACCACGATATAATAGAATACAACTCAGTTACAATTATCGTTTCGTCTAACCATTTAACCTTCTGTTCGATTCAGTCGCTAGTATGTGTAACGGAAGTACCGTCACCTGGTTAGTATCACTATATATACAGTATTGCGATATAATCGGATACCACCCAGATACATTGATTGTTCAGACTATCCATTCAACTTTCTGTTCGTTTCGGTCGCTCGTATGTAAAACGGGAATACCGTCACCTAGTGTGTATAACTATATACACAGCATAACATCATAATCGAATACAACCCATATACTATCCATTCAACCTTCTGTTCGATTCGGTCGCTTGTATGTGAAAACGAAAGAACAGTTACCTGGTGAGTATTTCTATATAAACATCACCACGATATAATCGAATACAACTTAGTTTCAATTATCGTTTCGTCTAACCATTTCACCTCCTGTTCGATTCAGTCGCTAGTATGTGTAACGGAAGTACCGTCACCTGGTTAGTATCACTATATATACAGTATTGCGATATAATCGGATACCACCCAGATACATTGTTTGTTCAGACTATCCATTCAACTTTCTGTTCGTTTCGGTCGCTCGTATGTGTAACGGAAGAACAGTTACCTGTTGAGTATTGCTATATAAACATCATCACGTTATCATCGAATACAACTCAGATACAATTATCGTTTCGTCTAACCATTCAACCTTCTGTTCGATTCAGTCGCTAGTATGTGTAACGGAAGTACCGTCACCTGGTGAGTATCACTATATATACAGTATTGCGATATAATCGGATACCACCCAGATACATTGAATTTTCAGACTATCCATTCAACTTTCTGTTCGTTTCGGTCGCTCGTATGTGAAACGAGAATACCGTCACCTAGTGTGTTTAACTATATACACAGCATAACATCATAATCGAATACAACCCAGATACTATTCATTCAACCTTCTGTTCGATTCGGTTGCTCGTATGTATAACGGAAGAACAGTAACCTGGTGAGTATTTCTATATAAACATCACCACGATATGATAGAATACAACTCAGTTACAATTATCGTTTCGTCTAACCATTTAACCTTCTGTTCGATTCAGTCGCTAGTATGTGTTACGGAAGAACAGTTACCTGGTGAGTATAACTATATAAACATTATCGAATACAACCCAGATACGATGATTGTTCAATCTATCTATTCAACCTCCTGCTCGATCCGGTCGCTTGTATGTAAAACGGAAGAACAGTTACCTGGTGAGTATTGCTATATAAACATCACCACGATATAATCGAATACAACTCAGTTTCAATTATCGTTTCGTCTAACCATTTAACCTTCTGTTCGATTCAGTCGCTAGTATGTGTAACGGAAGTACCGTCACCTGGTTAGTATCACTATATATACAGTATTGCGATATAATCGGATACCACCCAGATACATTGATTGTTCAGACTATCCATTCAACTTTCTGTTCGTTTCGGTCGCTCGTATGTGAAACGGGAATACCGTCACCTAGTGTGTATAACTATATACACAGCATAACATCATAATCGAATACAACCCATATACTATCCAATCAACCTTCTGTTCGATTCGGTTGCTCGTATGTATAACGGAAGAACAGTAACCTGGTGAGTATTTCTATATAAACATCACCACGATATAATAGAATACAACTCAGTTTCAATTATCGTTTCGTCTAACCATTTAACCTTCTGTTCGATTCAGTCGCTAGTATGTGTAACGGAAGAACAGTTACCTGGTGAGTATTACTATATTAACATAATCGAATACAACCCAGATACGATGATTGTTCAATCTATCCATTCGACCTTCTGCTCGATTCGGTCGCTTGTATGTGAAAACGAAAGAACAGTTACCTGGTGAGTATTTCTATATAAACATCACCACGATATAATCGAATACAACTCAGTTTCAATTATCGTTTCGTCTAACCATTTAACCTTCTGTTCGATTCAGTCGCTAGTATGTGTAACGGAAGTACCGTCACCTGGTTAGTATCACTATATATACAGTATTGCGATATAATCGGATACCACCCAGATACATTGATTGTTCAGACTATCCATTCAACTTTCTGTTCGTTTCGGTCGCTCGTATGTGAAACGGTAATACCGTCACCTAGTGTGTTTAACTATATACACAGCATAACATCATAATCGAATACAACCCAGATACTATCCATTCAACCTTCTGTTCGATTCGGTTGCTCGTATGTATAACGGAAGAACAGTAACCTGGTGAGTATTTCTATATAAACATCACCACGATATAATCGAATACAACTCAGTTTCAATTATCGTTTCGTCTAACCATTTAACCTTCTGTTCAATTCAGTCGCTAGTATGTGTAACGGAAGTACCGTCACCTGGTTAGTATCACTATATATACAGTATTGCGATATAATCGGATACCACCCAGATACATTGATTGTTCAGACTATCCATTCAACTTTCTGTTCGTTTCGGTCGCTCGTATGTGAAACGGTAATACCGTCACCTAGTGTGTTTAACTATATACACAGCATAACATCATAATCGAATACAACCCAGATACTATCCATTCAACCTTCTGTTCAATTCAGTCGCTAGTATGTGTAACGGAAGAACAGTTACCTGGTGAGTATAACTATATAAACATCACCACGATATAATAAAATACAACTCAGTTACAATTATCGTTTCGTCTAACCATTTAACCTTCTGTTCGATTCAGTCGCTAGTATGTGTAACGGAAGAACAGTTACCTGTTGAGTATAACCATATAAACATTATCGAATACAACCCAGATACGATGATTGTTCAAACTATCCATTTGACCTTCTGCTCGATTCGGTCGCTTATATGTGAAAACGAAAGAACAGTTACCTGGTGAGTATTTCTATATAAACTTCACCACGATATAATCGAATACAACTTAGTTTCAATTATCGTTTCGTCTAACCATTTAACCTTCTGTTCGATTCAGTCGCTAGTATGTGTAACGGAAGTACCGTCACCTGGTTAGTATCACTATATATACAGTATTGCGATATAATCGGATACCACCCAGATACATTGATTGTTCAGACTATCCATTCAACTTTCTGTTCGTTTCGGTCGCTCGTATGTGAAACGGGAATACCGTCACCTAGTGTGTTCAACTATATACACAGCATAACATCATAATCGAATACAACCCAGATACTATCCATTCAACCTTCTGTTCGATTCGGTTGCTCGTATGTATAACGGAAGAACAGTCACCTGGTGAGTATTTCTATATAAACATCACCACGATATAATAGAATACAACTCAGTTACAATTATCGTTTCGTCTAACCATTTAACCTTCTGTTCGATTCAGTCGCTAGTATGTGTAACGGAAGTACCGTCACCTGGTATGTATCACTATATATACAGTATTGTGATATAATCGGATACCACCCTGATACATTGATTGTTCAGACTATCCATTCAACTTTCTGTTCGTTTCGGTCGCTCGTATGTAAAACAAGAATACCGTCACCTAGTGTGTATAACTATATACACAGCATAACATCATAATCGAATACAACTCATATACTATCCATTCAACCTTCTGTTCAATTCAGTCGCTCGTATGTATAACGGAAGAACAGTTACCTGGTGAGTATAACTATATGAACATAATCGAATACAACCCAGATACGATGATTGTTCAATCTATACTGAATTCAACCTCCTGCTCGATTCGGTCGCTTGTATGTAAAACGGAAGAACAGTTACCTGGTGAGTATTGCTATATAAACATCATCACGATATCATCGAATACAACTCAGATACAATTATCGTTTTGTCCAACCATTTAACCTCCTGTTCGATTCAGTCGCTAGTATGTGTAACGGAAGTACGTCACCTGGTTAGTATCACTATATATACAGTATTGCGATATAATCGGATACCACCCAGATACATTGATTGTTCAGACTATCCATTCAACTTTCTGTTCGTTTGGGTCGCTCGTATGTGAAACGGGAATACCGTCACCTAGTGTGTTTAACTATATACACAGCATAACATCATAATCGAATACAACCCAGATACTATTCATTCAACCTTCTGTTCGATTCGGTTGCTCGTATGTATAACGGAAGAACAGTAACCTGGTGAGTATTTCTATATAAACATCACCACGATATAATAGAATACAACTCAGTTACAATTATCGTTTCGTCTAACCATTTAACCTTCTGTTCGATTCAGTCGCTAGTATGTGTAACGGAAGTACCGTCACCTGGTATGTATCACTATATATACAGTATTGCGATATAATCGGATACCACCCTGATACATTGATTGGTCAGACTATCCATTCAACTTTCTGTTCGTTTCGGTCGCTCGTATGTAAAACAAGAATACCGTCACCTAGTGTGTATAACTATATACACAGCATAACATCATAATCGAATACAACCCATATACTATCCATTCAACCTTCTGTTCAATTCAGTCGCTCGTATGTATAAGGGAAGAACAGTTACCTGGTGAGTATAACTATATGAACATAATCGAATAAAACCCAGATACGATGATTGTTCAATCTATACTGAAGTCAACCTCCTGCTCGATTCGGTCGCTTGTATGTAAAACGGAAGAACAGTTACCTGGTGAGTATTGCTATATAAACATCATCACGATATCATCGAATACAACTCAGATACAATTATCGTTTTGTCTAACCATTTAACCTTCTGTTCGATTCAGTCGCTAGTATGTGTAACGGAAGTACCGTCACCTGGTATGTATCACTATATATACAGTATTGCGATATAATCGGATACCACCCAGATACATTGATTGTTCAGACTATCCATTCAACTTTCTGTTCGTTTCGGTCGCTCGTATGTGAAACGGGAATACCGTCACCTAGTGTGTATAACTATATACACAGCATAACATCATAATCGAATACAACCCATATACTATCCATTCAACCTTCTGTTCGATTCGGTTGCTCGTATGTATAACGGAAGAACAGTAACCTGGTGAGTATTTTTATATAAACATCACCACGATATAATCGAATACAACTCAGTTTCAATTATCGTTTCGTCTAACCATTTAACCTTCTGTTCGATTCAGTCGCTAGTATGTGTAACGGAAGAACAGTTACCTGGTGAGTATAACTATATAAACATAATCGAATACAACCCAGATACGATGATTGTTCAATCTATCCATTTGACCTTCTGCTCGATTCGGTCGCTTGTATGTGAAAACGAAAGAACAGTTCCCTGGTGAGTATTTCTATATAAACATTACCACGATATAATCGAATACAACTCAGTTTCAATTATCGTTTCGTCTAACCATTTAACCTTCTGTTCGATTCAGTCGCTAGTATGTGTAACGGAAGAACAGTTACCTGGTGAGTATAACTATATAAACATAATCGAATACAACCCAGATACGATGATTGTTCAATCTATCCATTTGACCTTCTGCTCGATTCGGTCGCTTGTATGTGAAAACGAAAGAACAGTTACCTGGTGAGTATTTCTATATAAACATCACCACGATATAATCGAATACAACTCAGTTTCAATTATCGTTTCGTCTAACCATTTAACCTTCTGTTCGATTCAGTCGCTAGTTTGTGTAACGGAAGAACAGTAACCTGGTGAGTATTTCTATATAAACATCACCACGATATAATAGAATACAACTCAGTTTCAATTATCGTTTCGTCTAACCATTTAACCTTCTGTTCGATTCAGTCGCTAGTATGTGTAACGGAAGTACCGTCACCTGGTTAGTATCACTATATATACAGTATTGCGATATAATCGGATACCACCCAGATACATTGATTGTTCAGACTATCCATTCAACTTTCTGTTCGTTTCGGTCGCTCGTATGTGAAACGGGAATACCGTCCCCTAGTGTGTATAACTATATACACAGCATAACATCATAATCGAATACAACCCATATACTATCCATTCAACCTTCTGTTCAATTCAGTCGCTCGTATGTATAACGGAAGAACAGTTACCTGGTGAGTATAACTATATAAACATAATCGAATACAACCCAGATACGATGATTGTTCAATCTATACTGAATTCAACCTTCTGCTCGATTCGGTCGCTTGTATATAAAACGGAAGAACAGTTACCTGGTGAGTATTGCTATATAAACATCATCACGATATCATCGAATACAACTCAGATACAATTATCGTTTCGTCTAACCATTTAACCTTCTGTTCGATTCAGTCGCTAGTATGTGTAACGGAAGAACAGTAACCTGGTGAGTATTTTTATATAAACATCACCACGATATAATAGAATACAACTCAGTTTCAATTATCGTTTCGTCTAACCATTCAACCTTCTGTTCGATTCAGTCGCTAGTATGTGTAACGGAAGTACCGTCACCTGGTTAGTATCACTATATATACAGTATTGCGATATAATCGGATACCACCCAGATACATTGATTGTTCAGACTATCCATTCAACTTTCTGTTCGTTTCGGTCGCTCGTATGTGAAACGGGAATACCGTCACCTAATGTGTATAACTATATACACAGCATAACATCATAATCGAATACAACCCAGATACTATCCATTCAACCTTCTGTTCGATTCGGTTGCTCGTATGTATAACGGAAGAACAGTAACCTGGTGAGTATTTCTATATAAACATCACCACGATATAATAGAATACAACTCAGTTACAATTATCGTTTCGTCTAACCATTAAACCTTCTGTTCGATTCAGTCGCTAGTATGTGTAACGGAAGAACAGTTACCTGGTGAGTATAACTATATAAACATTATCGAATACAACCCAGATACGATTATTGTTCAATCTATCCATTTGACCTTCTGCTCGATTCGGTCGCTTGTATGTGAAAACGAAAGAACAGTTACCTGGTGAGTATTTCTATATAAACATCACCACGATATAATCGAATACAACTCAGTTTCAATTATCGTTTCGTCTAACCATTTAAGCTTCTGTTTGATTCAGTCGCTAGTATGTGTAACGGAAGAAAAGTTACCTGGTGAGTATTTCTATATAAACATCACCACGATATAATAGAATACAACTCAGTTACAATTATCGTTTCGTCTAACCATTTAACCTTCTGTTCGATTCAGTCGCTAGTATGTGTAACGGAAGTACCGTCACCTGGTTAGTATCACTATATATACAGTATTGCGATATAATCGGATACCACCCAGATACATTGATTGTTCAGACTATCCATTCAACTTTCTGTTCGTTTCGGTCGCTCGTATGTAAAACGGGAATACCGTCACCTAGTGTGTATAACTATATACACAGCATAACATCATAATCGAATACAACCCATATACTATCCATTCAACCTTCTGTTCGATTCGGTTGCTTGTATGTATAACGGAAGAACAGTAACCTGGTGAGTATTTCTATATAAACATCACCACGATATAATAGAATACAAGTCAGTTACAATTATCGTTTCGTCTAACCATTCAACCTTCTGTTCGATTTAGTCGCTAGTATGTGTAACGGAAGTACCGTCACCTGGTATGTATCACTATATATACAGTATTGCGATATAATCGGATACCACCCTGATACATTGATTGTTCAGACTATCCATTCAACTTTCTGTTCGTTTCGGTCGCTCGTATGTAAAACAAGAATACCGTCACCTAGTGTGTATAACTATATACACAGCATAACATCATAATCGAATACAACCCATATACTATCCATTCAACCTTCTGTTCAATTCAGTCGCTCGTATGTATAACGGAAGAACAGTTACCTGGTGAGTATAACTATATAAACATAATCGAATACAACCCAGATACGATGATTGTTCAATCTATACTGAATTCAACCTTCTGCTCGATTCGGTCGCTTGTATGTAAAACGGAAGAACAGTTACCTGGTGAGTATTGCTATATAAACATCATCACGATATCATCGAATACAACTCAGATACAATTATCGTTTCGTCTAACCATTAAACCTTCTGTTCGATTCAGTCGCTAGTATGTGTAACGGAAGTACCGTCACCTGGTTAGTATCACTATATATACAGTATTGCGATATAATCGGATACCACCCAGATACATTGATTGTTCAGACTATCCATTCAACTTTCTGTTCGTTTCGGTCGCTCGTATGTGAAACGGGAATACCGTCACCTAGTGTGTATAACTATATACACAGCATAACATCATAATCGAATACAACCCATATACTATCCATTCAACCTTCTGTTCGATTCGGTTGCTCGTATGTATAACGGAGGAAAGTAACCTGTTGAGTATTTCTATATAAACATCACCACGATATAATAGAATACAACTCAGTTACAATTATCGTTTGGTCTAACCATTTAACCTTCTGTTCGATTCAGTCGCTAGTATGTGTAACGGAAGTACCGTCACCTGGTAATTATCACTATATATACAGTATTGCGATATAATCGGATACCACCCTGATACATTGATTGTTCAGACTATCCATTCAACTTTCTGTTCGTTTCGGTCGCTCGTATGTAAAACAAGAATACCGTCACCTAGTGTGTATAACTATATACACAGCATAACATCATAATCGAATACAACCCAGATACTATCCATTCAACCTTCTGTTCGATTCGGTTGCTCGTATGTATAACGGAAGAACAGTAACCTGGTGAGTATTTCTATATAAACATCACCACGATATAATAGAATACAACTCAGTTACAATTATCGTTTCGTCTAACCATTTAACCTTCTGTTCGATTCAGTCGCTAGTATGTGTAACGGAAGAACAGTTACCTGGTGAGTATAACTATATAAACATCACCACGATATAATAGAATACAACTCAGTTACAATTATCGTTCCGTCTAACCATTTAACCTTCTGTTCGATTCAGTCGCTAGTATGTTTAACGGAAGTACCGTCACCTGGTATGTATCACTATATATACAGTATTGCCATATAATCGGATACCACCCAGATACATTGATTGTTCAGACTATCCATTCAACTTTCTGTTCGTTTCGGTCGCTCGTATGTAAAACAAGAATACCGTCACCTAGTGTGTATAACTATATACACAGCATAACATCATAATCGGATACAACCCATATACTATCCATTCAACCTTCTGTTCGATTCGGTTGCTCGTATGTATAACGGAAGAACAGTAACCTGGTGAGTATTTCTATATAAACAACATCACGATATCATCGAATACAACTCAGATACAATTATCGTTTCGTCTAACCATTCAACTTTCTGTTCGATTCAGTCGCTAGTATGTGTAACGGAAGAACAGTTACCTGGTGAGTATAACTATATAAACATAATCGAATACAACCCAGATACGATGATTGTTCAATCTATACTAAATTCAACCTTCTGCTCGATTCGGTCGCTTGTATGTAAAACGGAAGAACAGTTACCTGGTGAGTATTGCTATATAAACATCATCACGTTATCATCGAATACAACTCAGATACAATTATCGTTTCGTCTAACCATTTAACCTTCTGTTCGATTCAGTCGCTAGTATGTGTAACGGAAGTACCGTCACCTGGTTAGTATCACTATATATACAGTATTGCGATATAATCGGATACCACCCAGATACATTGATTGTTCAGACTATCCATTCAACTTTCTGTTCGTTTCGGTCGCTCGTTTGTGAAACGGGAATACCGTCACCTAGTGTGTTTAACTATATACACAGCATAACATCATAATCGAATACAACCCAGATACTATCCATTCAACCTTCTGTTCAATTCAGTCGCTAGTATGTGTAACGAAAGAACAGTAACCTGGAGAGTATAACTATATAAACATAATCGAATACAACCCAGATACGATGATTGTTCAATCTATCCATTTGACCTTCTGCTCGATTCGGTCGCTTGTATGTGAAAACGAAAGAACAGTAACCTGGTGAGTATTTCTATATAAACATCACCACGATATAATAGAATACAACTCAGTTACAATTATCGTTTCGTCTAACCATTTGACCTTCTGTTCGATTCAGTCGCTAGTATGTGTAACGGAAGTACCGTCACCTGGTATGTATCACTATATATACAGTATTGCGATATAATCGGATACCACCCTGATACATTGATTGTTCAGACTATCCATTCAACTTTCTGTTCGTTTCGGTCGCTCGTTCGTGAAACGGGAATACCGTCACCTAGTGTGTTTAACTATATACACAGCATAACATCATAATCGAATACAACCCATATACTATCCATTCAACCTTCTGTTCAATTCAGTCGCTCGTATGTGTAACGGAAGAACAGTTACCTGGTGAGTATAACTATATAAACAATATCGAATACAACCCAGATACGATGATTGTTCAATCTATCCATTTGACCTTCTGCTCGATTCGGTCGCTTGTATGTGAAAACGAAAGAACAGTTACCTGGTGAATATTTCTATATAAACATCACCACGATATAATCGAATACAACTCAGTTTCAATTATCGTTTCGTCTAACCATTTAACCTTCTGTTCGATTCAGTCGCTAGTATGTGAAAACGAAAGAACAGTTACCTGGTGAGTATTTCTATATAAACATCACCACGATATAATCGAATACAACTCAGTTTCAATTATCGTTTCTTCTAACCATTTAACCTTCTGTTCGATTCAGTCGCTAGTATGTGTAACGGAAGTACCGTCACCTGGTTAGTATCACTATATATACAGTATTGCGATATAATCGGATACCACCCAGATACATTGATTGTTCAGACTATCCATTCAACTTTCTGTTCGTTTCGGTCACTCGTATGTGAAACGGGAATACCGTCACCTAGTGTGTATAACTATATACACAGCATAACATCATAATCGAATACAACCCAGATACTATCCATTCAACCTTCTGTTCGATTCGGTTGCTCGTAAGTATAACGGAAGAACAGTAACCTGGTGAGTATTTCTATATAAACATCACCACGATATAATAGAATACAACTCAGTTACAATTATCGTTTCGTCTAACCATTCAACCTTCTGTTCGATTCAGTCGCTAGTATGTGTAACGGAAGAACAGTTACCTGGTGAGTATAACTATATAAACATCACCACGATATAATAGAATACAACTCAGTTACAATTATCGTTTCGTCTAACCATTTAACCTTCTGTTCGATTCAGTCGCTAGTATGTGTAACGGAAAAACAGTTACCTGGTGAGTATAACTATATAAACATTATCGAATACAACCCAGATACGATGATTGTTCAATCTATCCATTTGACCTTCTGCTCGATTCGGTCGCTTGTATGTGAAAACGAAAGAACAGTTACCTGGTGAGTATTTCTATATAAACATCACCACGATATAATCGAATACAACTCAGTTTCAATTATCGTTTCGTCTAACCATTTAACCTTCTGTTCGATACAGTCGCTAGTATGTGTAACGGAAAAACAGTTACCTGGTGAGTATAACTATATAAACATTATCGAATACAACCCAGATACGATGATTGTTCAATCTATCCATTTGACCTTCTGCTCGATTCGGTCGCTTGTATGTGAAAACGAAAGAACAGTTACCTGGTGAGTATTTCTATATAAACATCACCACGATATAATCGAATACAACTCAGTTTCAATTATCGTTTCGTCTAACCATTTAACCTTCTGTTCGATTCAGTCGCTAGTATGTGTAACGGAAGTACCGTCACCTGGTTAGTATCACTATATATACAGTATTGCGATATAATCGGATACCACCCAGATACATTGATTGTTCAGACTATCCATTCAACTTTCTGTTCGTTTCGGTCGCTCGTATGTGAAACGGAAATACCGTCACCTAGTGTGTTTAACTATATACACAGCATAACATCATAATCGAATACAACCCAGATACTATCCATTCAACCTTCTGTTCGATTCGGTTGCTCGTATGTATAACGAAAGAACAGTAACCTGGTGAGTATGTCTATATAAACATCACCACGATATGATAGAATACAACTCAGTTTCAATTAACGTTTCGTCTAACCATTTAACCTTCTGTTCGATTCAGTCGCTAGTATGTGTAACGGAAAAACAGTTACCTGGTGAGTATAACTATATAAACCTAATCGAATACAACCCAGATACGATGATTGTTCAATCTATCCATTTGACCTTCTGCTCGATTCGGTCGCTTCTATGTGAAAACGAAAGAACAGTTACCTGGTGAGTATTTTTATATAAACATCACCACGATATAATCGAATACAACTCAGTTTCAATTATCGTTTCGTCTAACCATTTAACCTTCTGTTCGATTCAGTCGCTAGTATGTGTAACGGAAGTACCGTCACCTGGTTAGTATCACTATATATACAGTATTGCGATATAATCGGATACCACCCAGATACATTGATTGTTCAGTCTATCCATTCAACTTTCTTTTTGTTTCGGTCGCTCGTATGTAAAACGGGAATACCGTCACCTAGTGTGTATAACTATATACACAGCATAACATCATAATCGAATACAACCCATATACTATCCATTCAACCTTCTGTTCAATTCAGTCGCTCGTATGTATAACGGAAGAACAGTTACCTGGTGAGTATAACTATATAAACATAATCGAATACAACCCAGATACGATGATTGTTCAATCTATACTAAATTCAACCTTCTGCTCGATTCGGTCGCTTGTATGTAAAACGGAAGAACAGTTACCTGGTGAGTATTGCTATCTAAACATCATCACGTTATCATCGAATACAACTCAGTTACAATTATCGTTTCGTCTAACCATTTAACCTTCTGTTCGATTTAGTCGCTAGTATGTGTAACGGAAGTACCGTCACCTGGTTAGTATCACTATATATACAGTATTGCGATATAATCGGATACCACCCAGATTCATTGATTGTTCAGACTATCCATTCAACTTTCTGTTAGTTTCGGTCGCTCGTATGTGAAACGGGAATACCGTCACCTAGTGTGTTTAACTATATACACAGCATAACATCATAATCGAATATAACCCAGATACTATCCATCGTTTCGTCTAACCATTTAACCTTCTGTTCAATTCAGTCGCTAGTATGTGTAACGGAAGAACAGTTACCTGGTGAGTATAACTATATAAACATTATCGAATACAATCTATCCATTCAACCTCCTGCTCGATTCGGTCGCTTGTATGTAAAACGGAAGAACAGTTACCTGGTGAGTATTGCTATATAAACATCACCACGATATAATAGAATACAACTCAGTATCAATTATCGTTTCGTCTAACCATTTAACCTTCTGTTCGATTCAGTCGCTAGTATGTGTAACGGAAGAACAGTTACCTGGTGAGTATAACTATATGAACATAATCGAATACAACCCAGATACGATGATTGTTCAATCTATCTATTTGACCTTCTGCTCGATTCGGTCGCTTGTATGTGAAAACGAAAGAACAGTTACCTGGTGAGTATTTCTATATAAACATCACCACGATATAATCGAATACAACTTAGTTTCAATTATCGTTTCGTCTAACCATTTAACCTTCTGTTCGATTCAGTCGCTAGTATGTGTAACGGAAGTACCGTCATCTGGTTAGTATCACTATATATACAGTATTGCGATATAATCGGATACCACCCAGATACATTGATTGTTCAGACTATCCATTCAACTTTCTGTTCGTTTCGGTCGCTCGTATGTGAAACGGGAATACCGTCACCTAGTGTGTTTAACTATATACACAGCATAACATCATAATCGAATACAACTCAGATACTATCCATTCAACCTTCTAATCGATTCGGTTGCTCGTATGTATAACGGAAGAACAGGAACCAGGTGAGTATTTCTATATAAACTTCACCACGATATAATAGAATACAACTCAGTTACAATTATCGTTTCGTCTAACCATTTAACCTTCTGTTCGATTCAGTCGCTAGTATGTGTAACAGAAGAACAGTTACCTGGTGAGTATAACTATATAAACATTATCGAATACAACCCAGATACGATGATTGTTCAATCTATCTATTCAACCTCCTGCTCGATTCGGTCGCTTGTATGTAAAACGGAAGAACAGTTACCTGGTGAGTATTGCTATATAAACATCACCACGATATAATCGAATACAACTCAGTTTCAATTATCGTTTCGTCTAACCATTTAACCTTCTGTTCGATTCAGTCACTAGTATGTGTAACGGAAGTACCGTCATCTGGTTAGTATCACTATATATACAGTATTGCGATATAATCGGATACCACCCAGATACATTGATTGTTCAGACTATCCATTCAACTTTCTGTTCGTTTCGGTCGCTCGTATTTGAAACGGGAATACCGTCACCTAGTGTGTATAACTATATACACAGCATAACATCATAATCGAATACAACCCATATACTATCCATTCAACCTTCTGTTCGATTCGGTTGCTCGTATGTATAACGGAAGAACAGTAACCTGGTGAGTATTTCTATATAAACATCACCACGATATAATAGAATACAACTCAGTTTCAATTATCGTTTCGTCTAACCATTTAACCTTCTGTTCGATTCAGTCGCTAGTATGTGTAACGGAAGAACAGTTACCTGGTGAGTATAACTATATAAACATAATCGAATACAACCCAGATACGATGATTGTTCAATCTATCCATTTGACCTTCTGCTCGATTCGGTCGCTTGTATGTGAAAACGAAAGAACAGTTACCTGGTGAGTATTTCTATATAAACATCACCACGATATAATCGAATACAACTTAGTTTCAATTATCGTTTCGTCTAACCATTTCACCTTCTGTTCGATTCTGTCGCTAGTATGTGTAACGGAAGTACCGTCACCTGGTTAGTATCACTATATATACAGTATTGCGATATAATCGGATACCACCCAGATACATTGATTGTTCAGACTATCCATTCAACTCTCTGTTCGTTTCGGTCGCTCGAATGTGTAACGGAAGAACAGTTACCTGTTGAGTATTGCTATATAAACATCATCACGTTATCATCGAATACAACTCAGATACAATTATCGTTTCGTCTAACCATTCAACCTTCTGTTCGATTCAGTCGCTAGTATGTGTAACGGAAGTACCGTCACCTGGTAAGTATCACTATATATACAGTATTGCGATATAATCGGATACCACCCAGATACATTGATTTTTCAGACTATCCATTCAACTTTCTGTTCGTTTCGGTAGCTCGTATGTGAAACGGGAATACCGTCACCTAGTGTGTTTAACTATATACACAGCATAACATCATAATCGAATACAACCCAGATACTATTCATTCAACCTTCTGTTCGATTCGGTTGCTCGTATGTATAACGGAAGAACAGTAACCTGGTGAGTATTTCTATATAAACATCACCACGATATGATAGAATACAACTCAGTTACAATTATCGTTTCGTCTAACCATTTAACCTTCTGTTCGATTCAGTCGCTAGTATGTGTTACGGAAGAACAGTTACCTGGTGAGTATAACTATATAAACATTATCGAATACAACCCAGATACGATGATTGTTCAATCTATCTATTCAACCTCCTGCTCGATTCGGTCGCTTGTATGTAAAACGGAAGAACAGTTACCTGGTGAGTATTGCTATATAAACATCACCACGATATAATCGAATACAACTCAGTTTCAATTATCGTTTCGTCTAACCATTTAACCTTCTGTTCGATTCAGTCGCTAGTATGTGTAACGGAAGTACCGTCACCTGGTTAGTATCACTATATATACAGTATTGCGATATAATCGGATACCACCCAGATACATTGATTGTTCAGACTATCCATTCAACTTTCTGTTCGTTTCGGTCGCTCGTATGTGAAACGGGAATACCGTCACCTAGTGTGTATAACTATATACACAGCATAACATCATAATCGAATACAACCCATATACTATCCAATCAACCTTCTGTTCGATTCGGTTGCTCGTATGTATAACGGAAGAACAGTAACCTGGTGAGTATTTCTATATAAACATCACCACGATATAATAGAATACAACTCAGTTTCAATTATCGTTTCGTCTAACCATTTAACCTTCTGTTCGATTCAGTCGCTAGTATGTGTAACGGAAGAACAGTTACCTGGTGAGTATTACTATATTAACATAATCGAATACAACCCAGATACGATGATTGTTCAATCTATCCATTTGACCTTCTGCTCGATTCGGTCGCTTGTATGTGAAAACGAAAGAACAGTTACCTGGTGAGTATTTCTATATAAACATCACCACGATATAATCGAATACAACTCAGTTTCAATTATCGTTTCGTCTAACCATTTAACCTTCTGTTCGATTCAATCGCTAGTATGTGTAACGGAAGTACCGTCACCTGGTTAGTATCACTATATATACAGTATTGCGATATAATCGGATACCACCCAGATACATTGATTGTTCAGACTATCCATTCAACTTTCTGTTCGTTTCGGTCGCTCGTATGTGAAACGGTAATACCGTCACCTAGTGTGTTTAACTATATACACAGCATAACATCATAATCGAATACAACCCATATACTATCCATTCAACCTTCTGTTCAATTCAGTCGCTCGTATGTATAACGGAAGAACAGTTACCTGGTGAGTATAACTATATAAACATAATCGAATACAACCCAGATACGATGATTGTTCAATCTATACTAAATTCAACCTTCTGCTCGATTCGGTCGCTTGTATGTAAAACGGAAGAACAGTTACCTGGTGAGTATTGCTATCTAAACATCATCACGTTATCATCGAATACAACTCAGTTACAATTATCGTTTCGTCTAACCATTTAACCTTCTGTTCGATTTAGTCGCTAGTATGTGTAACGGAAGTACCGTCACCTGGTTAGTATCACTATATATACAGTATTGCGATATAATCGGATACCACCCAGATACATTGATTGTTCAGACTATCCATTCAACTTTCTGTTAGTTTCGGTCGCTCGTATGTGAAACGGGAATACCGTCACCTAGTGTGTTTAACTATATACACAGCATAACATCATAATCGAATATAACCCAGATACTATCCATCGTTTCGTCTAACCATTTAACCTTCTGTTCAATTCAGTCGCTAGTATGTGTAACGAAAGAACAGTTACCTGGTGAGTATTACTATATAAACATTATCGAATACAATCTATCCATTCAACCTCCTGCTCGATTCGGTCGCTTGTATGTAAAACGGAAGAACAGTTACCTGGTGAGTATTGCTATATAAACATCACCACGATATAATCGAATACAACTCAGTATCAATTATCGTTTCGTCTAACCATTTAACCTTCTGTTCGATTCAGTCGCTAGTATGTGTAACGGAAGAACAGTTACCTGGTGAGTATAACTATATAAACATAATCGAATACAACCCAGATACGATGATTGTTCAATCTATCTATTTGACCTTCTGCTCGATTCGGTCGCTTGTATGTGAAAACGAAAGAACAGTTACCTGGTGAGTATTTCTATATAAACATCACCACGATATAATCGAATACAACTTAGTTTCAATTATCGTTTCGTCTAACCATTTAACCTTCTGTTCGATTCAGTCGCTAGTATGTGTAACGGAAGTACCGTCACCTGGTTAGTATCACTATATATACAGTATTGCGATATAATCGGATACCACCCAGATACATTGATTGTTCAGACTATCCATTCAACTTTCTGTTCGTTTCGGTCGCTCGTATGTGAAACAGGAATACCGTCACCTAGTGTGTTTAACTATATACACAGCATAACATCATAATCGAATACAACCCAGATACTATCCATTCAACCTTCTGTTCGATTCGGTTGCTCGTATGTATAACGGAAGAACAGGAACCAGGTGAGTATTTCTATATAAACATCACCACGATATAATAGAATACAACTCAGTTTCAATTATCGTTTCGTCTAACCATTTAACCTTCTGTTCGATTCAGTCGCTTGTATGTGTAACGGAAGAACAGTTACCTGGTGAGTATAACTATATAAACATAATCGAATACAACCCAGATACGATGATTGTTCAATCTATCCATTTGACCTTCTGCTCGATTCGGTCGCTTGTATGTGAAAACGAAAGAACAGTTACCTGGTGGATATTTCTATATAAACATCACCACGATATAATCGAATACAACTTAGTTTCAATTATCGTTTCGTCTAACCATTTCACCTTCTGTTCGATTCAGTCGCTAGTATGTGTAACGGAAGTACCGTCACCTGGTTAGTATCACTATATATACAGTATTGCGATATAATCGGATACCACCCAGATACATTGATTGTTCAGACTATCCATTCAACTTTCTGTTCGTTTCGGTCGCTCGTATGTGTAACGGAAGAACAGTTACCTGTTGAGTATTGCTATATAAACATCATCACGTTATCATCGAATACAACTCAGATACAATTATCGTTTCGTCTAACCATTCAACCTTCTGTTCGATTCAGTCGCTAGTATGTGTAACGGAAGTACCGTCACCTGGTAAGTATCACTATATATACAGTATTGCGATATAATCGGATACCACCCAGATACATTGAATTTTCAGACTATCCATTCAACTTTCTGTTCGTTTCGGTCGCTCGTATGTGAAACGAGAATACCGTCACCTAGTGTGTTTAACTATATACACAGCATAACATCATAATCGAATACAACCCAGATACTATTCATTCAACCTTCTGTTCGATTCGGTTGCTCGTATGTATAACGGAAGAACAGTAACCTGGTGAGTATTTCTATATAAACATCACCACGATATGATAGAATACAACTCAGTTACAACTATCGTTTCGTCTAACCATTTAACCTTCTGTTCGATTCAGTCGCTAGTATGTGTTACGGAAGAACAGTTACCTGGTGAGTATAACTATATAAACATTATCGAATACAACCCAGATACGATGATTGTTCAATCTATCTATTCAACCTCCTGCTCGATCCGGTCGCTTGTATGTAAAACGGAAGAACAGTTACCTGGTGAGTATTGCTATATAAACATCACCACGATATAATCGAATACAACTCAGTTTCAATTATCGTTTCGTCTAACCATTTAACCTTCTGTTCGATTCAGTCGCTAGTATGTGTAACGGAAGTACCGTCACCTGGTTAGTATCACTATATATACAGTATTGCGATATAATCGGATACCACCCAGATACATTGATTGTTCAGACTATCCATTCAACTTTCTGTTCGTTTCGGTCGCTCGTATGTGAAACGGGAATACCGTCACCTAGTGTGTATAACTATATACACAGCATAACATCATAATCGAATACAACCCATATACTATCCAATCAACCTTCTGTTCGATTCGGTTGCTCGTATGTATAACGGAAGAACAGTAACCTGGTGAGTATTTCTATATAAACATCACCACGATATAATAGAATACAACTCAGTTTCAATTATCGTTTCGTCTAACCATTTAACCTTCTGTTCGATTCAGTCGCTAGTATGTGTAACGGAAGAACAGTTACCTGGTGAGTATTACTATATTAACATAATCGAATACAACCCAGATACGATGATTGTTCAATCTATCCATTTGACCTTCTGCTCGATTCGGTCGCTTGTATGTGAAAACGAAAGAACAGTTACCTGGTGAGTATTTCTATATAAACATCACCACGATATAATCGAATACAACTCAGTTTCAATTATCGTTTCGTCTAACCATTTAACCTTCTGTTCGATTCAGTCGCTAGTATGTGTAACGGAAGTACCGTCACCTGGTTAGTATCACTATATATACAGTATTGCGATATAATCGGATACCACCCAGATACATTGATTGTTCAGACTATCCATTCAACTTTCTGTTCGTTTCGGTCGCTCGTATGTGAAACGGTAATACCGTCACCTAGTGTGTTTAACTATATACACAGCATAACATCATAATCGAATACAACCCAGATACTATCCATTCAACCTTCTGTTCGATTCGGTTGCCCTTATGTATAACGGAAGAACAGTAACCTGGTGAGTATTTCTATATAAACATCACCACGATATAATCGAATACAACTCAGTTTCAATTATCGTTTCGTCTAACCATTTAACCTTCTGTTCAATTCAGTCGCTAGTATGTGTAACGGAAGTACCGTCACCTGGTTAGTATCACTATATATACAGTATTGCGATATAATCGGATACCACCCAGATACATTGATTGTTCAGACTATCCATTCAACTTTCTGTTCGTTTTGGTCGCTCGTATGTGAAACGGTAATACCGTCACCTAGTGTGTTTAACTATATACACAGCATAACATCATAATCGAATACAACCCAGATACTATCCATTCAACCTTCTGTTCAATTCAGTCGCTAGTATGTGTAACGGAAGAACAGTTACCTGGTGAGTATAACTATATAAACATCACCACGATATAATAGAATACAACTCAGTTACAATTATCGTTTCGTCTAACCATTTAACCTTCTGTTCGATTCAGTCGCTAGTATGTGTAACGGAAGAACAGTTACCTGTTGAGTATAACCATATAAACATTATCGAATACAACCCAGATACGATGATTGTTCAAACTATCCATTTGACCTTCTGCTCGATTCGGTCGCTTATATGTGAAAACGAAAGAACAGTTACCTGGTGAGTATTTCTATATAAACTTCACCACGATATAATCGAATACAACTTAGTTTCAATTATCGTTTCGTCTAACCATTTAACCTTCTGTTCGATTCAGTCGCTAGTATGTGTAACGGAAGTACCGTCACCTGGTTAGTATCACTATATATACAGTATTGCGATATAATCGGATACCACCCAGATACATTGATTGTTCAGACTATCCATTCAACTTTCTGTTCGTTTCGGTCGCTCGTATGTGAAACGGGAATACCGTCACCTAGTGTGTTCAACTATATACACAGCATAACATCATAATCGAATACAACCCAGATACTATCCATTCAACCTTCTGTTCGATTCGGTTGCTCGTATGTATAACGGAAGAACAGTAACCTGGTGAGTATTTCTATATAAACATCACCACGATATAATAGAATACAACTCAGTTACAATTATCGTTTCGTCTAACCATTTAACCTTCTGTTCGATTCAGTCGCTAGTATGTGTAACAGAAGTACCGTCACCTGGTATGTATCACTATATATACAGTATTGTGATATAATCGGATACCACCCTGATACATTGATTGTTCAGACTATCCATTCAACTTTCTGTTCGTTTCGGTCGCTCGTATGTAAAACAAGAATACCGTCACCTAGTGTGTATAACTATATACACAGCATAACATCATAATCGAATACAACTCATATACTATCCATTCAACCTTCTGTTCAATTCAGTCGCTCGTATGTATAACGGAAGAACAGTTACCTGGTGAGTATAACTATATGAACATAATCGAATACAACCCAGATACGATGATTGTTCAATCTATACTGAATTCAACCTCCTGCTCGATTCGGTCGCTTGTATGTAAAACGGAAGAACAGTTACCTGGTGAGTATTGCTATATAAACATCATCACGATATCATCGAATACAACTCAGATACAATTATCGTTTTGTCTAACCATTTAACCTCCTGTTCGATTCAGTCGCTAGTATGTGTAACGGAAGTACGTCACCTGGTTAGTATCACTATATATACAGTATTGCGATATAATCGGATACCACCCAGATACATTGATTGTTCAGACTATACATTCAACTTTCTGTTCGTTTGGGTCGCTCGTATGTGAAACGGGAATACCGTCACCTAGTGTGTTTAACTATATACACAGCATAACATCATAATCGAATACAACCCAGATACTATTCATTCAACCTTCTGTTCGATTCGGTTGCTCGTATGTATAACGGAAGAACAGTAACCTGGTGAGTATTTTTATATAAACATCACCACGATATAATAGAATACAACTCAGTTACAATTATCGTTTCGTCTAACCATTTAACCTTCTGTTCGATTCAGTCGCTAGTATGTGTAACGGAAGTACCGTCACCTGGTATGTATCACTATATATACAGTATTGCGATATAATCGGATACCACCCTGATACATTGATTGGTCAGACTATCCATTCAACTTTCTGTTCGTTTCGGTCGCTCGTATGTAAAACAAGAATACCGTCACCTAGTGTGTATAACTATATACACAGCATAACATCATAATCGAATACAACCCATATACTATCCATTCAACCTTCTGTTCAATTCAGTCGCTCGTATGTATAAGGGAAGAACAGTTACCTGGTGAGTATAACTATATGAACATAATCGAATAAAACCCAGATACGATGATTGTTCAATCTATACTGAAGTCAACCTCCTGCTCGATTCGGTCGCTTGTATGTAAAACGGAAGAACAGTTACCTGGTGAGTATTGCTATATAAACATCATCACGATATCATCGAATACAACTCAGATACAATTATCGTTTTGTCTAACCATTTAACCTTCTATTCGATTCAGTCGCTAGTATGTGTAACGGAAGTACCGTCACCTGGTTAGTATCACCATATATACAGTATTGCGATATAATCGGATACCACCCAGATACATTGATTGTTCAGACTATCCATTCAACTTTCTGTTCGTTTCGGTCGCTCGTATGTGAAACGGGTATACCGTCACCTAGTGTGTATAACTATATACACAGCATAACATCATAATCGAATACAACCCATATACTATCCATTCAACCTTCTGTTCGATTCGGTTGCTCGTATGTATAACGGAAGAACAGTAACCTGGTGAGTATTTCTATATAAACATCACCACGATATAATCGAATACAACTCAGTTTCAATTATCGTTTTGTCTAACCATTTAACCTTCTGTTCGATTCAGTCGCTAGTATGTGTAACGGAAGTACCGTCACCTGGTTAGTATCACTATATATACAGTATTGCGATATAATCGGATACCACCCAGATACATTGATTGTTCAGACTATCCATTCAACTTTCTGTTCGTTTCGGTCGCTCGTATGTGAAACGGGAATACCGTCACCTAGTGTGTATAACTATATACACAGCATAACATCATAATCGAATACAACCCAGATACTATCCATTCAACCTTCTGTTCGATTCGGTTGCTCGTATGTATAACGGAAGAACAGTAACCTGGTGAGTATTTCTATATAAACATCACCACGATATAATAGAATACAACTCAGTTACAATTATCGTTTCGTCTAACCATTTAACCTTCTGTTCGATTCAGTCGCTAGTATGTGTAACGGAAGAACAGTTACCTGGTGAGTATAACTATATAAACATCACCACGATATAATAGAATACAACTCAGTTACAATTATCGTTTCGTCTAACCATTTAACCTTCTGTTCGATTCAGTCGCTAGTATGTGTAACGGAAGTACCGTCACCTGGTATGTATCACTATATATACAGTATTGCGATATAATCGGATACCACCCAGATACATTGATTGTTCAGACTATCCATTCAACTTTCTGTTCGTTTCGGTCGCTCGTATGTGAAACGGGAATACCGTCACCTAGTGTGCATAACTATATACACAGCATAACATCATAATCGAATACACTCCATATACTATCCATTCAACCTTCTGTTCGATTCGGTTGCTCGTATGTATAACGGAAGAACAGTAACCTGGTGAGTATTTCTATATAAACATAATCGAATACAACCCAGATACGATGATTGTTCAATCTATCCATTTGACCTTCTGCTCGATTCGGTCGCTTGTATGTGAAAACGAAGGAACAGTTACCTGGTTAGTATTTCTATATAAACATCATCACGATATAATCGAATACAACTCAGTTTCAATTATCGTTTCGTCTAACCATTTAACCTTCTGTTCGATTCAGTCGCTAGTTTGTGTAACGGAAGAACAGTAACCTGGTGAGTATTTCTATATAAACATCACCACGATATAATAGAATACAACTCAGTTTCAATTATCGTTTCGTCTAACCATTTAACCTTCTGTTCGATTCAGTCGCTAGTATGTGTAACGGAAGTAGCGTTACCTGGTTAGTATCACTATATATACAGTATTGCGATATAATCGGATACCACCCAGATACATTGATTGTTCAGACTATCCATTCAACTTTCTGTTCGTTTCGGTCGCTCGTATGTGAAACGGGAATACCGTCCCCTAGTGTGTATAACTATATACACAGCATAACATCATAATCGAATACAACCCATATACTATCCATTCAACCTTCTGTTCAATTCAGTCGCTCGTATGTATAACGGAAGAACAGTTACCTGGTGAGTATAACTATATGAACATAATCGAATACAACCCAGATACGATGATTGTTCAATCTATACTGAATTCAACCTTCTGCTCGATTCGGTCGCTTGTATACAAAACGGAAGAACAGTTACCTGGTGTGTATTGCTATATAAACATCATCACGATATCATCGAATACAACTCAGATACAATTATCGTTTCGTCTAACCATTCGACCTTCTGTTCGATTCAGTCGCTAGTATGTGTAACGGAAGAACAGTTACCTGGTGAGTATAACTATATAAACATTATCGAATACAACCCAGATACGATGATTGTCCAATCTATCCATTTGACCTTCTGCTCGATTCGGTCGCTTGTATGTGAAAACGAAAGAACAGTCACCTGGTGAGCATTTCTATATAAACATCACCACGATATAATCGAATACAACTCAGTATCAATTATCGTTTCGTCTAACCATTTAACCTTCTGTTCGATTCAGTCGCTAGTATGTGTAACGGAAGAACAGTAACCTGGTGAGTATTTCTATATAAACATCACCACGATATAATAGAATACAACTCAGTTTCAATTATCGTTTCGTCTAACCATTCAACCTTCTGTTCGATTCAGTCGCTAGTATGTGTAACGGAAGTACCGTCACCTGGTTAGTATCACTATATATACAGTATTGCGATATAATCGGATACCACCCAGATACATTGATTGTTCAGACTATCCATTCAACTTTCTGTTCGTTTCGGTCGCTCGTATGTGAAACGGGAATACCGTCACCTAGTGTGTATAACTATATACACAGCATAACATCATAATCGAATACAACCCAGATACTATCCATTCAACCTTCTGTTCGATTCGGTTGCTCGTATGTATAACGGAAGAACAGTAACCTGGTGAGTATTTCTATATAAACATCACCACGATATAATAGAATACAACTCAGTTACAATTATCGTTTCGTCTAACCATTTAACCTTCTGTTCGATTCAGTCGCTAGTATGTGTAACGGAAGAACAGTTACCTGGTGAGTATAACTATATGAATATCACCACGATATAATAGAATACAACTCAGTTACAATTATCGTTTCGTCTAACCATTAAACCTTCTGTTCGATTCAGTCGCTAGTATGTGTAACGGAAGAACAGTTACCTGGTGAGTATAACTATATAAACATTATCGAATACAACCCAGATACGATTATTGTTCAATCTATCCATTTGACCTTCTGCTCGATTCGGTCGCTTGTATGTGAAAACGAAAGAACAGTTACCTGGTGAGTATTTCTATATAAACATCACCACGATATAATCGAATACAACTCAGTTTCAATTATCGTTTCGTCTAACCATTTAAGCTTCTGTTTGATTCAGTCGCTAGTATGTGTAACGGAAGAAAAGTTACCTGGTGAGTATTTCTATATAAACATCACCACGATATAATAGAATACAACTCAGTTACAATTATCGTTTCGTCTAACCATTTAACCTTCTGTTCGATTCAGTCGCTAGTATGTGTAACGGAAGTACCGTCACCTGGTTAGTATCACTATATATACAGTATTGCGATATAATCGGATACCACCCAGATACATTGATTGTTCAGACTATCCATTCAACTTTCTGTTCGTTTCGGTCGCTCGTATGTAAAACGGGAATACCGTCACCTAGTGTGTATAACTATATACACAGCATAACATCATAATCGAATACAACCCATATACTATCCATTCAACCTTCTGTTCGATTCGGTTGCTTGTATGTATAACGGAAGAACAGTAACCTGGTGAGTATTTCTATATAAACATCACCACGATATAATAGAATACAAGTCAGTTACAATTATCGTTTCGTCTAACCATTCAACCTTCTGTTCGATTTAGTCGCTAGTATGTGAAACGGAAGTACCGTCACCTGGTATGTATCACTATATATACAGTATTGCGATATAATCGGATACCACCCTGATACATTGATTGTTCAGACTATCCATTCAACTTTCTGTTCGTTTCGGTCGCTCGTATGTAAAACAAGAATACCGTCACCTAGTGTGTATAACTATATACACAGCATAACATCATAATCGAATACAACCCATATACTATCCATTCAACCTTCTGTTCAATTCAGTCGCTCGTATGTATAACGGAAGAACAGTTACCTGGTGAGTATAACTATATAAACATAATCGAATACAACCCAGATACGATGATTGTTCAATCTATACTGAATTCAACCTTCTGCTCGATTCGGTCGCTTGTATGTAAAACGGAAGAACAGTTACCTGGTGAGTATTGCTATATAAACATCATCACGATATCATCGAATACAACTCAGATACAATTATCGTTTCGTCTAACCATTAAACCTTCTGTTCGATTCAGTCGCTAGTATGTGTAACGGAAGTACCGTCACCTGGTTAGTATCACTATATATACAGTATTGCGATATAATCGGATACCACCCAGATACATTGATTGTTCAGACTATCCATTCAACTTTCTGTTCGTTTCGGTCGCTCGTATGTAAAACGGGAATACCGTCACCTAGTGTGTATAACTATATACACAGCATAACATCATAATCGAATACAACCCATATACTATCCATTCAACCTTCTGTTCGATTCGGTTGCTTGTATGTATAACGGAAGAACAGTAACCTGGTGAGTATTTCTATATAAACATCACCACGATATAATAGAATACAAGTCAGTTACAATTATCGTTTCGTCTAACCATTCAACCTTCTGTTCGATTTAGTCGCTAGTATGTGTAACGGAAGTACCGTCACCTGGTATGTATCACTATATATACAGTATTGCGATATAATCGGATACCACCCAGATACATTGATTGTTCAGACTATCCATTCAACTTTCTGTTCGTTTCGGTCGCTCGTATGTGAAACGGGAATACCGTCACCTAGTGTGTATAACTATATACACAGCATAACATCATAATCGAATACAACCCATATACTATCCATTCAACCTTCTGTTCGATTCGGTTGCTCGTATGTATAACGGAGGAAAGTAACCTGTTGAGTATTTCTATATAAACATCACCACGATATAATAGAATACAACTCAGTTACAATTATCGTTTGGTCTAACCATTTAACCTTCTGTTCGATTCAGTCGCTAGTTTGTGAAACGGAAGTACCGTCACCTGGTATGTATCACTATATATACAGTATTGCGATATAATCGGATACCACCCTGATACATTGATTGTTCAGACTATCCATTCAACTTTCTGTTCGTTTCGGTCGCTCGTATGTAAAACAAGAATACCGTCACCTAGTGTGTATAACTATATACACAGCATAACATCATAATCGAATACAACCCAGATACTATCCATTCAACCTTCTGTTCGATTCGGTTGCTCGTATGTATAACGGAAGAACAGTAACCTGGTGAGTATTTCTATATAAACATCACCACGATATAATAGAATACAACTCAGTTACAATTATCGTTTCGTCTAACCATTTAACCTTCTGTTCGATTCAGTCGCTAGTATGTGTAACGGAAGAACAGTTACCTGGTGAGTATAACTATATAAACATCACCACGATATAATAGAATACAACTCAGTTACAATTATCGTTCCGTCTAACCATTTAACCTTCTGTTCGATTCAGTCGCTAGTATGTTTAACGGAAGTACCGTCACCTGGTATGTATCACTATATATACAGTATTGCCATATAATCGGATACCACCCAGATACATTGATTGTTCAGACTATCCATTCAACTTTCTGTTCGTTTCGGTCGCTCGTATGTAAAACAAGAATACCGTCACCTAGTGTGTATAACTATATACACAGCATAACATCATAATCGGATACAACCCATATACTATCCATTCAACCTTCTGTTCGATTCGGTTGCTCGTATGTATAACGGAAGAACAGTAACCTGGTGAGTATTTCTATATAAACAACATCACGATATCATCGAATACAACTCAGATACAATTATCGTTTCGTCTAACCATTCAACTTTCTGTTCGATTCAGTCGCTAGTATGTGTAACGGAAGAACAGTTACCTGGTGAGTATAACTATATAAACATAATCGAATACAACCCAGATACGATGATTGTTCAATCTATACTAAATTCAACCTTCTGCTCGATTCGGTCGCTTGTATGTAAAACGGAAGAACAGTTACCTGGTGAGTATTGCTATATAAACATCATCACGTTATCATCGAATACAACTCAGATACAATTATCGTTTCGTCTAACCATTTAACCTTCTGTTCGATTCAGTCGCTAGTATGTGTAACGGAAGTACCGTCACCTGGTTAGTATCACTATATATACAGTATTGCGATATAATCGGATACCACCCAGATACATTGATTGTTCAGACTATCCATTCAACTTTCTGTTCGTTTCGGTCGCTCGTTTGTGAAACGGGAATACCGTCACCTAGTGTGTTTAACTATATACACAGCATAACATCATAATCGAATACAACCCAGATACTATCCATTCAACCTTCTGTTCAATTCAGTCGCTAGTATGTGTAACGGAAGAACAGTAACCTGGAGAGTATAACTATATAAACATAATCGAATACAACCCAGATACGATGATTGTTCAATCTATCCATTTGACCTTCTGCTCGATTCGGTCGCTTGTATGTGAAAACGAAAGAACAGTAACCTGGTGAGTATTTCTATATAAACATCACCACGATATAATAGAATACAACTCAGTTACAATTATCGTTTCGTCTAACCATTTGACCTTCTGTTCGATTCAGTCGCTAGTATGTGTAACGGAAGTACCGTCACCTGGTATGTATCACTATATATACAGTATTGCGATATAATCGGATACCACCCTGATACATTGATTGTTCAGACTATCCATTCAACTTTCTGTTCGTTTCGGTCGCTCGTTCGTGAAACGGGAATACCGTCACCTAGTGTGTTTAACTATATACACAGCATAACATCATAATCGAATACAACCCATATACTATCCATTCAACCTTCTGTTCAATTCAGTCGCTCGTATGTGTAACGGAAGAACAGTTACCTGGTGAGTATAACTATATAAACAATATCGAATACAACCCAGATACGATGATTGTTCAATCTATCCATTTGACCTTCTGCTCGATTCGGTCGCTTGTATGTGAAAACGAAAGAACAGTTACCTGGTGAATATTTCTATATAAACATCACCACGATATAATCGAATACAACTCAGTTTCAATTATCGTTTCGTCTAACCATTTAACCTTCTGTTCGATTCAGTCGCTAGTATGTGAAAACGAAAGAACAGTTACCTGGTGAGTATTTCTATATAAACATCACCACGATATAATCGAATACAACTCAGTTTCAATTATCGTTTCTTCTAACCATTTAACCTTCTGTTCGATTCAGTCGCTAGTATGTGTAACGGAAGTACCGTCACCTGGTTAGTATCACTATATATACAGTATTGCGATATAATCGGATACCACCCAGATACATTGATTGTTCAGACTATCCATTCAACTTTCTGTTCGTTTCGGTCACTCGTATGTGAAACGGGAATACCGTCACCTAGTGTGTATAACTATATACACAGCATAACATCATAATCGAATACAACCCAGATACTATCCATTCAACCTTCTGTTCGATTCGGTTGCTCGTAAGTATAACGGAAGAACAGTAACCTGGTGAGTATTTCTATATAAACATCACCACGATATAATAGAATACAACTCAGTTACAATTATCGTTTCGTCTAACCATTCAACCTTCTGTTCGATTCAGTCGCTAGTATGTGTAACGGAAGAACAGTTACCTGGTGAGTATAACTATATAAACATCACCACGATATAATAGAATACAACTCAGTTACAATTATCGTTTCGTCTAACCATTTAACCTTCTGTTCGATTCAGTCGCTAGTATGTGTAACGGAAGTACCGTCACCTGGTATGTATCACTATATATACAGTATTGCGATATAATCGGATACCACCCAGATACATTGATTGTTCAGACTATTTAACTTTCTGTTCGTTTCGGTCGCTCGTATGTAAAACAAGAAAACCGTCACCTAGTGTGTATAACTATATACACAGCATAACATCATAATCGAATACAAACCATATACTATCCATTCAACCTTCTGTTCAATTCAGTCGCTCGTATGTATAACGGAAGAACAGTTACCTGGTGAGTATAACTATATAAACTTAATCGAATACAACCCAGATACGATGATTGTTCAATCTATACTGAATTCAACCTTCTGCTCGATTCGGTCGCTTGTATGTAAAACGGAAGAACAGTTACCTGGTGAGTATTGCTATATAAACATCATCACGATATCATCGAATACAACTCAGATACAATTATCGTTTCGTCTAACCATTTAACCTTCTGTTCGATTCAGTCGCTAGTATGTGTAACGGAAGAACAGTTACCTGGTGAGTATAACTATATAAACATTATCGAATACAACCCAGATACGATGATTGTTCAATCTATCTATTCAACCTCCTGCTCGATTCGGTCGCTTGTATGTAAAACGGAAGAACAGTTACCTGGTGAGTATTGCTATATAAACATCATCACGATATCATCGAATACAACTCAGATACAATTATCGTTTTGTCTAACCATTTAACCTTCTGTTCGAATCAGTCGCTAGTATGTGTAACGGAAGTACCGTCACCTGGTTAGTATCACTATATATACAGTATTGCGATGTAATCGGATACCACCCAGATACATTGATTGTTCAGACTATCCATTCAACTTTCTGTTCGTTTCGATCGCTCGTATGTGAAACGGGAATACCGTCACCTAGTGTGTATAACTATATACACAGCATAACATCATAATCGAATACAACCCATATACTATCCATTCAACCTTCTGTTCGATTCGGTTGCTCGTATGTATAACGGAAGAACAGTAACCTGGTGAGTATTTCTATATAAACATCACCACGATATAATAGAATACAACTCAGTTTCAATTATCGTTTCGTCTAACCATTTAACCTTCTGTTCGATTCAGTCGCTAGTATGTGTAACGGAAGAACAGTTACCTGGTGAGTATAACTATATAAACATAATCGAATACAACCCAGATACGATGATTGTTAAATCTATCCATTTGACCTTCTGCTCGATTCGGTCGCTTGTATGTGAAAACGAAAGAACAGTAACCTGGTGAGTATTTCTATATAAACATCACCACGATATGATAGAATACAACTTAGTTACAATTATCGTTTCGTCTAACCATTTAACCTTCTGTTCGATTCAGTCGCTAGTATGTGTAACGGAAGTACCGTCACCTGGTTAGTATCACTATATATACAGTATTGCGATATAATCGGATACCACCCAGATACATTGATTGTTCAGACTATCCATTCAACTTTCTGTTCGTTTCGGTCGCTCGTATGTAAAACGGGAATACCGTCACCTAGTGTGTATAACTATATACACAGCATAACATCATAATCGAATACAACCCATATACTATCCATTCAACCTTCTGTTCGATTCCGTTGCTCGTATGTATAACGGAAGAACAGTAACCTGGTGAGTATTTCTATATAAACATCACCACGATATAATAGAATACAACTCAGTTACAATTATCGTTTCGTCTAACCATTTAACCTTCTGTTCGATTCAGTCGCTAGTATGTGTAACGGAAGTACCGTCACCTGGTATGTATCACCATATATACAGTATTGCGATATAATCGGATACCACCCTGATACATTGATTGTTCAGAATATACATTCAACTTTCTGTTCGTTTTGGTCGCTCGTATGTAAAACAAGAATACCGTCACCTAGTGTGTATAACTATATACACAGCATAACATCATAATCGAATACAACCCATATACTATCCATTCAACCTTCTTTTCAATTCAGTCGCTCGTATGTATAACGGAAGAACAGTTACCTGGTGAGTATAACTATATAAACATAATCGAATACAACCCAGATACGATGATTGTTCAATCTATCTATTCAACCTCCTGCTCGATTCGGTCGCTTGTATGTAAAACGGAAGAACAGTTACCTGGTGAGTATTGCTATATAACATCATCACGTTATCATCGAATACAACTCAGATACAATTATCGTTTCGTCTAACCATTTAACCTTCTGTTCGATTCAGTCGCTAGTATGTGTAACGGAAGTACCGTCACCTGGTTAGTATCACTATATATACAGTATTGCGATATAATCGGATACCACCCAGATACATTGATTGTTCAGACTATCCATTCAACTTTCTGTTCGTTTTGGTCGCTCGTATGTAAAACAAGAATACCGTCACCTAGTGTGTATAACTATATACACAGCATAACATCATAATCGAATACAACCCATATACTATCCATTCAACCTTCTTTTCAATTCAGTCGCTCGTATGTATAACGGAAGAACAGTTAACTGGTGAGTATAACTATATAAACATAATCGAATACAACCCAGATACGATGATTGTTCAATCTATCTATTCAACCTCCTGCTCGATTCGGTCGCTTGTATGTAAAACGGAAGAACAGTTACCTGGTGAGTATTGCTATATAACATCATCACGTTATCATCGAATACAACTCAGATACAATTATCGTTTCGTCTAACCATTTAACCTTCTGTTCGATTCAGTCGCTAGTATGTGTAACGGAAGTACCGTCACCTGGTTAGTATCACTATATATACAGTATTGCGATATAATCGGATACCACCCAGATACATTGATTGTTCAGACTATCCATTCAACTTTCTGTTCGTTTCGGTCGCTCGTATGTGAAACGGGAATACCTTCACCTAGTGTGTTTAACTATATACACAGCATAACATCATAATCGAATACAACCCAGATACTATCCATTCAACCTTCTGTTCGATTCGGTTGCTCGTATGTATAACGGAAGAACAGTAACCTGGTGAGTATTTCTATATAAACATCACCACGATATAATAGAATACAACTCAGTTACAATTATCGTTTCGTCTAACCATTTAACCTTCTGTTCGATTCAGTCGCTAGTATGTGTAACGGAAGTACCGTCACCTGGTTAGTATCACTATTTATACAGTATTGCGATATAATCGGATACCACCCAGATACATTGATTGTTCAGACTATCCATTCAACTTTCTGTTCGTTTCGGTCGCTCGTATGTAAAACGGGAATACCGTCACCTAGTGTGTATAACTATATACACAGCATAACATCATAATCGAATACAACCCATATACTATCCATTCAACCTTCTGTTCGATTCGGTTGCTCGTATGTATAACGGAAGAACAGTAACCTGGTGAGTATTTCTATATAAACATCACCACGATATAATAGAATACAACTCAGTTTCAATTATCGTTTCGTCTAACCATTTAACCTTCTGTTCGATTCAGTCGCTAGTATTTGTAACGGAAGAACAGTTACCTGGTGAGTATAACTATATAAACATAATCGAATACAACCCAGATACGATGATTGTTCAATCTATCCATTTGACCTTCTGCTCGATTCGGTCGCTTGTATGTGAAAACGAAAGAACAGTTACCTGGTGAGTATTTCTATATAAACATCACCACGATATAATCGAATACAACTCAGTTTCAATTATCGTTTCGTCTAACCATTTAACCTTCTGTTCGATTCAGTCGCTAGTATGTGAAACGGAAGTACCGTCACCTGGTTAGTATCACTATATATACAGTATTGCGATATAATCGGATACCACCCAGATACATTGATTGTTCAGACTATCCATTCAACTTTCTGTTCGTTTCGGTCGCTCGTATGTGTAACGGAAGAACAGTTACCTGGTGAGTATTGCTATATAAACATCATCACGTTATCATCGAATACAACTCAGATACAATTATCGTTTCGTCTAACCATTTAACCTTCTGTTCGATTCAGTCGCTAGTATGTGTAACGGAAGTACCGTCACCTGGTTAGTATCACTATATATACAGTATTGCGATATAATCGGATACCACCCAGATACATTGATTGTTCAGACTATCCATTCAACTTTCTGTTCGTTTCGGTCGCTCGTATGTGAAACGGGAATACCGTCACCTAGTGTGTTTCACTATATACACAGCATAACATCATAATCGAATACAACCCAGATACTATCCATTCAACCTTCTGTTCGATTCGGTTGCTCGTATGTATAACGGAAGAACAGTAACCTGGTGAGTATTTCTATATAAACATCACCGCGATATAATAGAATACAACTCAGTTACAATTATCGTTTCGTCTAACCATTCAACCTTCTGTTCGATTCAGTCGCTAGTATGTGTAACGGAAGAACAGTTACCTGGTGAGTATAACTATATAAACATTATCGAATACAACCCAGATACGATGATTGTTCAATCTATCTATTCAACCTCCTGCTCGATTCGGTCGCTTGTATGTAAAACGGAAGAACAGTTACCTGGTGAGTATTGCTATATAAACATCACCACGATATAATCGAATACAACTCAGTTTCAATTATCGTTTCGTCTAACCATTTAACCTTCTGTTCGATTCAGTCGCTAGTATGTGTAACGGAAGTACCGTCACCTGGTTAGTATCACTATATATACAGTATTGCGATATGATCGGATACCACCCAGATACATTGATTGTTCAGACTATCCATTCAACTTTCTGTTCGTTTTGGTCGCTCGTATGTATAACGGAAGAACAGTTACCTGGTGAGTATAACTATATAAACATAATCGAATACAACCCAGATACGATGATTGTTCAATCTATCCATTTAACCTTCTGCTCGATTCGGTCGCTTGTATGTGAAAACGAAAGAACAGTTACCTGGTGAGTATTACTATGAAAACATAATCGAAAACAACCCAGATACGATGATTGTTCAATCTATCCATTCAACCTTCTGTTCGATTGGGTCGCTCGTATGTATAACGCAAGAACAGTCACCTGGTGAGTATTACTATATAAACATCACCACGATATAATCGAATACAACTCAGTTACAATTATCGTTCCGTCTATCCATCCAACCTAATTTTTGATTCGGACGCTCGTATGTGTAACGAAAGAACCGTTACATGATAGGTGTAACTGAATATACAGCATAACGATATATTCGGATACAACCCAGATACAATGATTGTTCAATCTATCCATTCAACCTTATGTTCGATTCAGTCGCTCGTATGTATAACGAAAGATCAGTAACCTAGTGAGTATAACTATATAAACATAATCGAATACAACCCAGATACGATGATTGTTCAATCTATCTATTTGACCTTCTGCTCGATTCGGTCGCTTGTATGTGAAAACGAAAGAACAGTTACCTGGTGAGTATTTCTATATAAACATCACCACGATATAATCGAATACAACTCAGTTTCAATTATCGTTTCGTCTAACCATTTAACCTCCTGTTCGATTCGGTTGCTCGTATGTATAACGGTAGAACAGTAACCTGGTGAGTATTTCTATATAAACATCACCACGATATAATAAAATACAACTCAGTTACAATTATCGTTTCGTCTAACCATTTAACCTTCTGTTCGATTCAGTCGCTAGTATGTGTAACGGAAGTACCGTCACCTGGTATGTATCACTATATATACAGTATTGCGATATAATCGGATACCACCCTGATACATTGATTGTTCAGACTATCCATTCAACTTTCTGTTCGTTTCGGTCGCTCGTATGTGAAACAAGAAAACCGTCACCTAGTGTGTATAACTATATACACAGCATAACATCATAATCGAATACAACCCATATACTATCCATTCAACCTTCTGTTCAATTCAGTCGCTCGTATGTATAACGGAAGAACAGTTACCTGGTGAGTATAACTATATAAACATAATCGAATACAACCCAGATACGATGATTGTTCAATCTATACTGAATTCAACCTTCTGCTCGATTCGGTCGCTTGTATGTAAAACGGAAGGACAGTTACCTGGTGAGTATTGCTATATAAACATCATCACGATATCATCGAATACAACTCAGATACAATTATCGTTTCGTCTAACCATTTAACCTTCTGATCGATTCAGTCGCTAGTATGTGTAACGGAAGAACAGTTACCTGGTGAGTATAACTATATAAACATTATCGAATACAACCCAGATACGATGATTGTTCAATCTAACTATTCAACCTCCTGCTCGATTCGGTCGCTTGTATGTAAAACGGAAGAACAGTTACCTGGTGAGTATTGCTATATAAACATCATCACGATATCATCGAATACAACTCAGATACAATTATCGTTTTGTCTAACCATTTAACCTTCTGTTCGATTCAGTCGCTAGTATGTGTAACGGAAGTACCGTCACCTGGTTAGTATCACTATATATACAGTATTGCGATATAATCGGATACCACCCAGATACATTGATTGTTCAGTCTATCCATTCAACTTTCTTTTTGTTTCGGTCGCTCGTATGTGAAACGGGAATACCGTCACCTAGTGTGTATAACTATATACACAGCATAACATCATAATCGAATACAACCCAGATACTATCCATTCAACCTTCTGTTCGATTCGGTTGCTCGTATGTATAACGGAAGAACAGTAACCTGGTGAGTATTTCTATATAAACATCACCACGATATAATAGAATACAACTCAGTTACAATTATCGTTTCGTCTAACCATTTAACCTTCTGTTCGATTCAATCGCTAGTATGTGTAACGGAAGTACCGTCACCTGGTTAGTATCACTATATATACAGTATTGCGATATAATCGGATACCACCTAGATACATTGATTGTTCAGACTATCCATTCAACTTTCTGTTCGTTTCGGTCGCTCGTATGTGAAACGGGAATACCGTCACCTAGTGTGTTTAACTATATACACAGCATAACATCATAATCGAATACAACCCAGATACTATCCATTCAACCTTCTGTTCGATTCGGTTGCTCGTATGTATAACGGAAGAACAGTAACCTGGTGAGTATTTCTATATAAACATCACCACGATATAATAGAATACAACTCAGTTACAATTATCGTTTCGTCTAACCATTTAACCTTCTGTTCGATTCAGTCGCTAGTATGTGTAACGAAAGTACCGTCACCTGGTATGTATCACTATATATATAGTATTGCGATATAATCGGATACCAAGCTGATACATTGATTGTTCAGACTATCCATTCAACTTTCTGTTCGTTTCGGTCGCTCGTATGTAAAACAAGAATACCGTCACCTAGTGTGTATAACTATATACAAAGCATAACATCATAATCGAATACAACCCATATACTATCCATTCAACCTTCTGTTCAATTCAGTCGCTCGTATGTATAACGGAAGAACAGTTACCTGGTGCGTATAACTATATAAACATAATCGAATACAACCCAGATACGATGATTGTTCAATTTATACTGAATTCAACCTTCTGCTCGATTCGGTCGCTTGTATGTAAAACGGAAAAACAGTTACCTGGTGAGTATTGCTATATAAACATCATCACGATATCATCGAATACAACTCAGATACAATTATCGTTTCGTCTAACCATTCAACCTTCTGTTCGATTCAGTCGCTAGTATGTGTAACGGAAGAACAGTTACCTGGTGAGTATAACTATATAAACATAATCGAATACAACCCAGATACGATGATTGTTCAATCTATCCATTCGAACTTCTGCTCGATTCGGTCGCATGTATGTGAAAACGAAAGAACAGTTACCTGGTGAGTATTTCTATATAAACATCACCACGATATAATCGAATACAACTCAGTTTCAATTATCGTTTCGTCTAACCATTTAACCTTCTGTTCGATTCAGTCGCTAGTATGTGTAACGGAAATACCGTCACCTGGTTAGTATCACTATATATACAGTATTGCGATATAATCGGATACCACCCAGATACATTGATTGTTCAGACTATCCATTCAACTATCTGTTCGTTTCAGTTGCTCGTATGTGAAACGGGAATACCGTCACCTAGTGTGTATAACTATATACACAGCATAACATCATAATCGAATACAACCCATATACTGTCCATTCAACCTTCTGTTCGATTCGGTTGCTCGTATGTATAACGGAAGAACAGTTACCTGGTGAGTATAACTATTTAAACATCACCACGATATAATAGAATACAACTCAGTTACAATTATCGTTTCGTCTAACCATTTAACCTTCTGTTCGATTCAGTCGCTATTATGTGTAACGGAAGTACCGTCACCTGGTATGTATCACTATATATACAGTATTGCGATATAATCGGTTACCACCCTGATACATTGATTGTTCAGAATATCCATTCAACTTTCTGTTCGTTTCGGTCGCTCGTATGTAAAACAAGAATACCGTCACCTAGTGTGTATAACTATATACACAGCATAACATCATAATCGAATACAACCCATATACTATCCATTCAACCTTCTGTTCAATTCAGTCGCTCGTATGTGTAACGGAAGAACAGTTACCTGGTGAGTATAACTATATAAACATAATCGAATGCAACCCAGATACGATGATTGTTCAATCTATCCATTTGACCTTCTGCTCGATTCGGTCGCTTGTATGTGAAAACGAAAGAACAGTTACCTGGTTAGTATTTCTATATAAACATCACCACGATATAATCGAATACAACTCAGTTTCAATTATCGTTTCGTCTAACCATTTAACCTTCTGTTCGATTCAGTCGCTAGTATGTGTAACGGAAGAACAGTTACCTGGTGAGTATTACTATATAAACATAATCGAATACAACCCAGATACGATGATTGTTCAATCTATCCATTTGACCTTCTGTTCGATTCAGTCGCTAGTATGTGTAACGGAAGAACAGTTACCTGGTGAGTATTACTATATAAACATAATCGAATACAACCCAGATACGATGATTGTTCAATCTATCCATTTGACCTTCTGTTCGATTCGGTCGCTTGTATGTGAAAACGAAAGAACAGTTACCTGGTGAGTATTTATATATAAACATCACCACGATATAATCGAATACAACTCAGTTTCAATTATCGTTTCGTCTAACCATTTAACCTTTTGTTCGATTCAGTCGCTAGTATGTGTAAAGGAAGTACCGTCACCTGGTTAGTATCACTATATATACAGTATTGCGATATAATCGGATACCACCCAGATACATTGATTGTTCAGACTATCCATTCAACTTTCTGTTCGTTTCGGTCGCTCGTATGTGAAGGGGGAATACCGTCACCTAGTGTGTTTAACTATATACACAGCATAACATCATAATCGAATACAACCCAGATACTATCCATTCAACCTTCTGTTCGATTCGGTTGCTCGTATGTATAACGGAAGAACAGTAACCTGGTGAGTATTTCTATATAAACATCACCACGATATAATAGAATACAACTCAGTTACAATTATCGTTTCGTCTAACCATTTAACCTTCTGTTCGATTCAGTCGCTAGTATGTGTAACGGAAGTACCGTCACCTGGTATGTATCACTATATATACAGTATTGCGATATAATCGGATACCACCCTGATACATTGATTGTTCAGACTATCCATTCAACTTTCTGTTCGTTTCGGTCGCTCGTATGTAAAACAAGAATACCGTCATCTAGTGTGTATAACTATATACACAGCATAACATCATAATCGAATAGAACCCATATACTATCCATTCAACCTTCTGTTCAATTCAGTCGCTCGTATGTATAACGGAAGAACAGTTACCTGGTGAGTATAACTATATAAACATATTCGAATACAACCCAGATACGATGATTGTTCAATCTATACTGAATTCAACCTTCTGCTCGATTCGGTCGCTTGTATGTGAAACGGAAGAACAGTTACCTGGTGAGTATTGCTATATAAACATCATCACGATATCATCGAATACAACTCAGATACAATTATCATTTCGTCTAACCATTTAACCTTCTGTTCGATTCAGTCGCTAGTATGTGTAACGGAAGAACATTTACCTGGTGAGTATAACTATATAAAGATTATCGAATACAACCCAGATACGATGATTGTTCAATCTATCTATTCAACCTCCTGCTCGATTCGGTCGCTTGTATGTGAAACGGAAGAACAGTTACCTGGTAAGTATTGCTATATAAACATCAAAACGATATCATCGAATACAACTCTGATACAATTATCGTTTTGTCTCACCATTTGACCTTCTGTTCGATTCAGTCGCTAGTATGTATGACGGAAGTACCGTCACCTGGTAAGTATCACTATATATACAGTATTGCGATATAATCGGATACCACCCAGATACATTGATTGTTCAGACTATCCATTCAACTTTCTGTTCGTTTCGGTCGCTCGTATGTAAAACAAGAATACCGTCACCTAGTGTGTATAACCATATACTCAGCATAACATCATAATCGTATACAACCCATATACTATCCATTCAACCTTCTGTTCAATTCAGTCGCTCGTATGTATAACGGAAGAACAGTTACCTGGTGAGTATAACTATATAAACATAATCGAATACAACCCAGTTACGATGATTGTTCAATCTATCCATTTGACCTTCTGCTCGATTCGGTCGCTTGTATGTGAAAACGAAAGAACAGTAACCTGGTGAGTATTTCTATATAAACATCACGACGATATAATAGAATACAACTCAGTTACAATTATCGTTTCGTCTAACCATTTAACCTTCTGTTCGATTCAGTCGCTAGTATGTGTAACGGAAGTACCGTCACCTGGTTAGTATCACTATATATACAGTATTGCGATATAATCGGATACCACCCAGATACATTGATTGTTCAGACTATCCATTCAACTTTCTGTTCGTTTCGGTCGCTCGTATGTGAAGGGGGAATACCGTCACCTAGTGTGTTTAACTATATACACAGCATAACATCATAATCGAATACAACCCAGATACCATCCATTCAACCTTCTGTTCGATTCGGTTGCTCGTGTGTATAACGGAAGAACAGTAACCTGGTGAGTATTTCTATATAAACATCACCACGATATAATAGAATACAACTCAGTTACAATTATCGTTTCGTCTAACCATTTAACCTTCTGTTCGATTCAGTCGCTAGTATGTGTAACGGAAGTACCGTCACCTGGTATGTATCACTATATATACAGTATTGCGATATAATCGGATACCACCCTGATACATTGATTGTTCAGACTATCCATTCAAATTTCTGTTCGTTTCGGTCGCTCGTATGTAAAACAAGAATACCGTCATCTAGTGTGTATAACTATATACACAGCATAACATCATAATCGAATAGAACCCATATACTATCCATTCAACCTTCTGTTCAATTCAGTCGCTCGTATGTATAACGGAAGAACAGTTACCTGGTGAGTATAACTATATAAACATATTCGAATACAACCCAGATACGATGATTGTTCAATCTATACTGAATTCAACCTTCTGCTCGATTCGGTCGCTTGTATGTGAAACGGAAGAACAGTTACCTGGTGAGTATTGCTATATAAACATCATCACGATATCATCGAATACAACTCAGATACAATTATCATTTCGTCTAACCATTTAACCTTCTGTTCGATTCAGTCGCTAGTATGTGTAACGGAAGAACAGTTACCTGGTGAGTATAACTATATAAAGATTATCGAATACAACCCAGATACGATGATTGTTCAATCTATCTATTCAACCTCCTGCTCGATTCGGTCGCTTGTATGTGAAACGGAAGAACAGTTACCTGGTGAGTATTGCTATATAAACATCAAAACGATATCATCGAATACAACTCAGATACAATTATCGTTTTGTCTCACCATTTGACCTTCTGTTCGATTCAGTCGCTAGTATGTGTGACGGAAGTACCGTCACCTGGTTAGTATCACTATATATACAGTATTGCGATATAATCGGATACCACCCAGATACATTGATTGTTCAGACTATCCATTCAACTTTCTGTTCGTTTCGGTCGCTCGTATGTAAAACAAGAATACCGTCACCTAGTGTGTATAACCATATACTCAGCATAACATCATAATCGTATACAACCCATATACTATCCATTCAACCTTCTGTTCAATTCAGTCGCTCGTATGTATAACGGAAGAACAGTTACCTGGTGAGTATAACTATATAAACATAATCGAATACAACCCAGTTACGATGATTGTTCAATCTATCCATTTGACCTTCTGCTCGATTCGGTCGCTTGTATGTGAAAACGAAAGAACAGTAACCTGGTGAGTATTTCTATATAAACATCACCACGATATAATAGAATACAACTCAGTTACAATTATCGTTTCGTCTAACCATTTGACCTTCTGTTCGATTCAGTCGCTAGTATGTGTAACGGAAGTACCGTCACCTGGTTAGTATCACTATATATACAGTATTGCGATATAATCGGATACCACCCTAGTAGTAGAGCTAAGCCGCCACCAGCTCACTTTGACCTCAAGTAACCCCGTGGATGGCATGTCCATCAGCAGTGACCATACAGTAGGGGGGTCTAGTGAAGGTCACGAAGACATCTTCAATCTGAAGACATCTTCAATCTGAAGACATCTTCCATCTGAAGACATCTTGCAGACCACACCCTCAACTGACACTACCCCCTTAGGCCTTTTACGCTGTACCCCCCTTTGGACCCTTAGCGCTGCGCAATCCGAAGACATCTTGTGACGTCATATTCCATTTAAAAAAAAGCCAGTACAATCAGGATTCGAACCCACACCAATACGGTGCAAAGTTTCAAGACCAAACGCTTCGTCCACGCGGCCACTGCGGGACATATCAATTAACATTTCTAAAAATAAACCGATGCGGTTATTTGTGCTTTGTGGAACGTAGCAACCTCGGCAAGCGGGGAGCAGGGGAAACGAACAATGGCTTATTTATTCATTATACATCAGTGTATGAATAGAGATAATCGCATTCAAGGTCAGGTTCGCTGCATTCCAATGATGACTCAACATATCACGCCATGATGCAACAGCGTGATGTATTCGAGCAGATCCATGGAGCAGGGAAAGGAACAATGGCTTATTCATTCAATAAACATCAGTGTATTAATAGACATAATCGCATTCAAGGTCAGGTTCGCTGCATTCCATTGATGATTCAACATGATACAATATTTCGCGTAACGTTACAAAGATAAGAGACGACAAAGCGACTGACACTGTTGCCAGACGTTTGAAAAAATGAGGCATTGATGCCAGACGTTTGAAAATATCTGAAGATATCCCATAACGTACCTACCAAAGTAGAATGCGAACCACCACGTGGATACTTGATGGATAACGGGGTGTGGCTGCCCGAAGTTAGGCGTCTGACATCTAATGTTTGGCAGCCAAATGTCAAATGTCAAATGTCAAATGTCAAATGTCAAATGTCAAATGTCAAATGTCAAATGTCAAATGTCAAATGTCAAATGTCAAATGTCAAATGTCAAATGTCAAATGTCAAATGTCAAATGTCAAATGTCAAATGTCAAATGTCAAATGTCAAATGTCAAATGTCAAATGTCAAATGTCAAATGTCAAATGTCAAATGTCAAATGTCAAATGTCAAATGTCAAATGTCAAATGTCAAATGTCAAATGTCAAATGTCAAATGTCAAATGTCAAATGTCAAATGTCAAATGTCAAATGTCAAATGTCAAATGTCAAATGTCAAATGTAAAATGTCAAATGTCAAATGTCAAATGTCAAATGTCAAATGTCAAATGTCAAATGTCAAATGTCAAATGTCAAATGTCAAATGTCAAATGTCAAATGTCAAATGTCAAATGCCGCTATCTCTTGGTCACATCCTAACAATGACGCTACGGACGTTCCAATTAGAAGTAATAAAAAGCGTTGTAATAATAATCCAAATTGCACAAGATGATGTAATACTTATCTATGTATTTCGTTCGATATATCGATAATGAATGGGGTCTTTCATAAGTTTGCAGGTGGCCAATGATGATATCATATCTCGAGACCATAATTATTCATGGATAACAATGATGATGTCATGCTTACATCAGCATTTTAGTCAATACATTGATGAACAAAGAGGTCATTGATAAGTTTGCACGTGGCCGACAATGATATCATGAATCATGTTTTCTCATCGACATGAATTCCTGGAACAATTAGCAGACCAAACATTTCTCACATTTCACTGAGTCCGCATGTAACGAATTCTTTAAAATCGAAATAGAGAAAAACTAATGTTTTATTCGTAATCCCCATGACGTGTAGATTCCAAAAACAACAATTTCCGTTTTCACTTCCGGTTTCCATTTTTCCACTTAACATAGTCATGTGGGTACTCTGAGAGAAAGATTTTTCACGGACATTCTAAATATATCATTTTACCTATGTACAAAGTCTCAAGGTCAAAGAGATATCAATCAAAATTGATCGAAATAATGAAAAAAATCTATGTAAACAATTCACAATCTCTTCGTGTAATGATTTTCTGGTCGTACCAGCTTTTCGACAAGTTATCAAAAAATATTCACTTCCGGTTCATCAAAAATCGATAGAGAAAAACTAATGTTTTATTCGTAATCCCTATGACGTGTAGACTTCAAAAACATCAACTTCCGGTTTCACTTCCGGTTTCCATTTTTCTACTTGACATAGTCATATGGGTACTCTGAGAGAAGGATTTTTCACGGACATTCTGAATATATCATTTTACCTATGTACAAAGTCTCAAGGTTAAAGAGATATCAATCAAAATTAATCGGAATAATAAAAAAAATCTATGCAAACAATTCACAATCTCTTCGTGTAAAGATTTTCTGGTCGATCCAGCTTCTCGATGAATTATCACGAAATATTCACTTTCCGTTCATTAAAAAACGATATAGAGAAACACTAATGGTATATTCGTGATCCCCATGACGTTTAGATTCCAAAAACATCAACTTCCGGTTTCACTTCCGGTTTCCATTTTGTCAGTAAACAGGTTCATGTGGGTACTCATTGAAAAGGATATTTCACGTACATTCCGAATATATTAACTTACCTATATACAAAGTCCAAAGGTTTGCGAGATATCAATCAAAATGTATCGAAATAATGAAAAAAACAAATAAAACTGCAAATCATCTCTTTAATTATCACTCTTCTAACTGATTCATCTTCTTGATGAATTATCGAAATATATCCTCTTCCAGTTCGTAAAGTAGCGAGATAAAGGGAAAATAATGAGATGTTCGTGATCCTCATAACGTTCGGACATCTAAACAACAACTTCCGGTTTCACTTCCGGTTACAATTTTTTCAGTAAACAGAGCCATGTAGGTACTTTGAGAAAATAATTTCTCACGGACATCCCGAATATATCAACTTACCTATATACAAGGTTTTCGAGATATCAACGGAAATTGGTGAAATAATCTGAACAACACTGTTATACGCGAGAAAGTGTTATGAAGAGTCGATTTGAGTCCACGGTTAACTCATGTTTCCATCGTTTCAATCAATATGCTAGTAGTAGACTATAATTTTTGTACAACTCATATCAAAAAACGCCATTCACACCATTCTGAAACCCTTCTAGGTAAAATGATAAGAAGAAAATCGATAATAAATTTTGAGGTAATCAATAACACATGGAATATAATCGGAAACCTCAAGGTGAATGTTTTAAGGTCATAGAGTTATCAAAATCTCCAAAAAATAACTCTGATCAAGGTATGTTTATATATTCAAAGGCTATATAACTATTGAGATCACATTATATTGGAACCAGATACTTCAATCATTAATCTTCTCAAAAAATATGTCTCGAAACAGATATAATTTTCTATATTCAGGACTGCACTTCCAGCATCGACAACACATGAAACATAATCGGAAATCTCGAGGTGTATGTTTCAAGGTCAAAGAATTATTGACATCTCAAAAACGGAGCTCTGATCAAGGTATAGTTATAAATTCCAAGACTGTATAACTATTCAGATCAAATTATATTGAAGCCAGATACTTCAATCATTAATCACCTCAAAAAATATGTCTCGATACAAATATACTTTTCTATAATTAGGATTGCTCTTTCAGCAGAGAGAATATGTGTTAACGTCTGCAGAAATCAATGTTTTCATACACAATATTTTCGATAGCTCCAACAATGGAACCAACAGAATGATAAAATACAGGGATGTAAAAACTATCTATTCTGGAAGAAATATACTGGGTGTATAAGAAATGATACTTAGTGTTTTAAATAGGTGTACCGTTCGAAAAAATACAAATATACTGACTGGTACAGATACGTTTGAAAGGTAGAATTTGATAGTTGATGCTCAACGACTGGAACTTGAGAGCCTTGGTCACGTGAGGATGGTTATAGTTATATTATGATCAGTGACGAAATGAATTTTATATTGATGAATTATTGAAAAAGTATTCTAATATAGGAAAAAATAAATCATACATTTATGATCCTCATGATGAAAAGAGCACAAACTTTTGGTTTTACTTCCGGTGTCACCATTTTTCCAGCGAACAATGTTATATGGGTAATTCAGAAGAATGATTTTTCACGGACATTTCAAAAAGTCAACTTGCATATATTCTGAGTCTTAAGGCTTGCGGGATATAAACAAATTGTTATTTATTGATAAACATTCGATAACAATGACAAACGTAACGAATACAGCACACATATGTCTCGCAAATACAAAACACGCGCAGACGTCGCATTCTTATCAAAAAAGTGTCGAAAACGAATAATGGCACGACGAAAAGTCACGCATGCGTCTTACATACATCATACTGACGTCGTGTATCCGTCGAACATCTATCAAACAACGCCATCTAAAAACTTTGAATACGATGATTTCCATAAGAAAACGTCACGCATTCATCAAAAACAAGTAGAAAACATCAAAATTCATCACTTAAAAGTCACGCATACAACACAAATGCGTCGAATATTCGTCGTACAAACGTCACACCTCGTCGAAAATCTATCAAACAACGTGTGAAAATCCCATAAAAACGTACTGACATCGCAAATAAAGAATGGTAGCTGTTGAAGATTTGCATCTGGCATCTGACATTTGGTGTCCCAACATTTGACGTACTAAGATTTCCGTAGTTCACCAACATAACGTTGTAGATATAAATATAATTAAAATTCAACCTTTCGTTCAGTCAAAAGTTAAAAAAAAATTGAAGCGATGATGAGAATTTCAAAACATAGGACAATCATTGAAGAACGTCGAAAACGTTGAAAAAAAACATGCCGCATACGTCGTGCATACGTAGCGCATACGTCATAAATACGTCGTTAAAACGTCGCGCCTACGTCGAAAATCCATGATACAACGTGTAAAAACCTTGAAATGATAAGAAGCATGACAAGACAGCATTCATCGAATAACATTGAATATTTAAAAAAAAAACTTCACGCATTCGTCGTACATACATTGTACATACACCGCGCAGACGTCGTGCCTTCATCAAAAATCTATCAAAGAACGTATAGGAATTTAAAACCAATTGATAGCATGACGAAACGTCAGGCTTGAGTCATACATACATTGCATCGACGTCGTGTCCTTGTCAAAAATCAATCAAACAACGTGTGAAAACGTTCAAAACGATTAATGAATCTGATAAACGTCACTCATCCATTGAAAAAACATCACGTATGCGTCGTACATTCGTCGAAAATGCGACGTACATACCGATGTAAACATCGCATAAGCCTTCTGAAGTACGACTTTCAGATGCAATTATTAAAATTGACAAAAATTTATACAACATTCATACAATTTCACACCTTAATCAAACTTAGAAATCAAACATAAATAAATTCAAAAATCAATAAATGAAAAATTCAGTATGTTCAGATTATTTAAATGAGAAATATCATATGACAGATTTATCATTACAATCGAACCACTAAGATCAAGCTCACGTGGAGATATCTCAATTCGACTGATAAAATTCAACGTGTGATATATCAATGAGAGTAACGTACTAGGTGTGACATTTCAACGACTGGGGCATACTGTAGGAGTGATATACCCCCGAACGATATTTGATGGGTGACATATCAACGTTAAAATGGATTTCATGTAGTACTTCAACGGATTTTTTTTATGAAGATTATAAATATCGACTACACGAAAATTGTAGGGATGTCATTGAAAAATTCAACGACAGACGACAAAGCGTACTAGAAGCAAGAAAGGCGAGTAATTGACAGATTCGACGATAGGGTCGATAGGAGTGAGTGAGTCATAGACGAATGACTCGGTGTTGAAACCAGATTATTATGATACAGGGTGATACAAAATTCTCAATGAATCATGACATGGAATATTCACTTCCGGATGGCGGAAGATCTACGTGTATTTGTATAAAGAGGACGTAAACAAAATTTCCACATACACATATGGGTGTGGTATCTGACCGAATAGCTATGTTTAAAACTTCAAAAAAACCATACACTTAGTTGAAAAGCCTCGATATCAATATAATGATGGATTCAGGAATGGTAGTAAATGGAATAACATCAAACCTAACGTCATACATGACGTAGAACCTGACATCATACGCGACGTCTGAGACGTGCGTAAGACGTTAGACTCAGACGATCGAGTAAGCTTCATGAATGTGGAAGAGGATCGTTTGCTAGGTCACACTTTTTTTTCAAGTTTTCAAGAAATTCGCAAATTCATTAAATGGATCTGGTGGTAACAATAATCATTTTATAAACACTAAAAAAATAATCCACTTTCATCTTTATAATTTGGTAAATGTTATACATAATAATTCCTAGAGGAAAAATAAAAACGAAGAATTATAGATTTTTATATATATTTCTCACACATTATTCAAATCTCTCAATACATTCATTTTATGAAGGAACAAATATTCCCTGAGTGCATTACTTACTAAACTGTCATTTGATATTTCACAAACTGAATACAGAGTTTCAAAATAATCAATATAACCAGCATCTTTATTGAAAATCGATTTAATCAAATTCAAAATATTATTATAAAATGTACAGAAGTTCATGTTTTCCAGTAAAACCACCCGATGGCCCACTAAACTTCGATGAACTTGAAGGATCTGCGTAGCATCCTCGACATCGATAAGGAACTCGACATCATGTTTTTTGACGAGTAGACATTTGATCCCATCAAACACCAATTGTGATACTTTGCAGAAATCTCCACATGGAAACGTTACTGGCTCATATTCATCTTGGTGGGTTGATAACTTCTCGTAGAAAAAATTGTCCAATACTCGTTTCAGTAAATCAGTGAAAGTTTTCCATTCCGTTGTACAAAAAGATTGTTTATTTGGTTTGTATGGTTGTGATAAAATTATAGATGGATTGAATTTTCTTGCTGGACTCAAACCCACCCCTACCTGGAAGGCTCTCAACTGGAATAATGTGTAGAGTAGGTAATGTTCCTCGGCTCGGGCTGCATTTTCGTACATCTCCAACACTTCATCTAATTCTTGATGATATTCCGCACTATTGAAAGATGATTCGGTGAAATTTGAATCAATATCGTCTTCTGACACACTCACATAACCACTATCTCGACTTGATGTTGACATGATAGACTAAGTAAAAATACTTTCAGACTGAGATCAATTTCATGTATCTATTCATAGTCCCCCTCCACATTCGAGAACAATAGAGTTGAAATCATTATTGCGAGATGAATCTTGACATATCAAATATGAGAATAATGCTGATTCAAGTAGAATAGCAGAAAAACAAAGGTATTTCATGAATGCGTTGCTTATCTCCCCACATGATGCCCTGAGGAATGCAAAGTTGCATATCGAATATGAGATGTGATAAACATGATGATTCAGGAAGATAACATCAACATCATCACAATCTTTGAATTATGGTCGTGATTCATGATATCATCATCTACCACCTGCGAACTAATCAAAGATCTCTTCTATATTGTCGATTCATCTGATGAAATACAGAGAATAAGCATGACATTATCATCGCCAAATGAAATCCGAACCACCACATGTGAAAACCCCAAATTGATGGATAATATATGACGTATGACAGAGGCGTACTAGGGCTGCTGGAGTTTGGCGTCTGACGTCTGACAGTTAACGTTTGACGATACGTCATGCATACGAAGTCTTTTTTCTATAGAAAATCTATCAATCAACGCACAAAAACTTCGAAAACAATGGAAAGCATGACGAAACGTCAAGCATGCGTCATACATACATCGCGCAGACATCGTGTATTTCTTAAAAATCTTACAAACAATATATTGAAACTATAAAAACGAGCATGACTAGATATAATGCATTCATCAAATAACATCGAAAACGATAAAAAACATCACGAATACGTCATGCAACTTGTGTCAACTGTCAAGTATTCCATGGCGCTGTGTCATATGTCAATCGGAAAGTGTTCCATGATGCTGCTGATGACGCCAGAGTATGGAAACGCAACGCGTCATAAACTACTAGCTCGACCAATCAGAAGCCGTCATATTCCAAACCACTTCTTTTTTGGCGGGAAATTAAAGTTATTTTTATGATATCACCCCTTAGCCCCCCCCAGGTCACCGCTGTGCCCCCTTTATGCGCAACACGTTAGACTCTGAGTTTAGGTGGGGCTTCGTGACGTTAGATTCAGAGGTTAGGTTAGGTTGGGTCTCGAGACGTTAGACTCAAAGGTTATGTTAGGACCCCGTGACGTTCGATTCTAACGTTAGGTTAGGTTGGATCCCGAGACGTTAGCCTCAGAAGATAGGTTAGGTCTCCGACCTAACCTAACCTAACGACCTAACGTCTCGAGATCCAACCTAACCTAACGTTAGAATCGAACGTCACGGGGCCCTAACATAACCTCTGAGTCTAACGTCTCGAGACCCAACCTAACCTAACCTCTGAATCTGACGTCACGAAGCCCCACCTAAACTCAGAGTCTACCGTGTTACGCATAAAGGGGGCACAGCGGTGACCTGGGGGGCTAAGGGGTGATATCATAAAAATAACTTTAATTTTCCGCCAAAAAAAGAGTGGTTTGGGATATGACGGCTTCTGATTGGTCGAGCTATACTTGACAGTTGACATAAGTTGCATGACGTATGCGTGATGTTTTTCATCGTTTTCGATGTTATTTGATGAATGCATTATATCTAGTCATGCTAGTACTCGTTTTTATAGTTTCAATATATTGTTTGATAGATTTTTAAGAAATACACGATATCTGCGCGATGTATGTATGACGCATGCTTGACGTTTCGTCATGCTTTCCATTGTTTTTGAAGTTTTAGTGCGTTGATTGATAGATTTTCTATTGAAAAAAGACTTCGTATGCATGACGTATCGTCAAACGTTAACTGTCAGACGTCAGACGCCAAACTCCAGCAGCCCTAGTACGCCTCTGTCATACGTCATATATTATCCATCAATTTGGGGTTTTCACATGTGGTGGTTCGGATTTCATTTGGCGATGATAATGTCATGCTTATTCTCTGTATTTCATCAGATGAATCGACAATATAGAAGAGATCTTTGATTAGTTCGCAGGTGGTAGATGATGATATCATGAATCACGACCATAATTCAAAGATTGTGATGATGTTGATGTTATCTCCCTGAATCATCATGTTTATCACATCTCATATTCGATATGCAACTTTGCATTCCTCAGGGCATCATGTGGGGAGATAAGCAACGCATTCATGAAATACCTTTGTTTTTCTGCTATTCTACTTGAATCAGCATTATTCTCATATTTGATATGTCAAGATTCATCTCGCAATAATGATTTCAACTCTATTGTTCTCGAATGTGGAGGGGGACTATGAATAGATACATGAAATTGATCTCAGTCTGAAAGTATTTTTACTTAGTCTATCATGTCAACATCAAGTCGAGATAGTGGTTATGTGAGTGTGTCAGAAGACGATATTGATTCAAATTTCACCGAATCATCTTTCAATAGTGCGGAATATCATCAAGAATTAGATGAAGTGTTGGAGATGTACGAAAATGCAGCCCGAGCCGAGGAACATTACCTACTCTACACATTATTCCAGTTGAGAGCCTTCCAGGTAGGGGTGGGTTTGAGTCCAGCAAGAAAATTCAATCCATCTATAATTTTATCACAACCATACAAACCAAATAAACAATCTTTTTGTACAACGGAATGGAAAACTTTCACTGATTTACTGAAACGAGTATTGGACAATTTTTTCTACGAGAAGTTATCAACCCACCAAGATGAATATGAGCCAGTAACGTTTCCATGTGGAGATTTCTGCAAAGTATCACAATTGGTGTTTGATGGGATCAAATGTCTACTCGTCAAAAAACATGATGTCGAGTTCCTTATCGATGTCGAGGATGCTACGCAGATCCTTCAAGTTCATCGAAGTTTAGTGGGCCATCGGGTGGTTTTACTGGAAAACATGAACTTCTGTACATTTTATAATAATATTTTGAATTTGATTAAATCGATTTTCAATAAAGATGCTGGTTATATTGATTATTTTGAAACTCTGTATTCAGTTTGTGAAATATCAAATGACAGTTTAGTAAGTAATGCACTCAGGGAATATTTGTTCCTTCATAAAATGAATGTATTGAGAGATTTGAATAATGTGTGAGAAATATATATAAAAATCTATAATTCTTCGTTTTTATTTTTCCTCTAGGAATTATTATGTATAACATTTACCAAATTATAAAGATGAAAGTGGATTATTTTTTTAGTGTTTATAAAATGATTATTGTTACCACCAGATCCATTTAATGAATTTGCGAATTTCTTGAAAACTTGAAAAAAAAGTGTGACCTAGCAAACGATCCTCTTCCACATTCATGAAGCTTACTCGATCGTGTGAGTCTAACGTCTTACGCACGTCTCAGACGTCGCGTATGATGTCAGGTTCTACGTCATGTATGACGTTAGGTTTGATGTTATTCCATTTACTACCATTCCTGAATCCATCATTATATTGATATCGAGGCTTTTCAACTAAGTGTATGGTTTTTTTGAAGTTTTAAACATAGCTATTCGGTCAGATACCACACCCATATGTGTATGTGGAAATTTTGTTTACGTCCTCTTTATACAAATACACGTAGATCTTCCGCCATCCGGAAGTGAATATTCCATGTCATGATTCATTGAGAATTTTGTATCACCCTGTATCATAATAATCTGGTTTCAACACCGAGTCATTCGTCTATGACTCACTCACTCCTATCGACCCTATCGTCGAATCTGTCAATTACTCGCCTTTCTTGCTTCTAGTACGCTTTGTCGTCTGTCGTTGAATTTTTCAATGACATCCCTACAATTTTCGTGTAGTCGATATTTATAATCTTCATAAAAAAAATCCGTTGAAGTACTACATGAAATTCATTTTAACGTTGATATGTCACCCATCAAATATCGTTCGGGGGTATATCACTCCTACAGTATGCCCCAGTCGTTGAAATGTCACACCTAGTACGTTACTCTCATTGATATATCACACGTTGAATTTTATCAGTCGAATTGAGATATCTCCACGTGAGCTTGATCTTAGTGGTTCGATTGTAATGATAAATCTGTCATATGATATTTCTCATTTAAATAATCTGAACATACTGAATTTTTCATTTATTGATTTTTGAATTTATTTATGTTTGATTTCTAAGTTTGATTAAGGTGTGAAATTGTATGAATGTTGTATAAATTTTTGTCAATTTTAATAATTGCATCTGAAAGTCGTACTTCAGAAGGCTTATGCGATGTTTACATCGGTATGTACGTCGCATTTTCGACGAATGTACGACGCATACGTGATGTTTTTTCAATGGATGAGTGACGTTTATCAGATTCATTAATCGTTTTGAACGTTTTCACACGTTGTTTGATTGATTTTTGACAAGGACACGACGTCGATGCAATGTATGTATGACTCAAGCCTGACGTTTCGTCATGCTATCAATTGGTTTTAAATTCCTATACGTTCTTTGATAGATTTTTGATGAAGGCACGACGTCTGCGCGGTGTATGTACAATGTATGTACGACGAATGCGTGAAGTTTTTTTTTTAAATATTCAATGTTATTCGATGAATGCTGTCTTGTCATGCTTCTTATCATTTCAAGGTTTTTACACGTTGTATCATGGATTTTCGACGTAGGCGCGACGTTTTAACGACGTATTTATGACGTATGCGCTACGTATGCACGACGTATGCGGCATGTTTTTTTTCAACGTTTTCGACGTTCTTCAATGATTGTCCTATGTTTTGAAATTCTCATCATCGCTTCAATTTTTTTTTAACTTTTGACTGAACGAAAGGTTGAATTTTAATTATATTTATATCTACAACGTTATGTTGGTGAACTACGGAAATCTTAGTACGTCAAATGTTGGGACACCAAATGTCAGATGCCAGATGCAAATCTTCAACAGCTACCATTCTTTATTTGCGATGTCAGTACGTTTTTATGGGATTTTCACACGTTGTTTGATAGATTTTCGACGAGGTGTGACGTTTGTACGACGAATATTCGACGCATTTGTGTTGTATGCGTGACTTTTAAGTGATGAATTTTGATGTTTTCTACTTGTTTTTGATGAATGCGTGACGTTTTCTTATGGAAATCATCGTATTCAAAGTTTTTAGATGGCGTTGTTCGATAGATGTTCGACGGATACACGACGTCAGTATGATGTATGTAAGACGCATGCGTGACTTTTCGTCGTGCCATTATTCGTTTTCGACACTTTTTTGATAAGAATGCGACGTCTGCGCGTGTTTTGTATTTGCGAGACATATGTGTGCTGTATTCGTTACGTTTGTCATTGTTATCGAATGTTTATCAATAAATAACAATTTGTTTATATCCCGCAAGCCTTAAGACTCAGAATATATGCAAGTTGACTTTTTGAAATGTCCGTGAAAAATCATTCTTCTGAATTACCCATATAACATTGTTCGCTGGAAAAATGGTGACACCGGAAGTAAAACCAAAAGTTTGTGCTCTTTTCATCATGAGGATCATAAATGTATGATTTATTTTTTCCTATATTAGAATACTTTTTCAATAATTCATCAATATAAAATTCATTTCGTCACTGATCATAATATAACTATAACCATCCTCACGTGACCAAGGCTCTCAAGTTCCAGTCGTTGAGCATCAACTATCAAATTCTACCTTTCAAACGTATCTGTACCAGTCAGTATATTTGTATTTTTTCGAACGGTACACCTATTTAAAACACTAAGTATCATTTCTTATACACCCAGTATATTTCTTCCAGAATAGATAGTTTTTACATCCCTGTATGGTTCCATTGTTGGAGCTATCGAAAATATTGTGTATGAAAACATTGATTTCTGCAGACGTTAACACATATTCTCTCTGCTGAAAGAGCAATCCTAATTATAGAAAAGTATATTTGTATCGAGACATATTTTTTGAGGTGATTAATGATTGAAGTATCTGGCTTCAATATAATTTGATCTGAATAGTTATACAGTCTTGGAATTTATAACTATACCTTGATCAGAGCTCCGTTTTTGAGATGTCAATAATTCTTTGACCTTGAAACATACACCTCGAGATTTCCGATTATGTTCCATGTGTTGTCGATGCTGGAAGTGCAGTCCTGAATATAGAAAATTATATCTGTTTCGAGACATATTTTTTGAGAAGATTAATGATTGAAGTATCTGGTTCCAATATAATGTGATCTCAATAGTTATATAGCCTTTGAATATATAAACATACCTTGATCAGAGTTATTTTTTGGAGATTTTGATAACTCTATGACCTTAAAACATTCACCTTGAGATTTCCGATTATATTCCATGTGTTATTGATTACCTCAAAATTTATTATCGATTTTCTTCTTATCATTTTACCTAGAAGGGTTTCAGAATGGTGTGAATGGCGTTTTTTGATATGAGTTGTACAAAAATTATAGTCTACTACTAGCATATTGATTGAAACGATGGAAACATGAGTTAACCGTGGACTCAAATCGACTCTTCATAGCACTTTCTCGCGTATAACAGTGTTGTTTAGATTATTTCACCAATTTCCGTTGATATCTCGAAAACCTTGTATATAGGTAAGTTGATATATTCGGGATGTCCGTGAGAAATTATTTTCTCAAAGTACCTACATGGCTCTGTTTACTGAAAAAATTGTAACCGGAAGTGAAACCGGAAGTTGTTGTTTAGATGTCCGAACGTTATGAGGATCACGAACATCTCATTATTTTCCCTTTATCTCGCTACTTTACGAACTGGAAGAGGATATATTTCGATAATTCATCAAGAAGATGAATCAGTTAGAAGAGTGATAATTAAAGAGATGATTTGCAGTTTTATTTGTTTTTTTCATTATTTCGATACATTTTGATTGATATCTCGCAAACCTTTGGACTTTGTATATAGGTAAGTTAATATATTCGGAATGTACGTGAAATATCCTTTTCAATGAGTACCCACATGAACCTGTTTACTGACAAAATGGAAACCGGAAGTGAAACCGGAAGTTGATGTTTTTGGAATCTAAACGTCATGGGGATCACGAATATACCATTAGTGTTTCTCTATATCGTTTTTTAATGAACGGAAAGTGAATATTTCGTGATAATTCATCGAGAAGCTGGATCGACCAGAAAATCTTTACACGAAGAGATTGTGAATTGTTTGCATAGATTTTTTTTATTATTCCGATTAATTTTGATTGATATCTCTTTAACCTTGAGACTTTGTACATAGGTAAAATGATATATTCAGAATGTCCGTGAAAAATCCTTCTCTCAGAGTACCCATATGACTATGTCAAGTAGAAAAATGGAAACCGGAAGTGAAACCGGAAGTTGATGTTTTTGAAGTCTACACGTCATAGGGATTACGAATAAAACATTAGTTTTTCTCTATCGATTTTTGATGAACCGGAAGTGAATATTTTTTGATAATTTGTCGAAAAGCTGGTACGACCAGAAAATCATTACACGAAGAGATTGTGAATTGTTTACATAGATTTTTTTCATTATTTCGATCAATTTTGATTGATATCTCTTTGACCTTGAGACTTTGTACATAGGTAAAATGATATATTTAGAATGTCCGTGAAAAATCTTTCTCTCAGAGTACCCACATGACTATGTTAAGTGGAAAAATGGAAACCGGAAGTGAAAACGGAAATTGTTGTTTTTGGAATCTACACGTCATGGGGATTACGAATAAAACATTAGTTTTTCTCTATTTCGATTTTAAAGAATTCGTTACATGCGGACTCAGTGAAATGTGAGAAATGTTTGGTCTGCTAATTGTTCCAGGAATTCATGTCGATGAGAAAACATGATTCATGATATCATTGTCGGCCACGTGCAAACTTATCAATGACCTCTTTGTTCATCAATGTATTGACTAAAATGCTGATGTAAGCATGACATCATCATTGTTATCCATGAATAATTATGGTCTCGAGATATGATATCATCATTGGCCAACTGCAAACTTATGAAAGACCCCATTCATTATCGATATATCGAACGAAATACATAGATAAGTATTACATCATCTTGTGCAATTTGGATTATTATTACAACGCTTTTTATTACTTCTAATTGGAACGTCCGTAGCGTCATTGTTAGGATGTGACCAAGAGATAGCGGCATTTGACATTTGACATTTGACATTTGACATTTGACATTTGACATTTGACATTTGACATTTGACATTTGACATTTGACATTTGACATTTGACATTTGACATTCGACATTTGACATTTGACATTTGACATTTGACATTTGACATTTGACATTTGACATTTGACATTTGACATTTGACATTTGACATTTGACATTTGACATTTGACATTTGACATTTGACATTTGACATTTGACATTTGACATTTGACATTTGACATTTGACATTTGACATTTGACATTTGACATTTGACATTTGACATTTGACATTTGACATTTGACATTTGACATTTGACATTTGACATTTGACATTTGACATTTGACATTTGACATTTGACATTTGACATTTGACATTTGACATTTGACATTTGACATTTGACATTTGACATTTGACATTTGACATTTGACATTTGACATTTGACATTTGACATTTGACATTTGACATTTGACATTTGACATTTGACATTTGACATTTGACATTTGACATTTGACATTTGACATTTGACATTTGACATTTGACATTTGACATTTGACATTTGACATTTGACATTTGACATTTGACATTTGACATTTGACATTTGACATTTGACATTTGACATTTGGCTGCCAAACATTAGATGTCAGACGCCTAACTTCGGGCAGCCACACCCCGTTATCCATCAAGTATTCACGTGGTGGTTCGCATTCTACTTTGGTAGGTACGTTATGGGATATCTTCAGATATTTTCAAACGTCTGGCATCAATGCCTCATTTTTTCAAACGTCTGGCAACAGTGTCAGTCGCTTTGTCGTCTCTTATCTTTGTAACGTTACGCGAAATATTGTATCATGTTGAATCATCAATGGAATGCAGCGAACCTGACCTTGAATGCGATTATGTCTATTAATACACTGATGTTTATTGAATGAATAAGCCATTGTTCCTTTCCCTGCTCCATGGATCTGCTCGAATACATCACGCTGTTGCATCATGGCGTGATATGTTGAGTCATCATTGGAATGCAGCGAACCTGACCTTGAATGCGATTATGTCTATTAATACACTGATGTTTATTGAATGAATAAGCCATTGTTCCTTTCCCTGCTCCATGGATCTGCTCGAATACATCACGCTGTTGCATCATGGCGTGATATGTTGAGTCATCATTGGAATGCAGCGAACCTGACCTTGAATGCGATTATCTCTATTCATACACTGATGTATAATGAATAAATAAGCCATTGTTCGTTTCCCCTGCTCCCCGCTTGCCGAGGTTGCTACGTTCCACAAAGCACAAATAACCGCATCGGTTTATTTTTAGAAATGTTAATTGATATGTCCCGCAGTGGCCGCGTGGACGAAGCGTTTGGTCTTGAAACTTTGCACCGTATTGGTGTGGGTTCGAATCCTGATTGTACTGGCTTTTTTTTAAATGGAATATGACGTCACAAGATGTCTTCGGATTGCGCAGCGCTAAGGGTCCAAAGGGGGGTACAGCGTAAAAGGCCTAAGGGGGTAGTGTCAGTTGAGGGTGTGGTCTGCAAGATGTCTTCAGATGGAAGATGTCTTCAGATTGAAGATGTCTTCAGATTGAAGATGTCTTCGTGACCTTCACTAGACCCCCCTACTGTATGGTCACTGCTGAAGGACATGCCATCCACGGGGTTACTTGAGGTCAAAGTGAGCTGGTGGCGGCTTAGCTCTACTACTCACCCTGATACATTGATTGTTCAGACTATCCATTCAACTTTCTGTTCGTTTCGGTCGCTCGTATGTAAAACAAGAATACCGTCACCTAGTGTGTATAACTATATACACAGCATAACATCATAATCGAATACAACCCATATACTATCCATTCAACCTTCTGTTCAATTCAGTCGCTCGTATGTATAACGGAAGAACAGTTACCTGGTGAGTATAACTATATAAACATAATCGAATACAACCCAGATACGATGATTGTTCAATCTATACTGAATTCAACCTTCTGCTCGATTCGGTCGCTTGTATGTAAAACGGAAGAACAGTTACCTGGTGAGTATTGCTATATAAACATCATCACGATATCATCGAATACAACTCAGAGACAATTATCGTTTCGTCTAACCATTTAACCTTCTGTTCGATTCAGTCGCTAGTATGTGTAACGGAAGAACAGTTACCTGGTGAGTATAACTATATAAACATAATCGAATACAACCCAGATACGATGATTGTTCAATCTATCCATTTGACCTTCTGCTCGATTCGGTCGCTTGTATGTGAAAACGAAAGAACAGTTACCTGGTGAGTATTTCTATATAAACATCACCACGATATAATCGAATACAACTCAGTTACAATTATCGTTTCGTCTAACCATTTAACCTTCTGTTCGATTCAGTCTTAGTAAGTGTAACGGAAGTACCGTCACCTGGTATGTATCACTATATATACAGTATTGCGATATAATCGGATACCACCCTGATACATTGATTGTTCAGACTATCCATCCAACTTTCTGTTCGTTTCGGTCGCTCGTATGTAAAACAAGAATACCGTCACCTAGTGTGTATAACTATATACACAGCATAACATCATAATCGAATACAACCCATATACTATCCATTCAACCTTCTGTTCAATTCAGTCGCTCGTATGTATAACGGAAGAACAGTTACCTGGTGAGTATAACTATATGAACATAATCGAATACAACCCAGATACGATGATTGTTCAATCTATACTGAATTCAACCTTCTGCTCGATTCGGTCGCTTGTATGTAAAACGGAAGAACAGTTACCTGGTGAGTATTGCTATATGAACATCATCACGATATCATCGAATACAACTCAGATACAATTATCGTTTCGTCTAACCATTTAACCTTCTGTTCGATTCAGTCGCTAGTATGTGTAACGGAAGAACTGTTACCTGGTGAGTATAACTATATAAACATAATCGAATACAACCCAGATACGATGATTGTTCAATCTATCCATTTGACCTTCTGCTCGATTCGGTCGCTTGTATGTGAAAGCGAAAGAACAGTAACCTGGTGAGTATTTCTATATAAACATCACCACGATATAATAGAATACAACTCAGTTACAATTATCGTTTCGTCTAACCATTTAACCTTCTGTTCGATTCAGTCGCTAGTATGTGTAACGGAAGTACCGTCACCTGGTTAGTATCACTATATATACAGTATTGCGATATAATTGGATACCACCCAGATACATTGATTGTTCAGACTATCCATTCAACTTTCTGTTCGTTTCGGTCGCTCGTATGTAAAACGGGAATACCGTCACCTAGTGTGTATAACTATATACACAGCATAACATCATAATCGAATACAACCCATATACTATCCATTCAACCTTCTGTTCAATTCAGTCGCTCGTATGTATAACGGAAGAACAGTTACCTGGTGAGTATTTCTATATAAACATCACCACGATATAATAGAATACAACTCAGTTTCAATTATAGTTTCGTCTAACCATTCAACCTTCTGTTCGATTCATTCGCTAGTATGTGTAACGGAAGTACCGTCACCTGGTCAGTATCACTATATATACAGTATTGCGATATAATCGGATACCACCCAGATACATTGATTGTTCAGACTATCCATTCAACTTTCTGTTCGTTTCGGTCACTCGTATGTGAAACAAGAATACCGTCACCTAGTGTGTTTAACTATATACACAGCATAACATCATAATCGAATACAACCCATATACTATCCATTCAACCTTCTGTTCAATTCAGTCGCTCGTATGTATAACGAAAGAACAGTTACCTGGTGAGTATAACTATGTCAACATAATCGAATACAACCCAGATACGATGGTTGTTCAATCTATACTGAATTCAACCTTCTGCTCGATTCGGTCTCTTGTATGTAAAACGGAAGAACAGTTACCTGGTGAGTATTGCTATATAAACATCATCACGATATCATCGAATACAACTCAGATACAATTATCGTTTCGTCTAACCATTCAACCTTCTGTTCGATTCAGTCGCTAGTATGTGTAACGGAAGAACAGTTACCTGGTGAGTATAACTATATAAACATTATCGAATACAACCCAGATACGATAATTGTTCAATCTATCTATTCAACCTCCTGCTCGATTCGGTCGTTGTATGTAAAACGGAAGAACAGTTACCTGGTGAGTATTGCTATATAAACATCATCACGATATCATCGAATACAACTCAGATACAATTATCGTTTTGTCTAACCATTTAACCTTCTGTTCGATTCAGTCGCTAGTATGTGTAACGGAAGAACCGTCACCTGGTTAGTATCACTATATATACAGTATTGCGATATAATCGGATACCACCCAGATACATAGATTGTTCAGACTATCCATTCAACTTTCTGTTCGTTTCGGTCGCTCGTATGTAAAACAAGAATACCGTCACCTAGTGTGTATAACTATATACACAGCATAACATCATAATCGAATACAACCCATATACTATCGATTCAACCTTCTGTTCAATTCAGTCGCTCGTATGTATAACGGAAGAACAGTCACCTGGTGAGTATTTCTATATAAACATCATCACGATATCATCGAATACAACTCAGATACAATTATCGTTTCGTCTAACCATTTAACCTTCTGTTCGATTCAGTCGCTAGTATGTGTAACGGAAGAACAGTTACCTGGTGAGTATAACTATATAAACATTATCGAATACAACCCAGATACGATGATTGTTCAATCTATCTATTCAACCTCCTGCTCGATTCGGTCGCTTGTATGTAAAACGGAAGAACAGTTACCTGGTGAGTATTGCTATATAAACATCATCACGATATCATCGAATACAACTCAGATACACTTATCGTTTTGTCTAACCATTTAACCTCCTGTTCGATTCAGTCGCTAGTATGTGTAACGGAAGTACCGTCACCTGGTATGTATCACTATATATACAGTATTGCGATATAATCGGATACCACCCAGATACATTGATTGTTCAGACTATCCATCCAACTTTCTGTTCGTTTCGGTCGCTCGTATGTAAAACAAGAATACCGTCACCTAGTGTGTATAACTATATACACAGCATAACATCATAATCGAATACAACCCATATACTATCCATTCAACCTTCTGATCAATTCAGTCGCTCGTATGTATAACGGAAGAACAGTTACCTGGTGAGTATAACTATATAAACATAATCGAATACAACCCAGATACGATGATTGTTCAATCTATCCATTTGACCTTCTGCTCGATTCGGTCGCTTGTACGTGAAAACGAAAGAACAGTAACCTGGTGAGTATTTCTATATAAACATCACCACGATATAATAGAATACAACTCAGTTACAATTATCGTTTCGTCTAACCATTTAACCTTCTGTTCGATTCAGTCGCTAGTATGTGTAACGGAAGTACCGTCACCTGGTTAGTATCACTATATAAACAGTATTGCGATATAATCGGATACCACCCAGATACATTGATTGTTCAGACTATCCATTCAACTTTCTGTTCGTTTCGGTCGCTCGTATGTAAAACGGGAATACCGTCACCTAGTGTGTATAACTATATACACAGCATAACATCATAATCGAATACAACCCATATACTATCCATTCAACCTTCTGTTCGATTCGGTTGCTCGTATGTATAACGGAAGAACAGTAACCTGGTGAGTATTTCTATATAAACATCACCACGATATAATAGAATACAACTCAGTTACAATTATCGTTTCGTCTAACCATTTAACTTTCTGTTCGATTTATTCGCTAGTATGTGTAACGGAAGTACCGTCACCTGGTATGTATCACTATATATACAGTATTGCGATATAATCGGATACCACCCTGATACATTGATTGTTCAGACTATCCATTCAACTTTCTGTTCGTTTCGGTCGCTCGTATGTAAAACAAGAATACCGTCACCTAGTGTGTATAACTATATACACAGCATAACATCATAATCGAATACAACCCATATACTATCCATTCAACCTTCTGTTCAATTCAGTCGCTCGTATGTATAACGGAAGAACAGTTACCTGGTGAGTATAACTATATAAACATAATCGAATACAACCCAGATACGATGATTGTTCAATCTATACTGAATTCAACCTTCTACTCGATTCGGTCGCTTGTATGTAAAACGGAAGAACAGTTACCTGGTGAGTATTGCTATATAAACATCATCACGATATCATCGAATACAACTCAGATACAATTATCGTTTCGTCTAACCATTTAACCTTCTGTTCGATTCAGTCGCTAGTATGTGTAACGGAAGAACAGTTACCTGGTGAGTATAACTATATAAACATAATCGAATACAACCCAGATACGATGATTGTTCAATCTATCCATTTGACCTTCTGCTCGATTCGGTCGCTTGTATGTGAAAACGAAAGAACAGTTACCTGGTGAGTATTGCTATATAAACATCATCACGTTATCATCGAATACAACTCAGATACAATTATCGTTTCGTCTAACCATTTAACCTTCTGTTCGATTCAGTCGCTAGTATGTGTAACGGAAGTACCGTCACCTGGTTAGTATCACTATATATACAGTATTGCGATATAATCGGATACCACCCAGATACATTGATTGTTCAGACTATCCATTCAACTTTCTGTTCGTTTCGGTCGCTCGTATGTGAAACGGGAATACCGTCACCTAGTGTGTTTAACTATATACACAGCATAACATCATAATCGAATACAACCCAGATACTATCCATTCAACCTTCTGTTCGATTCGGTTGCTCGTATGTATAACGGAAGAACAGTAACCTGGTGAGTATTTCTATATAAACATCACCACGATATAATAGAATACAACTCAGTTACAATTATCGTTTCGTCTAACCATTTAACCTTCTGTTCGATTCAGTCGCTAGTATGTGTAACGGAAGTACCGTCACCTGGTATGTATCACTATATATACAGTATTGCGATATAATCGGATACCACCCTGATACATTGACTGTTCAGACTATCCATTCAACTTTCTGTTCGTTTCGGTCGCTCGTATGTAAAACAAGAATACCGTCACCTAGGGTGTATAACTATATACACAGCATAACATCATAATCGAATACAACCCATATACTATCCATTCAACCTTCTGTTCGATTCGGTTGCTCGTATGTATAACGGAAGAACAGTAACCTGGTGAGTATTTCTTCATGAACATCACCAAGAAATAATAGAATACAACTCAGTTTCAATTATCGTTTCGTCTAACCATTTAACCTTCTGTTCGATTCAGTCGCTAGTATGTGTAACGGAAGAACAGTTACCTGGTGAGTATAACTATATAAACATAATCGAATACAACCCAGATACGATGATTGTTCAATCTATCCATTCGACCTTCTGCTTGATTCGGTCGCTTGTATGTGAAAACGAAAGAACAGTTACCTGGTGAGTATTTCTATATAAACATCACCACGATATAATCGAATACAACTCAGTTTCAATTATCGTTTCGTCTAACCATTTAACCTTCTATTCGATTCAGTCGCTAGTGTGTGTAACGGAAGTACCGTCACCTGGTTAGTATCACTATATATACAGTATTGCGATATAATCGGATACCACCCAGATACATTGATTGTTCAGACTATCCATTCAACTTTCTGTTCGTTTCGGTCGCTCGTATGTGAAACGGGAATACCGTCACCTAGTGTGTTTAACTATATACACAGCATAACATCATAATCGAATACAACCCAGATACTATCCATTCAACCTTCTGTTCGAGTCGGTTGCTCGTATGTATAACGGAAGAACAGTAACCTGGTGAGTATTTCTATATAAACATCACCACGATATAATAGAATACAACTCAGTTACAATTATCGTTTCGTCTAACCATTTAACCTTCTGTTCGATTCAGTCGCTAGTATGTGTAACGGAAGTACCGTCACCTGGTATGTATCACTATATATACAGTATTGCGATATAATCGGATACCACCCTGATACATTGATTGTTCAGACTATTCAACTTTCTGTTCGTTTCGGTCGCTCGTATGTAAAACAAGAATACCGTCACCTAGTGTGTATAACTATATACACAGCATAACATCATAATCGAATACAACGCATATACTATCCATTCAACCTTCTGTTCAATTCAGTCGCTTGTATGTATAACGGAAGAACAGTTACCTGGTGAGTATAACTATATAAACTTAATCGAATACAACCCAGATACGATGATTGATCAATCTATACTGAATTCAACCTTCTGCTCGATTCGGTCGCTTGTATGTAAAACGGAAGAACAGTTACCTGGTGAGTATTGCTATATAAACATCATCACGATATCATCGAATACAACTCAGATACAATTATCGTTTCGTCTAACCATTTAACCTTCTGTTCGATTCAGTCGCTAGTATGTGTAACGGAAGAACAGTTACCTGGTGAGTATAACTATATAAACATTATCGAATACAACCCAGATACGATGATTGTTCAATCTATCTATTCAACCTCCTGCTCGATTCGGTCGCTTGTATGTAAAACGGAAGAACAATTACCTGGTGAGTATTGCTATATAAACATCATCACGATATCGTCGAATACAACTCAGATACAATTATCGTTTTGTCTAATCATTCAACCTTCTGTTCGAATCAGTCGCTAGTATGTGTAACGGTAGTACCGTCACCTGGTTAGTATCACTATATATACAGTATTGCGATATAATCGGATACCACCCAGATACATTGATTGTTCAGACTATCCATTCAACTTTCTGTTCGTTTCGGTCGCTCGTATGTGAAACGGGAATACCGTCACCTAGTGTGTATAACTATATACACAGCATAACATCATAATCGAATACAACCCATATACTATCCATTCAACCTTCTGTTCGATTCGGTTGCTCGTATGTATAACGGAAGAACAGTAACCTGGTGAGTATTTCTATATAAACATCACCACGATATAATAGAATACAACTCAGTTTCAATTATCGTTTCGTCTAACCATTTAACCTTCTGTTCGATTCAGTCGCTAGTATGTGTAACGGAAGAACAGTTACCTGGTGAGTATAACTATATAAACATGATCGAATACAACCCAGATACTATGATTGTTCAATCTATCCATTTGACCTTCTGCTCGATTCGGTCGCTTGTATGTGAAAACGAAAGAACAGTTACCTGGTGAGTATTTCTATATAAACATCACCACGATATAATCGAATACAACTCAGTTTCAATTATCGTTTCGTCTAACCATTTAACCTTCTGTTCGATTCAGTCGCTAGTATGTGTAACGGAAGTACCGTCACCTGGTTAGTATCACTATATATACAGTATTGCGATATAATCGGATACAACCCAGATACATTGATTGTTCAGACTATCCATTCAACTTTCTGTTCGTTTCGGTCGCTCGTATGTGAAACGGGAATACCGTCACCTAGTGTGTATAACTATATACACAGCATAACATCATAATCGAATACAACCCATATACTATCCATTCAACCTTCTGTTCGATTCGGTTGCTCGTATGTATAACGGAAGAACAGTAACCTGGTGAGTATTTCTATATAAACATCACCACGATATAAAAGAATACAACTCAGTAACAATTATCGTTTCGTCTAATCATTTAACCTTCTGTTCGATTCAGTCGCTAGTATGTGTAAGGAAAGAACAGTTACCTGGTGAGTATAACTATATAAACAATATCGAATACAACCCAGATACGATGATTGTTCAATCTATCCATTTGACCTTCTGCTCGATTCGGTCGCTTGTATGTGAAAACGAAAGAACAGTTACCTGGTGAGTATTTCTATATAAACATCATCACGATATAATCGAATACAACTCAGTTTCAATTATCGTTTCGTCTAACCATTTAACCTTCTGTTCGATTCAGTCGCTAGTATGTGAAAACGAAAGAACAGTTACCTGGTGAGTATTTCTATATAAACATCACCACGATATAATCGAATACAACTCAGTTTCAATTATCGTTTCTTCTAACCATTTAACCTTCTGTTCGATTCAGTCGCTAGTATGTGTAACGGAAGTACTGTCACCTGGTTAGTATCACTATATATACAGTATTGCGATATAATCGGATACCACCCAGATACATTGATTGTTCAGACTATCTATTCAACTTCCTGTTCGTTTCGGTCACTCGTATGTGAAACGGGAATACCGTCACCTAGTGTGTATAACTATATACACAGCATAACATCATAATCGAATACAACCCAGATACTATCCATTCAACCTTCTGTTCGATTCGGTTGCTCGTATGTATAACGGAAGAACAGTAACCTGGTGAGTATTTCTATATAAACATCACCACGATATAATAGAATACAACTCAGTTACAATTATCGTTTCGTCTAACCATTTAACCTTCTGTTCGATTCAGTCGCTAGTATGTGTAATGGAAGAACCGTCACCTGGTATGTATCACTATATATACAGTATTGCGATATAAAAAAAAAATACATTTATTGTCTAAACAGGATAAATCCCAATTACAAGACAGTTTAGGTGTTTCAGTTGAGAAAAATAAATATAAATAAGAACAAATAATACAGATGATACCAATACAAATAGTTCAGATAATACAGGTAATCCAAATACAAATAGCACAATAAATACAGATAATGCAAATGATGTAAATTCAAATGCTACAATTGTGTGCAAATACAAAAAAAAAGGATATGAAGGTGATTGAAGGTGATTTTAGTGTGATAGTTGTACCATTATGATTGAGAACATGGGGTTGATTGTCTTATACACAATAATTCTTTTAATTTTTTCTTGAAAGAGCCTATTGATTCGTTATGAATGTCGATTCCAGAACACAATTCATTTACCAATTCACATGTTGCATACAATGGAGATTTAACAAGAATGTTGGTGTTGGGTTTAGGTGAGTAAAAGCATGGCTTCTGCCTGCAGTTACTACGGGGGATGTGAAAGTTTATTTGTTTCAATAATTCAGGGCAGTCGATTAGACTGTTTGTTAGTTTGAAGATAAATATGCAAGCACAATATGATCTACGATTTTCCAGAGACAAGCATGAGTATCTGCCGAGCAGCAAGTTGTTGTCATAACCTTGAGGGGGATAGACCCCATCCAACTTGAATGACACATATTTCAAGAAGAACCTTTGTATTGATTCGAGTTGATCGATGTGACATTTATACAGTGGGGACCATATCAGAGAGCAATATTCCAACTTAGATTTGACAAATGCATTATATAAGGCGATGAAGCAGTCCTTGTTTTGAAAGTCTTTGCATGTGCGGAAAATCATTCCTGTCATTTTCTTAGCGGAAGAAGATATTTTGTTGTAGTGATTGGAGAAATTGAGTTTATGGTCAAATTCAATCCCGAGATCTTTAGTTTGTTGATTGCACTCTAAGGTAATATTGTTGATAGAGTAGGAAAACTCAATAGTTGACTTTTTCAAAGAATACGTGTTGGATTTGCATTTTTTAATATTCAATGGAAGTTTATTTTCAATACACCAAAGATGAAGGTTATGAATGTCGTTTTGTAATGTATGACAATCATCAATTGATTCAATACCTCTGAAAATTTTTAAGTCGTCTGCAAACATCAGCAATTTACTTGAAATGTTGTTCCCAATATCGTTGATGAAGATCGAAAATAAGAGCGGGGCTAGATTGCTGCCTTGAGGGGCAACACTTGACGCTATGAATTGATGGGATACGTGGCCTCTAAATTCAACAAAGAGTTTACGATTTTGCAAGTAAGATTGAAATAGATTTATTAGTTGTGTGTTAAATCCATACTGATAAAGTTTCCTTAAGATTATTTGATGATCGAGCTTGTCGAATGCCTTCGAGAAATCGGTGTAAATGGTGTCCACTTGAGAGTGATTGTCGAGGGCGATGCTCACTGACTGGGTAAAACACATGAGGTTCGTGACAGTAGATCGTTTGCTCATGAAGCCGTGTTGGTCGAGTGAGATTATGTTTTTCAAATTAGGGTATAATATGTGGTGAAGACATATTTCAAAACCCTTTGCGAAGTTGGAGAGAAGTGTAATTGGTCGGTAATTTGCAACATTATTGATTGCTCCTGATTTGAAGATTGGACATATTTTGGCGATTTTCCATGCATCCGGAAAACATCCGGTTTTCAAGGAAAGATTGAAAATGGATTGAAGCGGTTTGGCTAGGATTGCAGCGCAGTCTCTAACGAGAAAGCTTGGAATTGAATCATGTCCGGATGTGTGTTTAGCTTTAAGTTTTTTTAAACCGTTTAGTACCTCCGTTTCTGAGAATGAGTTTATAGAGATGGTTGGATAATTGGTTGGTGAGTTAGAAATTTTGGCTACCAGGTCAGAAATAGGGGGGTAGGCACTTTCGAAAAACTCTGCAAATGCATTAACTATAATCGGATACCTCCCAGATACATTGATTGTTCAGACTATCCATTCAACTTTCTGTTCGTTTCGGTCGCTCGTATGTAAAACGGGAATACCGTCACCTAGTGTGTATAACTATATACACAGCATAACATCATAATCGAATACAACCCATATACTATCCATTCAACCTTATGTTCGATTCGGTTGCTCGTATGTATAACGGAAGAACAGTAACCTGGTGAGTATTTCTTTATAAACATCACCACGATATAATAGAATACAACTCAGTTTCAATTATCGTTTCGTCTAACCATTTAACCTTCTGTTCGATTCAGTCGCTAGTATGTGTAACGGAAGAACAGTTACCTGGTGAGTATAACTATATAAACATAATCGAATACAACTCAGATACGATGATTGTTCAATCTATCCATTCGACCTTCTGCTCGATTCGGTCGCTTGTATGTGAAAACGAAAGAACAGTTACCTGGTGAGTATTTCTATATAAACATCACCACGATATAATCGAATACAACTCAGTTTCAATTATCGTTTCGTCTAACCATTTAACCTTCTGTTCGATTCAGTCGCTAGTATGTGTAACGGAAGTACCGTCACCTGGTTAGTATCACTATATATACAGTATTGCGATATAATCGGATACCACCCAGATACATTGATTGTTCAGACTATCCATTCAACTTTCTGTTCGTTTCGGTCGCTCGTATGTGAAACGGGAATACCGTCACCTAGTGTGTTTAACTATATACACAGCATAACATCATAATCGAATACAACCCAGATACTATCCATTCAACCTTCTGTTCGAGTCGGTTGCTCGTATGTATAACGGAAGAACAGTAACCTGGTGAGTATTTCTATATAAACATCACCACGATATAATAGAATACAACTCAGTTACAATTATCGTTTCGTCTAACCATTTAACCTTCTGTTCGATTCAGTCGCTAGTATGTGTAACGGAAGTACCGTCACCTGGTATGTATCACTATATATACAGTATTGCGATATAATCGGATACCACCCTGATACATTGATTGTTCAGACTATTCAACTTTCTGTTCGTTTCGGTCGCTCGTATGTAAAACAAGAATACCGTCACCTAGTGTGTATAACTATATACACAGCATAACATCATAATCGAATGCAACCCATATACTATCCATTCAACCTTCTGTTCAATTCAGTCGCTCGTATGTATAACGGAAGAACAGTTACCTGGTGAGTATAACTATATAAACTTAATCGAATACAACCCAGATACGATGATTGATCAATCTATACTGAATTCAACCTTCTGCTCGATTCGGTCGCTTGTATGTAAAACGGAAGAACAGTTACCTGGTGAGTATTGCTATATAAACATCATCACGATATCATCGAATACAACTCAGATACAATTATCGTTTCGTCTAACCATTTAACCTTCTGTTCGATTCAGTCGCTAGTATGTGTAACGGAAGAACAGTTACCTGGTGAGTATAACTATTTAAACATTATCGAATACAACCCAGATACGATGATTGTTCAATCTATCTATTCAACCTCCTGCTCGATTCGGTCGCTTGTATGTAAAACGGAAGAACAGTTACCTGGTGAGTATTGCTATATAAACATCATCACGATATCGTCGAATACAACTCAGATACAATTATCGTTTTGTCTAATCATTTAACCTTCTGTTCGAATCAGTCGCTAGTATGTGTAACGGAAGTACCGTCACCTGGTTAGTATCACTATATATATAGTATTGCGATATAATCGGATACCACCCAGATACATTGATTGTTCAGACTATCCATTCAACTTTCTGTTCGTTTCGGTCGCTCGTATGTGAAACGGGAATACCGTCACCCAGTGTGTATAACTATATACACAGCATAACATCATAATCGAATACAACCCATATACTATCCATTCAACCTTCTGTTCGATTCGGTTGCTCGTATGTATAACGGAAGAACAGTAACCTGGTGAGTATTTCTATATAAACATCACCACGATATAATAGAATACAACTCAGTTTCAATTATCGTTTCGTCTAACCATTTAACCTTCTGTTCGATTCAGTCGCTAGTATGTGTAACGGAAGAACAGTTACCTGGTGAGTATAACTATATAAACATAATCGAATACTACCCAGATACTATGATTGTTCAATCTATCCATTTGACCTTCTGCTCGATTCGGTCGCTTGTATGTGAAAACGAAAGAACAGTTACCTGGTGAGTATTTCTATATAAACATCACCACGATATAATCGAATACAACTCAGTTTCGATTATCGTTCCGTATTACCATTTAACCTTCTGTTCGATTCAGTCGCTAGTATGTGTGACGGAAGTACCGTCACCTGGTTAGTATCACTATATATACAGTATTGCGATATAATCGGATACCACCCAGATACATTGATTGTTCAGACTATCCATTCAACTTTCTGTTCGTGTCGGTCGCTCGTATGTGAAACGGGAATACCGTCACCTAGTGTGTATAACTATATACACAGCATAACATCATAATCGAATACAACCCATATACTATCCATTCAACCTTCTGTTCGATTCGGTTGCTCGTATGTATAACCGAAGAACAGTAACCTGGTGAGTATTTCTATATAAACATCACCACGATATAATAGAATACAACTCAGTTACAATTATCGTTTCGTCTAACCATTTAACCTTCTGTTCGATTCAGTCGCTAGTATGTGTAACGGAATAACCGTCACCTGGTATGTATCACTATATATACAGTATTGCGATATAATCGGATACCACCCTGATACATTGATTGTTCAGACTATCCATTCAACTTTCTGTTCGTTTCGGTCGCTCGTGTGTAAAACAAGAATACCGTCACCTAGTGTGTATAACTATATACACAGCATAACATCATAATCGAATACAACCCATATACTATCCATTCAACCTTCTGTTCAATTCAGTCGCTCGTATGTATAACGGAAGAACAGTACCCTGGTGAGTATAACTATATAAACATAATCGAATACAACCCAGATACGATGATTGTTCAATCTATACTGAATTCAACCTTCTGCTAGATTCGGTCGCTTGTATGTAAAACGGAAGAACAGTTACCTGGTGAGTATTGGTATATGAACATCATCACGATATCATCGAATACAACTCAGATACAATTATCGTTTCGTCTAACCATTTAACCTTCTGTTCGATTCAGTCGCTAGTATGTGTAACGGAAAAACAGTTACCTGGTGAGTATAACTATATAAACATAATCGAATACAACCCAGATACGATGATTGTTCAATCTATCCATTTGACCTTCTGCTCGATTCGGTCGCTTGTATGTGAAAACGAAAGAACAGTAACCTGGTGAGTATTTCTATATAAACATCACCACGATATAATAGAATACAACTCAGTTACAATTATCGTTTCGTCTAACCATTTAACCTTCTGTTCGATTCAGTCGCTAGTATGTGTAACGGAAGTACCGTCACCTGGTTAGTATCACTATATATACAGTATTGCGATATAATCGGATACCACCCAGATACATTGATTGTTCAGACTATCCATTCAACTTTCTGTTTGTTTCGGTCGCTCGTATGTAAAACGGGAAAACCGTCACCTAGTGTGTATAACTATATACACAGCATAACATCATAATCGAATACAACCCATATACTATCCATTCAACCTTCTGTTCGATTCGGTTGCTCGTATGTATAACGGAAGAACAGTAACCTGGTGAATATTTCTATATAAACATCACCACGATATAATAGAATACAACTCAGTTACAATTATCGTTTCGTCTAACCATTTAACCTTCTGTTCGATTCAGTCGCTAGTATGTGTAACGGAAGTACCGTCACCTGGTATGTATCACTATATATACAGTATTGCGATATAATCGGATACCACCCTGATACATTGATTGTTCAGACTATCCATTCAACTTTCTGTTCGTTTCGGTCGCTCGTATGTAAAACAAGAATACCGTCACCTAGTGTGTATAACTATATACACAGCATAACATCATAATCGAATACAACCCATATACTATCCATTCAACCTTCTGTTCAATTCAGTCGCTCGTATGTATAACGGAAGAACAGTTACCTGGTGAGTATAACTATATAAACATAATCGAATACAACCCAGATACGATGATTGTTCAATCTATACTGAATTCAACCTTCTGCTCGATTCGGTCGCTTGTATGTAAAACGGAAGAACAGTTACCTGATGAGTATTGCTATATGAAAATCATCACGATATCATCGAATACAACTCAGATACAATTATCGTTTCGTCTAACCATTTAACCTTCTGTTCGATTCAGTCGCTAGTATGTGTAACGGAAGAACAGTTACCTGGTGAGTATTACTATATAAACATAATCGAATACAACCCAGATACGATGATTGTTCAATCTATCCATTTGACCTTCTGCTCGATTCGGTCGCTTGTATGTGAAAACGAAAGAACAGTAACCTGGTGAGTATTTCTATATAAACATCAACACGATATAATAGAATACAACTCAGTTACAATTATCGTTTCGTCTAACCATTTAACCTTTTGTTCGATTCAGTCGCTAGTATGTGTAACGGAAGTACCGTCACCTGGTTAGTATCACTATATATACAGTATTGCGATATAATCGGATACCACCCAGATACATTGATTGTTCAGACTATCCATTCAACTTTCTGTTCGTTTCGGTCGCTCGTATGTAAAACGGGAATACCGTCACCTAGTGTGTATAACTTTATACACAGCATAACATCATAATCGAATACAACCCATATACTATCCATTCAACCTTCTGTTCGATTCGGTTGCTCGTATGTATAACGGAAGAACAGTAACCTGGTGAGTATTTCTATATAAACATCACCACGATATAATAGAATACAACTCAGTTACAATTATCGTTTCGTCTAACCATTTAACCTTCTGTTCGATTCAGTCGCTAGTATGTGTAACGGAAGTACCGTCACCTGGTATGTATCACTATATATACAGTATTGCGATATAATCGGATACCACCCTGATACATTGATCCATTCAACTTTCTGTTCGTTTCGGTCGCTCGTATGTAAAACAAGAATACCGTCACCTAGTGTGTATAACTATATACACAGCATAACATCATAATCGAATACAACCCATATACTATCCATTCAACCTTCTGTTCAATTCAGTCGCTCGTATGTATAACGGAAGAACAGTTACCTGGTGAGTATAACTATATAAACATAATCGAATACAACCCAGATACGATGATTGTTCAATCTATACTGAATTCAACCTTCTGCTCGATTCGGTCGCTTGTATGTAAAACGGAAGAACAGTTACCTGGTGAGTATTGCTATATGAACATTGTTACGGTTCGATTTTATCTAATAACTAATTGATTAGGCGTTGCCTATAGTACTTATTATTTATTCAAACATAAGATACCTATGTTCATTCATACCTGATTTTAGGTCATTCTCAACTTCCAAGGATGAAAATCCAAAGAAAAGGGATTAATTCCAGATAAAAACATCAACATGGTTACCTACTTGTTATTGTTCATAATATAATAATATGTTAGTGATTTTGATTTAGGGTTAAATGTCAAATTCTTCTTTTATTTGATTAGGGGCCTCAGTAATGGAGATGGTTCTACCCAGGTGGTAGTATGTATCATTAGCGTCAGTTGTCTTGAGTCTTGGCAGAACAGGAGGTTAATATATTTGTAGCTACATGTGGAATTGTCAGATTGTGCTGACACTTGATAACTATCTGTCTCTCTCTGGAGCTAAGTAATGAAAAGGCGAGAATGATGATTCTTCGGCCTATTGATCTGGAACATAAAGGAGGATAGGGATATAGGTCTCTCTTGTTTTTCTCTGGCTACGAATTCTGGGAAAGAAAACGTGCTCACGCTTTAGCGGATTTTACAAAAGGGGATTCAGGAATATTGCCCAAAACTGTCGAAATTAATGTTAATTTGATAGTTACAACATAGTGTTGGATAAATAGGTATATTTTTTTGATCTCCAGTTCATAACCTCAACTCGGAATCCGAGTTGCCACCTCAGGCCATCTTCTATCCAAGGTAAATCATAATCATATTCCCTCGCATGTATCACAGCTCTGCTTGAATCTAGCTAACCACTTCTCTGCTTCCTCCTTATTGCCTCGCTTAGAAATATGCATTTTTAGGCCTTCTTTTACTTCGCCTATCTCATCGCTGCATGCTTGCTTGAAAACTTCAACATATATCTCTTTGCTGAGCCGGAACATCCTGCTCGCAACCTGTAGTGCCTGCTGAAATCTGGTTTATGGTATGCTGCCAACAGACTGACATCAATTACCTACTCCAGCTAGAATCAGGTAACCCTAGCTTAGTAGTTTCACGACTGGTGAACATCGAAGCAGACATCGAGCTCATCAGATCCAGATAGGACTGTTGGAAAGTCCTGTATGTGCCTGAAACCACCCTCATATTGAATTTTGCCACTTGTTAAACCCTATATATTTATGTATAATCACTTACAGTAAATAACCCTGTACCACTGGCCTTGTACTGGTGATGGTATTCTACCATTTATCTGGGTCATGTCACTAATATTATTATTCTTATCGTGTAAATAATGAACTAAGGTAGCATTTAGTTAGGTTAGATAGGTCGAGCTAATCTGAAGGTAGCTCTCTAGACGCTTCACAGGTCCATAAGCGTTGATCGCCTTGCCACTAGGACTGTCCAGCAACCAATCAGCAAGTTGTCATATCAGAAATATAATTTAAATTGAACAAATCAGGATTATTATTATCCCTTCGAACCACCCCACTCTCCTGAGTCAGCCCCGGGGAAAAAGGGGGTAACAGATTGGCGCGCAAAACGTGTGTTTGATTTGTTCATTCAAGATACAGGGTGATTCGTGATGTTAACAAATTGCTGGTTGGTTGATAAGTGTAACATGCTTTAGATTTTTTTCATGTAATGATAGCTCCTAGAAGTTATAAGTGCTGGTTTCAGGCGCATCTTAATTTCAGGAACATTTTTTAGTTATTTAGAATTATCACATAAATTTACAGGTTGCGGACAGTGTTGTAACGACAAATATTTTCAGATTGCATCAATTTGATAAGATCATATCTGGGAGTGAAAGGTTGGTGTGTCGATTGGGTACACATATCAGTCTCATTTTTCTCCATACACAGGGGGACATTATTTTGGGAAATTAACTTATTTTTGACTACTCTGAATTTCATTCGATCTTGGGAATTATCGAAAGAAATTGATTGCTAATGGAATCATTTGGTACTTGATTATGGATTGAATTATTAGAAATCTTGTGGAGTTTTCTAGGATATATTTTTTTTTCAAATTTTCGATTTTTCGATTTAGTGATAGGGAAAATATATTTAGGTATTTTATAGTAATAGCAAGATTTTGCATAATATTTTTCTACACTATAAGGTGGACATTGGGGATAGTTTGTTTTTTCTCGATCGAATATACAGAGTGGTTCTGTATTTAAGATTATTTACTGATTTTCATTTGTTTTTTCCTTCTACTCTTTCTCATTCTTCTCTCCTATTGTTAGAAGGAAAGGAGTAGTTGTCTAAGGAAGATCGACTTAGCTGATTTTTTCCTCGTTTTTCTGGAAAGGGTGGGGTTGGCAAAGATGGAGGTGAATCGTCTTTTGGGTGACGAGTTGACTTACGAATTATACATTCGAGGACTACCCATCGGGAATACGGTAGCGGAGAAAAGGGCCACTTTGAGAGACATTTTCCGACTAGAAAAAAATCAGCCTGGACCAGTAATAGTCAAAGCCATTCTGGATACCGATACTGAACTCGAGATTTGCAAACGCAAACTGACCGAGTTAGGGAAAAGTATATCAGAATTCAATCATGAAAATGGGGAAAATGAATTCAGAAGAATTTATAGCAGACTTATACATATATCGCTACGACTGAGGAGGGTTGTCGGCAAAAGTGAGTCGGAGGAAAGTGAACGGACCCAGCTAGTTAGTTTGTGTGCCCAGTTCATAGGGGAATTGAATCTGGCGTATGAGGGTTTGAGAGAAGACCAAGGATCTTTTCATGAACCAGCCCATCAGGATGAGGAATCATTGCTCGATACTCCTGTTCCTCCACTCACCTCAGTACCTCTAAATAGTTCACCAGCCCCGGTGCATGAATCTCCGGACCTTATTGATTTGACGGATGAAAGAGCTCCTTCCCAACCGACCACTCATGGAGCATCGGGAGGGAAAAGTCATCAGGATCCAACCAATTCGTACCAGGAGGTCCTCAATTCATTTAGGTCGCATCAAAATTTGGGTGCTGTACCCATACCGACTGCTAAATCACGTGTTTCCTTTCCTGGCGATATTCGACCCCCTTGCCAAAATGATACATCGAGACGAGTACATTACAATAATTCTACTCGAGTGAGAGACTCATCCATCGATCCCTCAGTGACCTTGGGCCAGAGATTGAATAATCTTCAAATGTCCCCAATTGGCTCAAATGACAGGCTTTTTGGAAACATCTCTATGGCCAACGACATGCAATGGAAGGATTTGAACAGATTCAATCTGAGATACAATGGCAGAACAAGTGTAAACGAATTTCTGGAGAGAGTGGAGGAGTTGCGAACTTCGAGAGGGATTTCAAAAGCGAGTCTGTTTCGATGGGCTCCTGAAATATTTACTCTGGATGCCTTACTGTGGTTCCGGACAGGACATTTTCAAGATTGGGATGACTTGGTCAAGCAACTGCGTGCAGCTTTTCGTCCATACGACTACGAGTACAGTCTATGGGACGAAATACGCAAAAGGACACAAGGTGCCCAAGAAAAGGTACTGACTTATGTCATTGCCATGGAAAATCTCTTTCGGAAATTGGAGACCATCCTTGAGGAAGAATCTAGGGTCAATATTATCCGTCGAAATCTTCTACCGTTGATCCAAACACAGTTAGCCCTTTGCGAGATCAAATCAATTAGTGAGCTCACTCGATTGAGTAGAGCAGTCGAAGAAACTGAATCAAGAGTTCAAAGGTTCACTCCCCCGCCCACCTCATACAGATCTCTTTTGGGACCGGAATTAGCCTATCGGAAAATGGGTAACCAAAATTTTGTGTCGGCAGTGGATACCAGACCAATGTCCTCACAACAAGGAAATGCGTCAACCGCTGTTCCTACCTTATCAATCCAACGATCGTCACACCCTGATAGACCTCTGGATTCCCATTTTGACAATGATCCAGAGAGACGGACGACAAGACACCAAGGACCACATGACCGACAATACGATATCCCCACTGATAGACCTGCAGTTGCTTCTTGTTGGAATTGTGGTAGTTCCGAACATAGGTTTCGCCAGTGTTCAGAACCTCGAAGGAAGTTCTGTTACAATTGTGGCAAGGAGAACTTAACCGCGGACACTTGCCCTCGATGTCGAAAAAACCCGAAAGGAGGTCGCCAATAGGCCAACTGGCGAAGCAACCTCAATCGATGGCCACCCACTCCCAACAAATTATTCTGGATTATGTCTTGGCTCATGCCAAAGATGATACAAGACCATATTTGAAAGTTAAAATTTTTGGACAACCGTTGTTGGGATTATTGGACTCTGGGTCCACGAACACTATTCTAGGAGGACCAGGATGGGAATTGTTAAGATCACACTGTGCCCTTAAAAAGGCAGACAATCAACTTTGTACAGTGGTCAGTGGACAGACCTGCGTAATTGAAGGAACATTATCCCTTCCTATGGAGTTGAAGGGGAAGGTCAGTATTGTAGAGGTGCTGGTTATTCCATCGATGCCACATATTCTCATCCTAGGTATGGATTTTTGGGAAAAAATGCAAATAATTCCAGATCTGTTCTCGGAAGAGTGGTTCTTTAAAAATCAACTGGATGAAGTGAGACCAGAAGTTGCCCTTGTTTCTATGGACTCCTTAAGCCCGGAGCAGAGGAGTAGGCTAGACCATTTGGTCGAGGTCGCATTCCGGCAGATGGACAATACTCTTGGTTGTACCACTCTGGTAGAACATGTGATCTCAACAACGTCTCAACCCCTTAAGCAACGCTATTATCCTCTATCACCAACTCTCCAGAAGCAAGTCAACGAGGAACTAGAGAAAATGTTGGCCGATGGGGTTGTAGAACCTTCAAATTCTCCTTGGTCGTCGCCCATTCTCCTCATCAAAAAACCGGACGGACGATACAGGTTTGTGGTCGACTTTCGACAATTAAATAAGGTTACCACTCGAGATGCATATCCCCTACCGTTCGTAGGAGCGACGCTCGATAAGTTGCGTGATGCCCACTTCCTAACTACGCTCGACATAAAGTCAGCATATTGGCAGATCCCACTGGCGAAGGAATCAAAACCGTTGACAGCCTTTGTGGTACCCAACAGGGGATTATTTCAGTTCAGGCGGATGCCGATGGGACTGCATAATGCCCCAGCTACGTGGCAGAGATTTATCGATAGGGTAATAGGAGTCGACTTAGAACAATATGTGTTCGTATATCTTGATGATGTGATCATTTGTACAGCGTCGTTCGACAAACACATAGAGGTTCTGCAAGAAGTTCTCAATCGGCTACAGAAGGCTGGTCTCACCCTAAATAAGGATAAGTGCCACATCTGTAAATCCGAGCTAAAATATCTTGGCTACGTGGTTGGTTCGGCAGGCTTGATGGTCGATCCAGGTAAAGTTGAGGCCATACTCAATATTCCCACTCCCAAAAATGTTGGAGATGTCCGCCGACTTATAGGCCTAGCGTCGTGGTACAGGCGGTTCGTACCCCAATTTTCCACTGTCACCGCCCCCTTATGTTCTCTTCTTCGGAAAAATAAGGTATTCGAATGGTCAGAAGATTGCGAGAACGCCTTCTGTATTCTGAAGGAACACTTAGTCTCGGCGCCTATCCTTTCTTGCCCTAATTTCGATCTTCCTTTCTCAGTACAGACTGACGCTTCCGATTACGGACTGGGAGCAGTACTTACCCAGGTTGGAGGAGAGGATGGCCAAGAGAGGGTCATATGTTATTTAAGTAGATCTCTCTCCAAGGCTGAACGAAGGTATAGCACCACTGAAAAGGAGTGTCTCGCTGTTCTGTTCGCGATAGAGAAGTTACGGCCATATCTAGAGGGCACCAAATTCACCGTCACGACAGATCACTTTAGTTTGAAGTGGATCAATAGTATTAAGGACCCTATAGGACGGATTGCCAGATGGGCAGTTAGACTTCAACAATACGACTTCGATGTCATCCACCGGAAGGCTAGAGATTTGGTCGTACCTGATGCCCTTTCAAGAGCAGTTCCTCGAGTGGATGCTGTCGAGTCTGCTGAAGTAGAAAAACCCACGGACACATGGTTTATCAGAATGTGCAAGAAAGTGGAGACCACTCCTTCAAAATATCCACTGTTCCGCATTGAAAATGGTAGGTTGTTCAAACGAGTGAGCCTAACTTATCCTGATCTCGCTGAGGCTTCGGATGGTTGGCTCAGGGTAGTGCCTAAGGAAAAAAGGAAAGATATCATTAGAGATCACCATGATCCGCCGACCTGCGGTCACGCTGGTATCTCTAAGACATGCTCCCGGATATCATCCCGATATTACTGGCCTAAGCTCAAAGAAGATGTCGCTAGATATGTTCGTCGTTGTCGGATTTGTCTGATGACCAAGCCAGAACAGCGCAGGCCGGCAGGCCTTCTTTTAAGTTCAGCCCCAACTACTTCACGACCTTGGCAAATTCTTAGTATGGACTTAGTGGGACCTTTGCCCAGATCCAGTGCGGGCTTTTCATATATCCTCTCTGTTCAGGATATCTTCAGTAAGTTTGTCCTTTTATTTCCCCTTCGACAGGCTACGGCCAACAAAGTTTCGGAAATCTTCGAGGATCAAGTCGTCTTGATGTTTGGAGCTCCTCAGAAGGTTATCATGGATAATGGGGTGCAATTCAAAAGCAAGAATCTGCAGTCAGTACTCGATAAATATGACATACAATCTGGTTTCATTTCGAACTTCCATGCCCAGGCGAACCCTGTGGAACGGTGCCACCGAGTCATCAAAACGATGTTATCTTCATATGTCTCAGATAATCATCGAATATGGGATAAATTCCTTCCAAAGGTAGCTTGTGCAATTAGGTCTTCTTGTCATGAAATAACCAAACTCACTCCAAATTTTGTTATGTTTGGTCGTGAAATTCATCTCTCGGGAACTGAGACCGACGACATAAAACTGTCCGACACTCCATTCGATCCAATAACTCGAGCAGGAGCATTGACGGAGGTGTTCAAGGATGTAATCCATCGGATCAAAAAGAGTTTCGAAACCAGTAGACAACGTTACAACCTCCGCAGAAGAGACGAGAAATTTCAATTGAACCAGCGAGTATGGAAACGCAAATATGCTTTGTCGGATGCTACCAAGGGATTCACCGCTAAATTTGCGCCTAAATATGAAGGGCCATATCTCATTTCTAAGATAATGTCACCATGGTCGTATGAGTTAGTTGACTATACTGGAAAGTGCAAGGGAGTTTGGCACGCCAAAGACATCAAGGCTCATCCCCCCGAACTGAACTCTGATGAGGAGGATTAGCTCACACTAGGTCATGGACTGACGGACTAACTCACTTACCTGGGCTAGTTATTCTATCCTAGTCTACTTGTTATCCTGCATGCAACTAACACGTGATTCTGCTTGATGAAATCGATAAGGATACTTACCTGAACTCCTCAAGGAAGACATTCAAAGTTTTTATTCCATCTCTGGAAAAAAAAAACTTTCTTCACGGAAGGGGGGAGTTGTTACGGTTCGATTTTATCTAATAACTAATTGATTAGGCGTTGCCTATAGTACTTATTATTTATTCAAACATAAGATACCTATGTTCATTCATACCTGATTTTAGGTCATTCTCAACTTCCAAGGATGAAAATCCAAAGAAAAGGGATTAATTCCAGATAAAAACATCAACATGGTTACCTACTTGTTATTGTTCATAATATAATAATATGTTAGTGATTTTGATTTAGGGTTAAATGTCAAATTCTTCTTTTATTTGATTAGGGGCCTCAGTAATGGAGATGGTTCTACCCAGGTGGTAGTATGTATCATTAGCGTCAGTTGTCTTGAGTCTTGGCAGAACAGGAGGTTAATATATTTGTAGCTACATGTGGAATTGTCAGATTGTGCTGACACTTGATAACTATCTGTCTCTCTCTGGAGCTAAGTAATGAAAAGGCGAGAATGATGATTCTTCGGCCTATTGATCTGGAACATAAAGGAGGATAGGGATATAGGTCTCTCTTGTTTTTCTCTGGCTACGAATTCTGGGAAAGAAAACGTGCTCACGCTTTAGCGGATTTTACAAAAGGGGATTCAGGAATATTGCCCAAAACTGTCGAAATTAATGTTAATTTGATAGTTACAACATAGTGTTGGATAAATAGGTATATTTTTTTGATCTCCAGTTCATAACCTCAACTCGGAATCCGAGTTGCCACCTCAGGCCATCTTCTATCCAAGGTAAATCATAATCATATTCCCTCGCATGTATCACAGCTCTGCTTGAATCTAGCTAACCACTTCTCTGCTTCCTCCTTATTGCCTCGCTTAGAAATATGCATTTTTAGGCCTTCTTTTACTTCGCCTATCTCATCGCTGCATGCTTGCTTGAAAACTTCAACATATATCTCTTTGCTGAGCCGGAACATCCTGCTCGCAACCTGTAGTGCCTGCTGAAATCTGGTTTATGGTATGCTGCCAACAGACTGACATCAATTACCTACTCCAGCTAGAATCAGGTAACCCTAGCTTAGTAGTTTCACGACTGGTGAACATCGAAGCAGACATCGAGCTCATCAGATCCAGATAGGACTGTTGGAAAGTCCTGTATGTGCCTGAAACCACCCTCATATTGAATTTTGCCACTTGTTAAACCCTATATATTTATGTATAATCACTTACAGTAAATAACCCTGTACCACTGGCCTTGTACTGGTGATGGTATTCTACCATTTATCTGGGTCATGTCACTTATATTATTATTCTTATCGTGTAAATAATAAACTAAGGTAGCATTTAGTTAGGTTAGATAGGTCGAGCTAATCTGAAGGTAGCTCTCTAGACGCTTCACAGGTCCATAAGCGTTGATCGCCTTGCCACTAGGACTGTCCAGCAACCAATCAGCAAGTTGTCATATCAGAAATATAATTTAAATTGAACAAATCAGGATTATTATTATCCCTTCGAACCACCCCACTCTCCTGAGTCAGCCCCGGGGAAAAAGGGGGTAACAACATCATCACGATATCATCGAATACAACTCAGATACAATTATCGTTTCGTCTAACCATTTAACCTTCTGTTCGATTCGGTCGCTAGTATGTGTAACGGAAGAACAGTTACCTTGTGAGTATAACTATATAAACATAATCGAATACAACCCAGATACGATGATTGTTCAATCTATCCATTTGACCTTCTGCTCGATTCGGTCGCTTGTATGTGAAAACGAAAGAACAGTAACCTGGTGAGTATTTCTATATAAACATCAACACGATATAATAGAATACAACTCAGTCACAATTATCGTTTCGTCTAACCATTTAACCTTCTGTTCGATTCAGTCGCTAGTATGTGTAACGGAAGTACCGTCACCTGGTTAGTATCACTATATATACAGTATTGCGATATAATCGGATACCATCCAGATACATTGATTGTTCAGACTATCCATTCAACTTTCTGTTCGTTTCGGTCGCTCGTATGTAAAACGGGAATACCGTCACCTAGTGTGTATAACTATATACACAGCATAACATCATAATCGAATACAACCCATATACTATCCATTCAACCTTCTGTTCAATTCAGTCGCTCGTATGTATAACGGAAGAACAGTTACCTGGTGAGTATAACTATATAAACATAATCGAATACAACCCAGATACGATGATTGTTCAATCTATACTGAATTCAACCTTCTGCTCGATTCGGTCGCTTGTATGTAAAACGGAAGAACAGTTACCTGGTGAGTATTGCTATATAAACATCATCACGATATCATCGAATACAACTCAGATACAATTACCGTTTCGTCTAACCATTTAACCTTCTGTTCGATTCAGTCGCTAGTATGTGTAACGGAAGAACAGTTACCTGGTGAGTATAACTATATAAACATTATCGAATACAACCCAGATACGATGATTGTTCAATCTATCTATTCAACCTCCTGCTCGATTCGGTCGCTTGTATGTAAAACGGAAGAACAGTTACCTGGTGAGTATTGCTATATAAACATCATCACGATATCATCGAATACAACTCAGATACAATTATCGTTTTGTCTAACCATTTAACCTTCTGTTCGATTCAGTCGCTAGTATGTGTAACGGAAGTACCGTCACCTGGTTAGTATCACTATATATACAGTATTGCGATATAATCGGATACCAACCAGATACATTGATTGTTCAGTCTATCCATTCAACTTTCTTTTTGTTTCGGTCGCTCGTATGTAAAACGGGAATACCGTCACCTAGGGTGTATAACTATATACACAGCATAACATCATAATCGAATACAACCTATATACTATCCATTCAACCTTCTGTTCAATTCAGTCGCTCGTATGTATAACGGAAGAACAGTTACCTGGTGAGTATAACTATATAAACATAATCGAATACAACCCAGATACGATGATTGTTCAATCTATACTAAATTCAACCTTCTGCTCGATTCGGTCGCTTGTATGTGAAACGGAAGAACAGTTTCCTGGTGAGTATTGCTATATAAACATCATCACGTTATCATCGAATACAACTCAGATACAATTATCGTTTCGTCTAACCATTTAACCTTCTGTTCGATTCAGTCGCTAGTATGTGTAACGGAAGTACCGTCACCTGGTTAGTATCACTATATATACAGTATTGCGATATAATCGGATACCACCCAGATACATTGATTGTTCAGACTATCCATTCAACTTTCTGTTCGTTTCGGTCGCTCGTATGTGAAACGGGAATACCGTCACCTAGTGTGTTTAACTATATACACAGCATAACATCATGATCGAATACAACCCATATACTATCCATTCAACCTTCTGTTCGATTCGGTTGCTCGAATGTATAACGGAAGAACAGTAACCTGGTGAGTATTTCTATATAAACATCACCACGATATAATAGAATACAACTCAGTTACAATTATCGTTTCGTCTAACCATTCAACCTTCTGTTCGATTCAGTCGCTAGTATGTGTAACGGAAGTACCGTCACCTGGTATGTATCACTATATATACAGTATTGCGATATAATCGGATACCACCCTGATACATTGATTGTTCAGACTATCCATTCAACTTTCTGTTCGTTTCGGTCGCTCGTATGTAAAACAAGAATACCGTCACCTAGTGTGTATAACTATATACACAGCATAACATCATAATCGAATACAACCCATATACTATCCATTCAACCTTCTGTTCAATTCATTCGCTCGTATGTATAACGGAAGAACAGTTACCTGGTGAGTATAACTATATAAACATAATCGAATACAACCCAGATACGATGATTGTTCAATCTATACTGAATTCAACCTTCTGCTCGATTCGGTCGCTTGTATGTAAAACGGAAGAACAGTTACCTGGTGAGTATTGCTAAATAAACATCATCACGATATCATCGAATACAACTCAGATACAATTATCGTTTTGTCTAACCATTTAACCTTCTGTTCGATTCAGTCGCTAGTATGTGTAACGGAAGTACCGTCACCTGGTTAGTATCACTATATATACAGTATTGCGATATAATCGGATACCAACCAGATACATTGATTGTTCAGTCTATCCATTCAACTTTCTTTTTGTTTCGGTCGCTCGTATGTAAAACGGGAATACCGTCACCTAGTGTGTATAACTATATACACAGCATAACATCATAATCGAATACAACCTATATACTATCCATTCAACCTTCTGTTCAATTCAGTCGCTCGTATGTATAACGGAAGAACAGTTACCTGGTGAGTATAACTATATAAACATAATCGAATACAACCCAGATACGATGATTGTTCAATCTATACTAAATTCAACCTTCTGCTCGATTTGGTCGCTTGTATGTAAAACGGAAGAACAGTTACCTGGTGAGTATTGCTATATAAACATCATCACGTTATCATCGAATACAACTCAGATACAATCATCGTTTCGTCTAACCATTTAACCTCCTGTTCGATTCAGTCGCTAGTATGTGTAACGGAAGTACCGTCACCTGGTTAGTATCACTATATATACAGTATTGCGATATAATCGGATACCACCCAGATACATTGATTGTTCAGACTATCCATTCAACTTTCTGTTCGTTTCGGTCGCTCGTATGTGAAACGGAAATACCGTCACCTAGTGTGTTTAACTATATACACAGCATAACATCATAATCGAATACAACCCAGATACTATCCATTCAACTTTCTGTTCGATTCGGTTGCTCGTATGTAAAACGGAAGAACAGTAACCTGGTGAGTATTTCTATATAAACATCACCACGATATAATAGAATACAACTCAGTTACAATTATCGTTTCGTCTAACCATTTAACCTTCTGTTCGATTCAGTCGCTAGTATGTGTAACGGAACTACCGTCACCTGGTTAGTATCACTATATATACAGTATTGCGATATAATCGGATACCACCCAGATACATTGATTGTTCAGACTATCCATTCAACTTTCTGTTCGTTTCGGTCGCTCGTATGCAAAACGGGAATACCGTCACCTAGTGTGTATAACTATATACACAGCAAAACATCATAATCGAATACAACCCATATACTATCCATTCAACCTTCTGTTCGATTCGGTTGCTCGTATGTATAACGGAAGAACAGTAACCTGGTGAGTATTTCTATATAAACATCACCACGATATAATAGAATACAACTCAGTTACAATTATCGTTTCGTCTAACCATTTAACCTTCTGTTCGATTCAGTCGCTAGTATGTGTAACGGATGAACAGTTACCTGGTGAGTATAACTATATAAACATTATCGAATACAACCCAGATACGATGATTGTTCAATCTATCTATCCAACCTCCTGCTCGATTCGGTCGCTTGTATGTAAAACGGAAGAACAGTTACCTGGTGAGTATTGCTATATAAACATCACCACGTTATAATCGAATACAACTCAGTTTCAATTATCGTTTCGTCTAACCATTTAACCTTCTGTTCGATTCAGTCGCTAGTATGTGTAACGGAAGTACCGTCACCTGGTTAGTATCACTATATATACAGTTTTGCGATATAATCGGATACCACCCAGATACATTGATTGTTTAGACTATCCATTCAACTTTCTGTTCGTTTCGGTCGCTCGTATGTGAAACGGGAATACCGTCACCTAGTGTGTATAACTATATACACAGCATAACATCAAAATCGAATACAACCCATATACTATCCATTCAACCTTCTGTTCGATTCGGTTGCTCGTATGTATAACGGAAGAACAGTAACCTGGTGAGTATTTCTATTTAAACATCACCACGATATAATAGAATACAACTCAGTTTCAATTATCGTTTCGTCTAACCATTTAACCTTCTGTTCGATTCAGTCGCTAGTATGTGTAACGGAAGAACAGTTACCTGGTGAGTATAACTATATAAACATAATCGAATACAACCCAGATACGATGATTGTTCAATCTATCCATTTGACCTTCTGCTCGATTCGGTCGCTTGTATGTGAAAACGAAAGAACAGTCACCTGGTGAGAATTTCTATATAAACATCACCACGATATAATCGAATACAACTCAGTTTCAATTATCGTTTCGTCTAACCATTTAACCTTCTGTTCGATTCAGTCGCTAGTATGTGTAACGGAAGTACCGTCACCTGGTTAGTATCACTATATATAAAGTATTGCGATATAATCGGATACCACCCAGATACATTGATTGTTCAGACTATCCATTCAACTTTCTGTTCGTTTCGGTCGCTCGTATGTGAAACGGGAATACCGTCACCTAGTGTGTTTAACTATATACACAGCATAACATCATAATCGAATACAACCCAGATACTATCCATTCAACTTTCTGTTCGTTTTGGTCGCTCGTATGTATAACGGAAAAACAGTTACCTGGTGAGTATAACTATATAAACATAATCGAATACAACCCAGATACGATGATTGTTCAATCTATCCATTTAACCTTCTGCTCGATTCGGTCGCTTGTATGTGAAAACGAAAGAACAGTTACCTGGTGAGTATTACTATAAAAACATAATCGAAAACAACCCAGATACGATGATTGTTCAATCTATCCATTCAACCTTCTGTTCGATTGGGTCGCTCGTATGTATAACGCAAGAACAGTCACCTGGTGAGTATTACTATATAAACATCACCACGATATAATCGAATACAACTCAGTTACAATTATCGTTCCGTCTATCCATCCAACCTAATATTCGATTCGGACGCTCGGATTTGTAACGAAAGAACCGTTACATGATAGGTGTAACTGAATATACAGCATAACGATATATTCGGATACAACCCAGATACAATTATTGTTCAATCAATCCATTCAACCTTATGTTCGATTCAGTCGCTCGTATGTATAACGAAAGAACAGTTACCTGGTGAGTATAACTATATAAACATAATCGAATACAACCCAGATACGATGATTGTTCAATCTATACTAAATTCAACCTTCTGCTCGATTCGGTCGCTTGTATGTAAAACGGAAGAACAGTTACCTGGTGAGTATTTCTATATAAACATCACCACGATATAATAGAATACAACTCAGTTACAATTATCGTTTCGTCTAACCATTTAACCTTCTGTTCGATTCAGTCGCTAGTATGTGTAACTGAAGTACCGTCACCTGGTTAGTATCACTATATATACAGTATTGCGATATAATCGGATACCACCCAGATACATTGATTGTTCAGACTATCCATTCAACTTTCTGTTCGTTTCGGTCGCTCGTATGTGAAACGGGAATACCGTCACCTAGTGTGTTTAACTATATACACAGCATAACATCATAATCGAATACAACCCAGATACTATCCATTCAACCTTCTGTTCGATTCGGTTGCTCGTATGTATAACGGAAGAACAGTAACCTGGTTAGTATTTCTATATAAACATCACCACGATATAATAGAATACAACTCAGTTACAATTATCGTTTTGTCTAACCATTTAACCTTCTGTTCGATTCAATCGCTAGTATGCGTAACGGAAGTACCGTCACCTGGTTAGTATCACTATATATAAAGTATTGCGATATAATCGGATACCACCCAGATACATTGATTGTTCAGACTATCCATTCAACTTTCTGTTCGTTTCGGTAGCTCGTATGTGAAACGGGAATACCGTCACCTAGTGTGTTTAACTATATACACAGCATAACATCATAATCGAATACAACCCATATACTATCCATTCAACCTTCTGTTCAATTCAGTCGCTCGTATGTATAACGGAAGAACAGTTACCTGGTGAGTATAACTATATAAACATAATCGAATACAACCCAGATACGATGATTGTTCAATCTATACTGAATTCAACCTTCTACTCGATTCGGTCGCTTGTATGTAAAACGGAAGAACAGTTACCTGGTGAGTATTGCTATATAAACATCATCAAGATATCATCGAATACAACTCAGATACAATTATCGTTTCGTCTAACCATTTAACCTTCTGTTCGATTCAGTCGCTAGTATGTGTAACGGAAGAACAGTTACCTGGTGAGTATAACTATATAAACATAATCGAATACAACCCAGATACGATGATTGTTCAATCTATCCATTTGAACTTCTGCTCGATTCGGTCGCTTGTATGTGAAAACGAAAGAACAGTTACCTGGTGAGTATTTCTATATAAACATCACCACGATATAATCGAATACAACTCAGTTCCAATTATCGTTTCGTCTAACCATTTGACCTTCTGTTCGATTCAGTCGCTAGTATGTGTAACGGAAGTACCGTCACCTGGTTAGTATCACTATATATACAGTATTGCGATATAATCAGATACCACCCAGATACATTGATTGTTCAGACTATCCATTCAACTTTCTGTTCGTTTCAGTTGCTCGTATGTGAAACGGGAATACCGTCAGCTAGTGTGTATAACTATATACACAGCATAACATCATAATCGAATACAACTCATATACTATCCATTCAACGTTCTGTTCGATTCGGTTGCTCGTATGTATAACGGAAGAACAGTTAACTGGTGAGTATAACTATATAAACATCACCACGATATAATAGAATACAACTCAGTTACAATTATCGTTTCGTCTAACCATTTAACCTTCTGTTCGATTCAGTCGCTATTATGTGTAACGGTAGTACCGTCACCTGGTATGTATCACTATATATACAGTATTGCGATATAATCGGATACCACCCTGATACATTGATTGTTCAGACTATCCATTCAACTTTCTGTTCGTTTCGGTCGCTCGTATGTGAAACAAGAATACCGTCACCTAGTGTGTATAACTATATACACAGCATAACATCATAATCGAATACAACCCATATACTATCCATTCAACCTTCTGTTCAATTCAGTCGCTCGTATGTGTAACGGAAGAACAGTTACCTGGTGAGTATAACTATATAAACATAATCGAATACAACCCAGATACGATGATTGATCAATCTATCCATTTGACATTCTGCTCGATTCGGTCGCTTGTATGTGAAAACGAAAGAACAGTTACCTGGTGAGTATTTCTATATAAACATCACCACGATATAATAGTATACAACTCAGTTACAATTATCGTTTCGTCTAACCATTTAACCTTCTGTTCGATTCAGTCGCTAGTATGTGTAACGGAAGAACAGTTACCTGGTGAGTATAACTATATAGACATTATCGAATACAACCCAGATACGATGATTGTTCAATCTATCTATTCAACCTCCTGCTCGATTCGGTCGCTTGTATGTAAAACGGAAAAACAGTTACCTGGTGAGTATTGCTATATAAACATCACCACGATATAATCGAATGCAACTCAGTTTCAATTATCGTTTCGTCTAACCATTCAACCTTCTGTTTGATTCAGTCGCTAGTATGTGTAACGGAAGAACCGTCACCTGGTTAGTATCACTATATATACAGTATTGCGATATGATCGGATACCACCCAGATACATTGATTGTTCAGACTATCCATTCAACTTTCTGTTCGTTTTCGTCGCTCGTATGTATAACGGAAAAACAGTTACCTGGTGAGTATAACTATATAAACATAATCGAATACAACCCAGATACGATGATTGTTCAATCTATCCATTTAACCTTCTGCTCGATTCGGTCGCTTGTATGTGAAAACGAAAGAACAGTTACCTGGTGAGTATTACTATAAAAACATAATCGAAAACAACCCAGATACGATGATTGTTCAATCTATCCATTCAACCTTCTGTTCGATTGGGTCGCTCGTATGTATAACGCAAGAACAGTCACCTGGTGAGTATTACTATATAAACATCACCACGATATAATCGAATACAACTCAGTTACAATTATCGTTCCGTCTATCCATCCAACCTAATATTCGATTCGGACGCTCGGATGTGTAACGAAAGAACCGTTACATGATAGGTGTAACTGAATATACAGCATAACGATATATTCGGATACAACCCAGATACAATGATTGTTCAATCAATCCATTCAACCTTATGTTCGATTCAGTCGCTCGTATGTATAACGAAAGAACAGTTACCTGGTGAGTATAACTATATAAACATAATCGAATACAACCCAGATACGATGATTGTTCAATCTATACTAAATTCAACCTTCTGCTCGATTCGGTCGCTTGTATGTAAAACGGAAGAACAGTTACCTGGTGAGTATTGCTATATAAACATCATCACGTTATCATCGAATACAACTCAGATACAATTATCGTTTCGTCTAACCATTTAACCTTCCGTTCGATTCAGTCGCTAGTATGTGTAACGGAAGTACCGTCACCTGGTTAGTATCACTATATATACAGTATTGCGATATAATCGGATACCACCCAGATACATTGATTGTTCAGACTATCCATTCAACTTTCTGTTCGTTTCGGTCGCTCGTATGTGAAACGGGAATACCGTCACCTAGTGTGTTAAACTATATACACAGCATAACATCATAATCGAATACAACCCAGATACTATCCATTCAACCTTCTGTTCGATTCGGTTGCTCGTATGTATAACGGAAGAACAGTAACCTGGTGAGTATTTCTATATAAACATCACCACGATATAATAGAATACAACTCAGTTACAATTATCGTTTTGTCTAACCATTTAACCTTCTGTTCGATTCAATCGCTAGTATGTGTAACGGAAGAACCGTCACCTGGTTAGTATCACTATATATAAAGTATTGCGATATAATCGGATACCACCCAGATACATTGATTGTTCAGACTATCCATTCAACTTTCTGTTCGTTTCGGTCGCTCGTATGTGAAACGGGAATACCGTCACCTAGTGTGTTTAACTATATACACAGCATAACATCATAATCGAATACAACCCAGATACTATCCATTCAACCTTCTGTTCGATTCGGTTGCTCGTATGTATAACGGAAGAACAGTAACCTGGTGAGTATTTCTATATAAACATCACCACGATATAATAGAATACAACTCAGTTACAATTATCGTTTCGTCTAACCATTCAACCTTCTGTTCGATTCAGTCGCTAGTATGTGTAACGGAAGTACCGTCACCTGGTATGTATCACTATATATACAGTATTGCGATATAATCGGATACCATAAGATACATTGATTGTTCAGACTATCCATTCAACTTTCTGTTCGTTTCGGTCGTTCGTATGTAAAACAAGAATACCGTCACCTAGTGTGTATAACTATATACACAGCATAACATCATAATCGAATACAACCCATATACTATCCATTCAACCTTCTGTTCAATTCAGTCGCTCGTATGTATAACGGAAGAACAGTTACCTGGTGAGTATAACTATATAAACATAATCGAATACAACCCAGATACGATGATTGTTCGATCTATACTGAATTCAACCTTCTGCTCGATTCGGTCGCTTGTATGTAAAACGGAAGAATAGTTACCTGGTGAGTATTGCTATATAAACATCATCAAGATATCATCGAATACAACTCAGATACAATTATCGTTTCGTCTAACCATTTAACCTTCTGTTCGATTCAGTCGCTAGTATGTGTAACGGAAGAACAGTTACCTGGTGAGTATAACTATATAAACATAATCGAATACAACCCAGATACGATGATTGTTCAATCTATCCATTTGAACTTCTGCTCGATTCGGTCGCTTGTATGTGAAAACGAAAGAACAGTTACCTGGTGAGTATTTCTATATAAACATCACCACGATATAATCGAATACAACTCAGTTTCAATTATCGTTTCGTCTAACCATTTAACCTTCTGTTCGATTCAGTCGCTAGTATGTGTAACGGAAGTACCGTCACCTGGTTAGTATCACTATATATACAGTATTGCGATATAATCAGATACCACCCAGATACATTGATTGTTCAGACTATCCATTCAACTTTCTGTTCGTTTCAGTTGCTCGTATGTGAAACGGGAATACCGTCACCTAGTGTGTATAACTATATACACAGCATAACATCATAATCGAATACAACTCATATACTATCCATTCAACCTTCTGTTCGATTCGGTTGCTCGTATGTATAACGGAAGAACAGTTACCTGGTGAGTATAACTATATAAACATCACCACGATATAATAGAATACAACTCAGTTACAATTATCGTTTCGTCTAACCATTTAACCTTCTGTTCGATTCAGTCGCTTTTATGTGTAACGGAAGTACCGTCACCTGGTATGTATCACTATATATACAGTATTGCGATATAATCGGATACCACCCTGATACATTGATTGTTCAGACTATCCATTCAACTTTCTGTTAGTTTCGGTCGCTCGTATGTGAAACAAGAATACCGTCACCTAGTGTGTATAACTATATTCACAGCATAACATCATAATCGAATACAACCCAGATACTATCCATTCAACCTTCTGTTCGATTCGGTTGCTCGTATGTATAACGGAAGAACAGTAACCTGGTGAGTATTTCTATATAAACATCACCACGATATAATAGAATACAACTCAGTTACAATTATCGTTTTGTCTAACCATTTAACCTTCTGTTCGATTCAATCGCTAGTATGTGTAACGGAAGTACCGTCACCTGGTTAGTATCACTATATATAAAGTATTGCGATATAATCGGATACCACCCAGATACATTGATTGTTCAGACTATCCATTCAACTTTCTGTTCGTTTCGGTCGCTCGTATGTGAAACGGGAATACCGTCACCTAGTGTGTTTAACTATATACACAGCATAACATCATAATCGAATACAACCCAGATACTATCCATTCAACCTTCTGTTCGATTCGGTTGCTCGTATGTATAACGGAAGAACAGTAACCTGGTGAGTATTTCTATATAAACATCACCACGATATAATAGAATACAACTCAGTTACAATTATCGTTTCGTCTAACCATTCAACCTTCTGTTCGATTCAGTCGCTAGTATGTGTAACGGAAGTACCGTCACCTGGTATGTATCACTATATATACAGTATTGCGATATAATCGGATACCATAAGATACATTGATTGTTCAGACTATCCATTCAACTTTCTGTTCGTTTCGGTCGTTCGTATGTAAAACAAGAATACCGTCACCTAGTGTGTATAACTATATACACAGCATAACATCATAATCGAATACAACCCATATACTATCCATTCAACCTTCTGTTCAATTCAGTCGCTCGTATGTATAACGGAAGAACAGTTACCTGGTGAGTATAACTATATAAACATAATCGAATACAACCCAGATACGATGATTGTTCGATCTATACTGAATTCAACCTTCTGCTCGATTCGGTCGCTTGTATGTAAAACGGAAGAATAGTTACCTGGTGAGTATTGCTATATAAACATCATCAAGATATCATCGAATACAACTCAGATACAATTATCGTTTCGTCTAACCATTTAACCTTCTGTTCGATTCAGTCGCTAGTATGTGTAACGGAAGAACAGTTACCTGGTGAGTATAACTATATAAACATAATCGAATACAACCCAGATACGATGATTGTTCAATCTATCCATTTGAACTTCTGCTCGATTCGGTCGCTTGTATGTGAAAACGAAAGAACAGTTACCTGGTGAGTATTTCTATATAAACATCACCACGATATAATCGAATACAACTCAGTTTCAATTATCGTTTCGTCTAACCATTTAACCTTCTGTTCGATTCAGTCGCTAGTATGTGTAACGGAAGTACCGTCACCTGGTTAGTATCACTATATATACAGTATTGCGATATAATCAGATACCACCCAGATACATTGATTGTTCAGACTATCCATTCAACTTTCTGTTCGTTTCAGTTGCTCGTATGTGAAACGGGAATACCGTCACCTAGTGTGTATAACTATATACACAGCATAACATCATAATCGAATACAACTCATATACTATCCATTCAACCTTCTGTTCGATTCGGTTGCTCGTATGTATAACGGAAGAACAGTTACCTGGTGAGTATAACTATATAAACATCACCACGATATAATAGAATACAACTCAGTTACAATTATCGTTTCGTCTAACCATTTAACCTTCTGTTCGATTCAGTCGCTTTTATGTGTAACGGAAGTACCGTCACCTGGTATGTATCACTATATATACAGTATTGCGATATAATCGGATACCACCCTGATACATTGATTGTTCAGACTATCCATTCAACTTTCTGTTAGTTTCGGTCGCTCGTATGTGAAACAAGAATACCGTCACCTAGTGTGTATAACTATATACACAGCATAACATCATAATCGAATACAACCCATATACTATCCATTCAACCTTCTGTTCAATTCAGTCGCTCGTATGTGTAACGGAAGAACAGTTACCTGGTGAGTATAAAAATATAAACATAATCGAATACAACCCAGATACGATGATTGTTCAATCTATCCATTTGACCTTCTGCTCGATTCGGTCGCTTGTATGTGAAAACGAAAGAACAGTTACCTGGTGAGTATTTCTATATAAACATCACCACGATATAATCGAATACAACTCAGTTTCAATTATCGTTTCGTCTAACCATTTAACCTTCTGTTCGATTCAGTCGCTAGTATGTGTAACGGAAGAACAGTTACCTGGTGAGTATAACTATATAATCATAATCGAATACAACCCAGATACGATGATTGTTCAATCTATCCATTTGACCTTCTACTCGATTCGGGCGCTTGTATGTGAAAACGAAAGAACAGTTACCTGGTGAGTATTTCTATATAAACATCACCACGATATAATCGAATACAACTCAGTTTCAATTATCGTTTCGTCTAACCATTTAACCTTCTGTTCGATTCAGTCGCTAGTATGTGTAACGGAAGTACCGTCACCTGGTTAGTATCACTATATATACAGTATTGCGATATAATCGGATACCACCCAGATACATTGATTGTTCAGACTATCCATTCAACTTTCTGTTCGTTTCGGTCGCTCGTATGTGAAGGGGGAATACCGTCACCTAGTGTGTTTAACTATATACACAGCATAACATCATAATCGAATACAACCCAGATACTATCCATTCAACCTTCTGTTCGATTCGGTTGCTCGTATGTATAACGGAAGAACAGTAACCTGGTGAGTATTTCTATATAAACATCACCACGATATAATAGAATAAAACTCAGTTACAATTATCGTTTCGTCTAACCATTTAACCTTCTGTTCGATTCAGTCGCTAGTATGTGTAACGGAAGTACCGTCACCTGGTATGTATCACTATATATACAGTATTGCGATATAATCGGATACCACCCTGATACATTGATTGTTCAGACTATCCATTGAACTTTCTGTTCGTTTCGGTCGCTCGTATGTAAAACAAGAATACCGTCATCTAGTGTGTATAACTATATACACAGCATAACATCATAATCGAATACAACCCATATACTATCCATTCAACCTTCTGTTCAATTCAGTCGCTCGTATGTATAACGGAAGAACAGTTAACTGGTGAGTATAACTATATAAACATAATCGAATACAACCCAGATACGATGATTGTTCAATCTATACTGAATTCAACCTTCTGCTCGATTCGGTCGCTCGTATGTAAAACGGAAGAACAGTTACCTGGTGAGTATTGCTATATAAACATCATCACGATATCATCGAATACAACTCAGATACAATTATCATTTCGTCTAACCATTTAACCTTCTGTTCGATTCAGTCGCTAGTATGTGTAACGGAAGAACAGTTACCTGGTGAGTATAACTATATAAACATTATCGAATACAACCCAGATACGATGATTGTTCAATCTATCTATTCAACCTCCTGCTCGATTCGGTCGCTTGTATGTAAAACGGAAGAACAGTTACCTGGTGAGTATTGCTATATAAACATCATCACGATATCATCGAATACAACTCAGATACAATTATCGTTTTGTCTCACCATTTGACCTTCTGTTCGATTCAGTCGCTAGTATGTGTGACGGAAGTACCGTCACCTGGTTAGTATCACTATATATACAGTATTGCGATATAATCGGATACCACCCAGATACATTGATTGTTCAGACTATCCATTCAACTTTCTGTTCGTTTCGGTCTATCGTATGTAAAACAAGAATACCGTCACCTAGTGTGTATAACCATATACTCAGCATAACATCAAAATCGTATACAACCCATATACTATCCATTCAACCTTCTGTTCAATTCAGTCGCTCGTATGTATAACGGAAGAACAGTTACCTGGTGAGTATAACTATATAAACATAATCGAATACAACCCAGTTACGATGATTGTTCAATCTATCCATTTGACCTTCTGCTCGATTTGGTCGCTTGTATGTGAAAACGAAAGAACAGTAACCTGGTGAGTATTTCTATATAAACATCACCACGATATAATAGAATACAACTCAGTTACAATTATCGTTTCGTCTAACCATTTAACCTTCTGTTCGATTCAGTCGCTAGAATGTGTAACGGAAGTACCGTCACCTGGTTAGTATCACTATATATACAGTATTGCGATATAATCGGATACCACCCAGATACATTGATTGTTCAGACTATCCATTCAACTTTCTGTTCGTTTCGGTCGCTCGTATGTAAAACGGGAATACCGTCACCTAGTGTGTATAACAATATACACAGCATAACATCATAATCGAATACAACCCATATACTATCCATTCAACCTTCTGTTCGATTCGGTTGCTCGTATGTATAACGGATGAACAGTAACCTGGTGAGTATTTCTATTTAAACATCACCACGATATAATAGAATACAACTCAGTTACAATTATCGTTTCGTCTAACCATTTAACCTTCTGTTCGATTCAGTCGCTAGTATGTGTAACGGAAGTACCGTCACCTGGTATGTATCCCTATATATACAGTATTGCGATATAATCGGATACCACCCTGATACATTGATTGTTCAGACTATCCATTCAACTTTCTGTTCATTTCGGTCGCTCGTATGTAAAACAAGAATACCGTCACCTAGTGTGTATAACTATATACACAGCATAACATCATAATCGAATACAACCCATAAACTATCCATTCAACCTTCTGTTCAATTCAGTCGCTCGTATGTATAACGGAAGAACAGTTACCTGGTGAGTATAACTATATAAACATAATCGAATACAACCCAGATACGATGATTGTTCAATCTATCCATTTGACCTTCTGCTCGATTCGGTCGCTTGTATGTGAAAACGGAAGAACAGTTACCTGGTGAGTATTTCTATATAAACATCACCACGATATAATCGAATACAACTCAGTTTCAATTATCGTTTCGTCTAACCATTTAACCTTCTGTTCGATTCAGTCGCTAGTATGTGTAACGGAAGTACCGTCACCTGGTTAGTATCACTATATATACAGTATTGCGATATAATCGGATACCACTCAGATACATTGATTGTTCAGACTATCCATTCAACTTTCTGTTCGTTTCGGACGCTCGTATGTGAAACGGGAATACCGTCACCTAGTGTGTATAACTATATACACAGCATAACATCATAATCGAATACAACCCATATACTATCCATTCAACCTTCTGTTCGATTCGGTTGCTCGTATGTATAACGGAAGAACAGTAACCTGGTGAGTATTTCTATATAAACATCACCACGATATAATAGAATACAACTCAGTTACAATTATCGTTTCGTCTAACCATTTAACCTTCTGTTCGATTCAGTCGCTAGTATGTGTAACGGAAGTACCGTTACCTGGTATGTATCACTATATATACAGTATTGCGATATAATCGGATACCACCCTGATACATTGATTGTTCAGACTATCCATTCAACTTTCTGTTCGTTTCGGTCGCTCGTATGTAAAACAAGAATACCGTCACCTAGTGTGTATAACTATATACACAGCATAACATCATAATCGAATACAACTCATATACTATCCATTCAACCTTCTGTTCAATTCAGTCGCTCGTATGTATAACGGAAGAACAGTTACCTGGTGAGTATAACTATATAAACATAATCGAATACAACCCAGATACGATGATTGTTCAATCCATACTGAATTCAACCTTCTGTTCGATTCGGTCGCTTGTATGTAAAACGGAAGAACAGTTACCTGGTGAGTATTGCTATATAAACATCATCACGATATCATCGAATACAACTCAGATACAATTATCGTTTCGTCTAACCATTCAACCTTCTGTTCGATTCAGTCGCTAGTATGTGTAACGGAAGTACCGTCACCTGGTATGTATCACTATATATACAGTATTGCGATATAATCGGATACCACCCTGATACATTGATTGTTCAGACTATCCATTCAACTTTCTGTTCGTTTCGGTCGCTCGTATGTAAAACAAGAATACCGTCACCTAGTGTGTATAACTATATACACAGCATAACATCATAATCGAATACAACCCATATACTATCCATTCAACCTTCTGTTCAATTTAGTCGCTCGTATGTATAACTGAAGAACAGTTACCTGGTGGGTATAACTATATAAACATAATCGAATACAACCCAGATACGATGATTGTTCAATCTATACTGAATTCAACCTTCTGCTCGATTCGGTCGCTTGTATGTAAAACGGAAGAACAGTTACCTAGTGAGTATTGCTATATAAACATCATCAAGATATCATCGAATACAACTCAGATACAATTATCGTTTTGTCTCACCATTTGACCTTCAGTTCGATTTAGTCGCTAGTATGTGTGACGGAAGTACCGTCACCTGGTTAGTATCACTATATATACAGTATTGCGATATAATCGGATACCACCCAGATACATTGATTGTTCAGACTATCCATTCAACTTTCTGTTCGTTTCGGTCTCTCGTATGTAAAACAAGAATACCGTCACCTAGTGTGTATAACCATATACTCAGCATAACATCATAATCGTATACAACCCATATACTATCCATTCAACCTTCTGTTCAATTCAGTCGCTCGTATGTATAACGGAAGAACAGTTACCTGGTGAGTATAACTATATAAACATAATCGAATACAACCCAGTTACGATGATTGTTCAATCTATCCATTTGACCTTCTGCTCGATTTGGTCGCTTGTATGAGAAAACGAAAGAACAGTTACCTGGTGAGTATAACTATATACACATCACCACGATATAATAGAATACAACTCAGTTACAATTATCGTTTCGTCTAACCATTTAACCTTCTGTTCGATTCAGTCGCTATTATGTGTAACGGAAGTACCGTCACCTGGTATGTATCACTATATATACAGTATTGCGATATAATCGGATACCACCCAGATACATTGATTGTTCAGACTAACCATTCAACTTTCTATTCGTTTCGGTCTCTCGTATGTAAAACAAGAATACCGTCACCTAGTGTGTATAACCATATACACAGCATAACATCATAATCGAATACAACCCATATACTATCCATTCAACCTTCTGTTCAATTCAGTCGCTTGTATGTGTAACGGAAGAACAGTTACCTGGTGAGTATAAAAATATAATAAACATAATCGAATACAACCCAGATACGATGATTGTTCAATCTATCCATTTGACCTTCTGCTCGATTCGGTCGCTTGTATGTGAAAACGAAAGAACAGTTACCTGGTGAGTATTTCTATGTGAACATCACCACGATATAATCGAATACAACTCACTTTCAATTATCGTTTCGTCTAACCATTTAACCTTCTGTTCGATTCAGTCGCTAGTATGTGTAACGGAAGAACAGTTACCTGGTGAGTATAACTATATAATCATAATCGAATACAACCCAGATACGATGATTGTTCAATCTATCCATTTGACCTTCTGCTCGATTCGGTCGCTTGTATGTGAAAACGAAAGAACAGTTACCTGGTGAGTATTTCTATATAAACATCACCACGATATAATCGAATACAACTCAGTTTCAATTATCGTTTCGTCTAACCATTTAACCTTCTGTTCGATTCAGTCGCTAGTATGTGTAACGGAAGTACCGTCACCTGGTTAGTATCACTATATATACAGTATTGCGATATAATCGGATACCACCCAGATACATTGATTGTTCAGACTATCCATTCAACTTTCTGTTCGTTTCGGTCGCTCGTATGTGAAGGGGGAATACCGTCACCTAGTGTGTTTAACTATATACACAGCATAACATCATAATCGAATACAACCCAGATACTATCCATTCAACCTTCTGTTCGATTCGGTTGCTCGTATGTATAACGGAAGAACAGTAACCTGGTGAGTATTTCTATATAAACATCACCACGATATAATAGAATACAACTCAGTTACAATTATCGTTTCGTCTAACCATTTAACCTTCTGTTCGATTCAGTCGCTAGTATGTGTAACGGAAGTACCGTCACCTGGTATGTATCACTATATATACAGTATTGCGATATAATCGGATACCACCCTGATACATTGATTGTTCAGACTATCCATTCAACTTTCTGTTCGTTTCGGTCGCTCGTATGTAAAACAAGAATACCGTCATCTAGTGTGCATAACTATATACACAGCATAACATCATAATCGAATACAACCCATATACTATCCATTCAACCTTCTGTTCAATTCAGTCACTCGTATGTATAACGGAAGAACAGTTAACTGGTGAGTATAACTATATAAACATAATCGAATACAACCCAGATACGATGATTGTTCAATCTATCCATTTGAACTTCTGCTCGATTCGGTCGCTTGTATGTGAAAACGAAAGAACAGTTACCTGGTGAGTATTTCTATATAAACATCACCACGATATAATCGAATACAACTCAGTTTCAATTATCGTTTCGTCTAACCATTTAACCTTCTGTTCGATTCAGTCGCTAGTATGTGTAACGGAAGTACCGTCACCTGGTTAGTATCACTATATATACAGTATTGCGATATAATCAGATACCACCCAGATACATTGATTGTTCAGACTATCCATTCAACTTTCTGTTCGTTTCAGTTGCTCGTATGTGAAACGGGAATACCGTCACCTAGTGTGTATAACTATATACACAGCATAACATAATAATCGAATACAACCCATATACTATCCATTCAACCTTCTGTTCGATTCGGTTGCTCGTATGTATAACGGAAGAACAGTTACCTGGTGAGTATAACTATATAAACATCACCACGATATAATAGAATACAACTCAGTTACAATTATCGTTTCGTCTAACCATTTAACCTTCTGTTCGATTCAGTCGCTATTATGTGTAACGGAAGTACCGTCACCTGGTATGTATCACCATATATACAGTATTGCGATATAATCGGATACCACCCTGATACATTGATTGTTCAGACTATCCATTCAACTTTCTGTTCGTTTCGGTCGCTCGTATGTGAAACAAGAATACCGTCACCTAGTGTGTATAACTATATACACAGCATAACATCATAATCGAATACAACCCATATACTATCCATTCAACCTTCTGTTCAATTCAGTCGCTCGTATTTGTAACGGAAGAACAGTTACCTGGTGAGTATAACTATATAAACATAATCGAATACAACCCAGATACGATGATTGTTCAATCTATCCATTTGACCTTCTGCTCGATTCGGTCGCTCGTATGTGAAAACGAAAGAACAGTTACCTGGTGAGTATTTCTATATAAACATCACCACGATATAATCGAATACAACTCAGTTTCAATTATCGTTTCGTCGAACCATTTAACCTTCTGTTCGATTCAGTCGCTAGTATGTGTAACGGAAGAACAGTTACCTGGTGAGTATAACTATATAAACATAATCGAATACAATCCAAATACGATGATTGTTCAATCTATCCATTTGACCTTCTGCTCGATTCGGTCGCTTGTATGTAAAACTGAAGAACAGTTACTTGGTGAGTATTGCTATATAAACATCATCACGATATCATCGAATACAACTCAGATACAATTATCATTTCGTCTAACCATTTAACCTTCTGTTCGATTCAGTCGCTAGTATGTGTAACGGAAGAACAGTTACCTGGTGAGTATAACTATATAAACATTATCGAATACAACCCAGATACGATGATTGTTCAATCTATCTATTCAACCTCCTGCTCGATTCGGTCGCTTGTATGTAAAACGGAAGAACAATTACCTGGTGAGTATTGCTATATAAACATCATCACGATATCATCGAATACAACTCAGATACAATTATCGTTTTGTCTCACCATTTGACCTTCTGTTCGATTCAGTCGCTAGTATGTGTGACGGAAGTACCGTCACCTGGTTAGTATCACTATATATACAGTATTGCGATATAATCGGATACCACCCAGATACATTGATTGTTCAGACTATCCATTCAACTTTCTGTTCGTTTCGGTCGCTCGTATGTAAAACAAGAATACCGTCACCTAGTGTGTATAACCATATACTCAGCATAACATCATAATCGTATACAACCCATATACTATCCATTCAACCTTCTGTTCAATTCAGTCGCTCGTATGTATAACGGAAGAACAGTTACCTGGTGAGTATAACTATATAAACATAATCGAATACAACCCAGTTACGATGATTGTTCAATCTATCCATTTGACCTTCTGCTCGATTCGGTCGCTTGTATGTGAAAACGAAAGAACAGTAACCTGGTGAGTATTTCTATATAAACATCACCACGATATAATAGAATACAACTCAGTTACAATTATCGTTTTGTCTAACCATTTAACCTTCTGTTCGATTCAGTCGCTAGTATGTGTAACGGAAGTACCGTCACCTGGTTAGTATCACTATATATACAGTATTGCGATATAATCGGATACCACCCAGATACATTGATTGTTCAGACTATCCATTCAACTTTCTGTTCGTTTCGGTCGCTCGTATGTGAAACGGGAATACCGTCACCTAGTGTGTATAACTATATACACAGCATAACATCATAATCGAATACAACCCATATACTATCCATTCAACCTTCTGTTCGATTCGGTTGCTCGTATGTATAACGGAAGAACAGTAACCTGGTGAGTATTTCTATATAAACATCACCACGATATAATATAATACAACTCAGTTACAATTATCGTTTCGTCCAACCATTTAACCTTCTGTTCGATTCAGTCGCTAGTATGTGTAACGGAAGTACCGTCACCTGGTATGTATCACTATATATACAGTATTGCGATATAATCGGATACTACCCTGATACATTGATTGTTCAGACTATCCATTCAACTTTCTGTTCGTTTCGGTCGCTCGTATGTAAAACAAGAATACCGTCACCTAGTGTGTATAACTATATACACAGCATAACATCATAATCGAATACAACCCATATACTATCCATTCAACCTTCTGTTCAATTCAGTCGCTCGTATGTTTAACGGAAGAACAGTTACCTGGTGAGTATAACTATATAAACATAATCGAATACAACCCAGATACGATGATTGTTCAATCTATACTGAATTCAACCTTCTGCTCGATTCGGTCGCTTGTATGTAAAACAGAAGATGTTACCTGGTGAGTATTGCTATATAAACATCATCACGATATCATCGAATACAACTCAGATACAATTATCGTTTCGTCTAACCATTTAACCTTCTGTTCGATTCAGTCGCTAGTATGTGTAACGGAAGAACAGTTACCTGGTGAGTATAACTATATAAACATAATCGAATACAACCCAAATACGATGATTGTTCAATCTATCCATTTGACCTTCTGCTCGATTCGGTCGCTTGTATGTGAAAACGAAAGAACAGTTACCTGGTGAGTATTTCTATATAAACATCACCACGATATAATCGAATACAACTCAGTTTCAATTATCGTTTCGTCTAACCATTTAACCTTCTGTTCGATTCAGTCGCTAGTATGTGTAACGGAAGTACCGTCACCTGGTTAGTATCACTATATATACAGTATTGCGATATAATCGGATACCACCCAGATACATTGATTGTTCAGACTATCCATTCAACTTTCTGTTCGTTTCGTTCGCTTGTATGTGAAACGGGAATACCGTCACCTAGTGTGTATAACTATATACACAGCATAACATCATAATCGAATGCAACCCATATACTATCCATTCAACCTTCTGTTCGATTCGGTTGCTCGTATGTATAACGGAAGAACAGTAACCTGGTGAGTATTTCTATATAAACATCACCACGATATAATAGAATACAACTCAGTTACAATTATCGTTTCGTCTAACCATTTAACCTTCTGTTCGATTCAGTCGCTAGTATGTGTAACGGAAGTACCGTCACCTGGTATGTATCACTATATATACAGTATTGCGATATAATCGGATACCACCCTGATACATTGATTGTTCAGACTATCCATTCAACTTTCTGTTCGTTTCGGTCGCTCGTATGTAAAACAAGAATACCGTCACCTAGTGTGTATAACTATATACACAGCATAACATCATAATCGAATACAACCCAGATACTATCCATTCAACCTTCTGTTCGATTCGGTTGCTCGTATGTATAACGGAAGAACAGTAACCTGGTGAGTATTTCTATATAAACATCACCACGATATAATAGAATACAACTCAGTTACAATTATCGTTTCGTCTAACCATTTAACCTTCTGTTCGATTCAGTCGCTAGTATGTGTAACGGAAGTACCGTCACCTGGTATGTATCACTATATATACAGTATTGCGATATAATCGGATACCACCCTGATACATTGATTGTTCAGACTATCCATTCAACTTTCTGTTCGTTTCGGTCGCTCGTATGTAAAACGGGAATACCGTCACCTAGTGTGTATAACTATATACACAGCATAACATCATAATCGAATACAACCCATATACTATCCATTCAACCTTCTGTTCGATTCGGTTGCTCGTATGTATAACAGAAGAACAGTAACCTGGTGAGTATTTCTATATAAACATCACCACGATATAATAGAATACAACTCAGTTACAATTATCGTTTCGTCTAACCATTTAACCTTCTGTTCGATTCAGTAGCTAGTATGTGTAACGGAAGTACCGTCACCTGGTATGTATCACTATATATACAGTATTGCGATATAATCGGATACCACCCTGATACATTGATTGTTCAGACTATCCATTCAACTTTCTGTTCGTTTCGGTCGCTCGTATGTAAAACAAGAATACCGTCACCTAGTGTGTATAACTATATACACAGCATAACATCATAATCGAATACAACCCATATACTCTCCATTCAACCTTCTGTTCAATTCAGTCGCTCGTATGTATAACGGAAGAACAGTTACCTGGTGAGTATAACTATGTAAACATAATCGAATACAACCCAGATACGATGGTTGTTCAATCTATACTGAATTCAACCTTCTGCTCGATTCGGTCGCTTGTATGTAAAACGGAAGAACAGTTACCAGGTGAGTATTGCTATATAAACATCATCACGATATCATCGAATACAACTCAGATACAATTATCGTTTTGTCTAACCATTTAACCTTCTGTTCGATTCAGTCGCTAGTATTTGTAACGGAAGTACCGTCACCTGGTTAGTATCACTATATATACAGTATTGCGATATAATCGGATACCACCCAGATACATTGATTGTTCAGACTATCCATTCAACTTTCTGTTCGTTTCGGTCGCTCGTATGTGAAACGGGAATACCGTCACCTAGTGTGTTTAACTATATACACAGCATAACATCATAATCGAATACAACCCATATACTATCCATTAAACCTTCTGTTCAATTCAGTCGCTCGTATGTATAACGAAAGAACAGTTACCTGGTGAGTATAACTATATAAACATACTCGAATACAACCCATATACGATGATTGTTCAATCTATACTAAATTCAACCTTCTGCTCGATTCGGTCGCTTGTATGTAAAACGGAAGAACAGTTACCTGGTGAGTATTGCTATATAAACATCATCACGTTATCATCGAATACAACTCAGATACAATTATCGTTTCGTCTAACCATTTAACCTTCTGTTCGATTCAGTCGCTAGTATGTGTAACGGAAGTACCGTCACCTGGTTAGTATCACTATATATACAGTATTGCGATATAATCGGATACCACCCAGATACATTGATTGTTCAGACTAAGAATTTATGGATACATTGCACTATGCTATAAACTCAAATTGCCAAATAATAGAGAAGAATAACTGCAGGTTAGTAGATGAAAGACGCCACTGGCATGATACTGAAATTCATAACAGAGGTAAGCAACTGAAAAACATTTATTTTGCCACCAAGAATATGTCCGAAAAGGAGGCATGGGATTATTATCGATGTCGTAAAAAAGAGTATAATCGCTTGATTCAGAATAAAAAAAGGGAACATAATCAAAATATAATCAGGAACAGTAATAACAAACAAAAAACCATATGGAGTATTGTCAACAATACTATAGGTAGAAAACAAAAGTTTGAAGAAATACAGTTGAAGGTAAACAACAAAAAAATAACTGACAATAAAGAACTTTCACAATGCTTTGCAACAAATTTTAATGAGAAAAACAAAGAGCTACAAAATATGTTTGTTATAGACAACAACAACTGTACATGCTCCTCTAATTGGTCTAAAAATAGTTTTGCTTATTTTCCAACTACAGCAACTGAAATTCTAGAAGTCATTAGAAGTATAAAAAACAAAAACTCTGTAGGTGATGATCAAATAAATATAAAAGTATTAAAACATTTACAAGACGTAATATCTGAGCCCCTGGCTCACCTAATCAATCTATCTTTTGAAACAGGAATCTTTCCTCATGACTTAAAATTAAGTAAAGTAATTCCTATTTATAAAAAATTAGATGCTACCTGTGCTGATAACTACAGACCAATTTCACTGTTAAATGTCATTTCAAAAATATTTGAGCGTACATATCACAGTAGACTCATAGATTTCATAGAAAAATTCAGTATTTTGTCCACTAATCAATATGGCTTTCGATCGGGAAGATCTACAGAAGGAGCAGTACTTGAATTCATGAATATTGTATATAAGTATCTAGACAAGGGACTGACAGTTGCAGGTGTTTTCTTTGACCTCTCGAGAGCATTCGACAGCCTCAATATTAAATTTCTCAAAGATAAATTATACGCTATTGGTATAAGAGGTCCTATGCTTGACTTACTAGGTTCATATTTATCTGAGCGCAGGTTTTATGTTCAGATAAAAGACGAGAAATCTGATATATTTAATACAGATATGGGCGTCCCACAGGGATCTGTGCTGGGTCCACTTCTGTTTCTTATCTTCATTAATGATCTACCCGAATTACTTAACGATAAGCTAATAATGTATGCAGACGATTCCTCGGTGGTAGTTGCTGCGCAGACTCCTGAGGTAATGTATCAGAAAACAAAACATGTAGTCAATACGTTTCAGAAATGGTGTGATCAAAATTCGATTAAATTAAATCTTGATAAGACTACATATATGAACTTTAGATACAGAAGGAATTCTTCACGCATCACCATTTCTGATATCACCCATGTATCACAAATTAAATTTTTGGGCGTTCATTTAGATGAGTTTGTGAGTTGGGACAAGCACATAGAGCATATCAGTAAGAAACTTAGCTCAGCATTTTATGCCATTGTACAATTGAAGAAAACATTGAACTTGAGTACTCTCATTAGTGTATACTATTCATTAGTTTATAGTCATATTTCATACAATGTCTGTATATGGGGTAATGCTGTTAACTCAGAGAAAGTATTTATCATACAGAAAAGAATAATTAGACTTATCTTCGATATCCCACATGGTAGCACTTGTAGGCATGCCTTCAAAAAGAATAATATCCTAACCCTACCATCTATTCTCATATTAAAAACTCTCGTTTATGTTAAAAACAACTCGCATTGGTTTATTAAACATACTGATTATCACAGATATTATACCAGGAATGCCCATGATTTTGATATCATGAGACACAATCTATCTCGTACTGAAAAATCCCCGGACTATTTGGGAGTCAAACTCTACAATCATCTACCTCGAGAAATCAGAGAATTGAATCTAACCAAATTCAAATCGTCAATAAAGCGCATATTAACTCAAGGGGCTTTTTATAATCTGAATGAGTACTATGAATCCAGCTTGCTATAATGGTATATAGTGTATGAAATTTGATGTGCGTACCCCAAATTGTCAATTAGTGTTATTTTACTCCAATTATCTGTATATTTTTGTTTATATATATATTTTTATTATTTTTATCTTATGTGTAAATTTCATTCTTTTTAATCTTAGGTATAAATTTTAATCTTAAATAATGTCTAAGCTTATTTTTAAAACTGACGTGTATATCCATCTACGGATGGCTGCTGTAAGCTAATACGAATAAATATTATTATTATTATTATTATTATCCATTCAACTTTCTGTTCGTTTCGGTCGCTCGTATGTGAAACGGGAATACCGTCACCTAGTGTGTTTAACTATATACACAGCATAACATCATAATCGAATACAACCCAGATACTATCCATTCAACCTTCTGTTCGATTCGGTTGCTCGTATGTATAACGGAAGAACAGTAACCTGGTGAGTACTTCTATATAAACATCACCACGATATAATAGAATACAACTCAGTTACAATTATCGTTTTGTCTAACCATTTAACCTTCTGTTCGATTCAATCGCTAGTATGTGTAACGGAAGTACCGTCACCTGGTTAGTATCACTATATATACAGTATTGCGATATAATCGGAAACCACCCAGATACATTGATTGTTCAGACTATCCATTCAACTTTCTGTTCGTTTCGGTCGCTCGTATGTGAAACAAGAATACCGTCACCTAGTGTGTTTAACTATATACACAGCATAACATCATAATCGAATACAACCCAGATACTATCCATTCAACCTTCTGTTCGATTCGGTTGCTCGTATGTATAACGGAAGAACAGTAACCTGGTGAGTATTTCTATATAAACATCACCACAATATAATAGAATACAACTCAGTTACAATTATCGTTTCGTCTAACCATTCAACCTTCTGTTCGATTCAGTCGCTAGTATGTGTAACGGAAGTACCGTCACCTGGTATGTATCACTATATATACAGTATTGCGATATAATCGGATACCACCCTGATACATTGATTGTTCAGACTATCCATTCAACTTTCTGTTCGTTTCGGTCGCTCGTATGTGAAACAAGAATACCGTCACCTAGTGTGTATAACTATATACACAGCATTACATCATAATCGAAAACAACCCATATACTATCCATTCAACCTTCTGTTCAATTCAGTCGCTCGTATGTATAACGGAAGAACAGTTACCTGGTGAGTATAACTATATAAACATAATCGAATACAACCCAGATACGATGATTGTTCAATCTATCCATTTGAACTTCTGCTCGATTCGGTCGCTTGTATGTGAAAACGAAAGAACAGTTACCTGGTGAGTATTTCTATATAAACGTCACCACTATATAATCGAATACAACTCAGTTTCAATTATCGTTTCGTCTAACCATTTAACCTTCTGTTCGATTCAGTCGCTAGTATGTGTAACGGAAGTACCGTCACCTGGTTAGTATCACTATATATACAGTATTGCGATATAATCAGATACCACCCAGATACATTGATTGTTCAAACTATCCATTCAACTTTCTGTTCGTTTCAGTTGCTCGTATGTGAAACGGGAATACCGTCACCTAGTGTGTATAACTATATACACAGCATAACATCATAATCGAATACAACCCATATACTATCCATTCAACCTTCTGTTCGATTCGGTTGCTCGTATGTATAACGGAAGAACAGTTACCTGGTGAGTATAACTATATAAACATCACCACGATATAATAGAATACAACTCAGTTACAATTATCGTTTCGTCTAACCATTTAACCTTCTGTTCGATTCAGTCGCTATTATGTGTAACGGAAGTACCGTCACCTGGTATGTATCACTATATATACAGTATTGCGATATAATCGGATACCACCCTCATACATTGATTGTTCAGACTATCCATTCAACTTTCTGTTCGTTTCGGTCGCTCGTATGTAAAACAAGAATACCGTCAACTAGTGTGTATAACTATATACACAGCATAACATCATAATCGAATACAACCCATATACTATCCATTCAACCTTCTGTTCAATTCAGTCGCTCGTATGTGTAACGGAAGAACAGTTACCTGGTGAGTATAACTATATAAACATAATCGAATACAACCCAGATACGATGATTGTTCGATCTATCCATTTGACCTTCTGCTCGATTCGGTCGCTTGTATGTGAAAACGAAAGAACAGTTACCTGGTGGGTATTTCTATATAAACATCATCACGATATAATCGAATACAACTCAGTTTCAATTATCGTTTCGTCTAACCATTTAACCTTCTGTTCGATTCAGTCGCTAGTATGTGTAACGGAAGAACAGTTACCTGGTGAGTATACCTATATAAACATAATCGAATACAACCCAGATACGATTATTGTTCAATCTATCCATTTGACCTTCTGCTCGATTCGGTCGCTTGTATGTGAAAACGAAAGAACAGTTACCTGGTGAGTATTGCTATATAAACATCATCACGTTATCATCGAATACAACTCAGATACAATTATCGTTTCGTCTAACCATTTAACCTTCTGTTCGATTCAATCGCTAGTATGTGTAACGGAAACACCGTCACCTGGTTAGTATCACTATATATACAGTATTGCGATATAATCGGATACCACCCAGATACATTGATTGTTCTGTTCGTTTCGGTCGCTCGTATGTAAAACAAGAATACCGTCACCTAGTGTGTATAACTATATACACAGCATAACATCATAATCGAATACAACCCATATACTATCCATTCAACCTTCTGTTCAATTCAGTCGCTCGTATGTATAACGGAAGAACAGTTACCTGGTGAGTATAACTATATAAACATAATCGAATACAACCCAGATACGATGATTGTTCAATCTATCCATTTGAACTTCTGCTCGATTCGGTCGCTTGTATGTGAAAACGAAAGAACAGTTACCTGGTGAGTATTTCTATATAAACATCACCACGATATAATCGAATACAACTCAGTTTCAATTATCGTTTCGTCTAACCATTTAACCTTCTGTTCGATTCAGTCGCTAGTATGTGTAACGGAAGTACCGTCACCTGGTTAGTATCACTATATATACAGTATTGCGATATAATCAGATACCACCCAGATACATTGATTGTTCAGACTATCCATTCAACTTTCTGTTCGTTTCAGTTGCTCGTATGTGAAACGGGAATACCGTCACCTAGTGTGTATAACTATATACACAGCATAACATCATAATCGAATACAACCCATATACTATCCATTCAACCTTCTGTTCGATTCGGTTGCTCGTATGTATAACGGAAGAACAGTTACCTGGTGAGTATAACTATATAAACATCACCACGATATAAAAGAATACAACTCAGTTACAATTATCGTTTCGTCTAACCATTTAACCTTCTGTTCGATTCAGTCGCTATTATGTGTAACGGAAGTACCGTCACCTGGTATGTATCACTATATATAAAGTATTGCGATATAATCGTATACCACCCTGATACATTGATTGTTCAGACTATCCATTCAACTTTCTGTTCGTTTCGGTCGCTCGTATGTGAAACGGGGATACCGTCACCTAGTGTGTTCAACTATATACACAGCATAACATCATAATCGAATACAACCCAGATACTATCCATTCAACCTTCTGTTCGATTCGGTTGCTCGTATGTATAACGGAAGAACAGTAACCTGGTGAGTATTTCTATATAAACATCACCACGATATAATAGAATACAACTCAGTTACAATTATCGTTTTGTCTAACCATTTAACCTTCTGTTCGATTCAATCGCTAGTATGTGTAACGAAAGTACCGTCACCTGGTTAGTATCACTATATTTACAGTATTGCGATATAATCGGATACCACCCAGATACATTGATTGTTCAGACTATCCATTCAACTTTCTGTTCGTTTCGGTCGCTCGTATGTGAAACGGGAATACCGTCACCTAGTGTGTTTAACTATATACACAGCATAACATCATAATCGAATACAACCCATATACTATCCATTCAACCTTCTGTTCAATTCAGTCGCTCGTATGTATAACGGAAGAACAGTTACCTGGTGAGTATAATTATATAAACATAATCGAATACAACCCAGATACGATGATTGTTCAATCTATCCATTTGAACTTCTGCTCGATTCGGTCGCTTGTATGTGAAAACGAAAGAACAGTTACCTGGTGAGTATTTCTATATAAACATCACCACGATATAATCGAATACAACTCAGTTTCAATTATCGTTTCGTCTAACCATTTAACCTTCTGTTCGATTCAGTCGCTAGTATGTGTAACGGAAGTACCGTCACCTGGTTAGTATCACTATATATACAGTATTGCGATATAATCAGATACCACCCAGATACATTGATTGTTCAGACTATCCATTCAACTTTCTGTTCGTTTCAGTTGCTCGTATGTGAAACGGGAATACCGTCACCTAGTGTGTATAACTATATACACAGCATAACATCATAATCGAATACAACCCATATACTATCCATTCAACCTTCTGTTCAATTCAGTCGCTCGTATGTGTAACGGAAGAACAGTTACTTGGTGAGTATAACCATATAAACATAATCGAATACAACCCAGATACGATGATTGTTCAATCTATCCATTTGACCTTCTGCTCGATTCGGTCGCTTGTATGTGAAAACGAAAGAACAGTTACCTGGTGAGTATTTCTATATAAACATCACCACGATATAATCGAATACAACTCAGTTTCAATTATCGTTTCGTCTAACCATTTAACCTTCTGTTCGATTCAGTCGCTAGTATGTGTAACGGAAGAACAGTTACCTGGTGAGTATAACTATATAAACATAATCGAATACAACCCAGATACGATGATTGTTCAATCTATCCATTTGACCTTCTGCTCGATTCGGTCGCTTGTATGTGAAAACGAAAGAACAGTTACCTGGTGAGTATTTCTATATAAACATCACCACGATATAATCGGATACAACTCAGTTTCAATTATCGTTTCGTCTAACCATTTAACCTTCTGTTCGATTCAGTCGCTAGAATGTAACGGAAGTACCGTCACCTGGTTAGTATCACTATATATACAGTATTGCGATATAATCGGATACCACCCAGATACATTGATTGTTCAGACTATATATTCAACTTTCTATTCGTTTCGGTCGCTCGTATGTGAAGGGGAAATACCGTCACCTAGTGTGTTTAACTATATACACAGCATAACATCATAATCGAATACAACCCAGATACTATCCATTCAACCTTCTGTTCGATTCGGTTGCTCGTATGTATAACGGAAGAACAGTAACCTGGTGAGTATTTCTATATAAACATCACCACGATATAATAGAATACAACTCAGTTACAATTATTGTTTCGTCTAACCATTTAACCTTCTGTTCGATTCAGTCGCTAGTATGTGTAACGGAAGTACCGTCACCTGGTTAGTATCACTATATATACAGTAATGCGATATAATCGGATACCACCCAGATACATTGAATGTTCAGACTATCCATTCAACTTTCTGTTCGTTTCGGTCGCTCGTATGTAAAACGGGAATACCGTCACCTAGTGTGTATAACTATATACACAGCATAACATCATAATCGAATACAACCCATATACTATCCATTCAACCTTCTGTTCGATTCAGTTGCTCGTATGTATAACGGATGAACAGTAACCTTTTGAGTATTTCTATATAAACATCACCACGATATAATAGAATACAACTCAGTTACAATTATCGTTTCGTCTAACCATTTAACCTTCTGTTCGATTCAGTCGCTAGTATGTGTAACGGAAGTACCGTCACATGGTATGTATCACTATATATACAGTATTGCGATATAATCAGATACCACCCTGATACATTGATTGTTCAGACTATCCATTCAACTTTCTGTTCGTTTCGGTCGCTCGTATGTAAAACAAGAATACCGTCACCTAGTGTGTATAACTATATACACAGCATAACATCATAATCGAATACAACCCATATACTTTCCATTCAACCTTCTGTTCAATTCAGTCGCTCGTATGTATAACGGAAGAACAGTTACCTGGTGAGTATAACTATATAAACATAATCGAATACAACCCAGATACGATGATTGTTCAATCTATACTGAATTCAACCTTCTGCTCGATTCGGTCGCTTGTATGTAAAACGGAAGAACAATTACCTGGTGAGTATTGCTATATAAACATCATCACGATATCATCGAATACAACTCAGATACAATTATCGTTTCGTCTAACCATTTAACCTTCTGTTCGATTCAGTCGCTAGTATGTGTAACGGAAGAACAGTTACCTGGTGAGTATAACTATATAAACATAATCGAATACAACCCAGATACGATGATTGTTCAATCTATCCATTTGACCTTCTGTTCGATTCGGTTGCTCGTATGTATAACGGAAGAACAGTAACCTGGTGAGTATTTCTACATAAACATCACCACGATATAATAGAATACAACTCAGTTACAATTATCGTTTCGTCTAACCATTTAACCTTCTGTTCGATTCAGTCGCTGGTATGTGTAACGGAAGTACCGTCACCTGGTTAGTATCACTATATATACAGTATTGCGATATAATCGGATACCACTCAGATACATTGACTGTTCAGACTATCCATTCAACTTTCTGTTCGTTTCGGTCGCTCGTATGTGAAACGGGAATACCGTCACCTAGTGTGTATAACTATATACACAGCAAAACATCATAATCGAATACAACCCATATACTATCCATTCAACCTTCTTTTCGATTCGGTTGCTCGTATGTATAACGGAAGAACAGTAACCTGGTGAGTATTTCTATATAAACATCACCACGATATAATAGAATACAACTCAGTTACAATTATCGTTTCGTCTAACCATTTAACCTTCTGTTCGATTCAGTCGCTAGTATGTGTAACGGAAGTACCGTCACCTGGTATGTATCACTATATATACAGTATTGCGATATAATCGGATACCACCCTGATACATTGATTGTTCAGACTATCCATTCAACTTTCTGTTCGTCTCGGTCGTTCGTATGTAAAACAAGAATACCGTCACCTAGTGTGTATAACTATATACACAGCATAACATCATAATCGAATACAACTCATATACTATCCATTCAACCTTCTGTTCAATTCAGTCGCTCGTATGTATAACGGAAGAGCAGTTACCTGGTGAGTATAACTATATAAACATAATCGAATACAACCCAGATACGATGATTGTTCAATCTATCCATTTGACCTTCTGCTCGATTCGGTCGCTTGTATGTGAAAACGAAAGAACAGTAACCTGGTGAGTATTTCTATATAAACATCACCACGATATAACCGAATACAACTCAGTTTCAATTATCGTTTCGTCTAACCATTTAACCTTCTGTTCGATTCAGTCGCTAGTATGTGTAACGGAAGTACCGTCACCTGGTTAGTATCACTATATATACAGTATTGCGATATAATCGGATACCACATTGATTGTTCAGACTATCCATTCAACTTTCTGTTCGTTTCGGTCGCTCGTATGTAAAACGGGAATACCGTCACCTAGTGTGTATAACTATATACACAGCATAACATCATAATCGAATACAACCCATATACTATCCATTCAACCTTCTGTTCGATTCGGTTGCTCGTATGTATAACGGAAGAATAGTAACCTGGTGAGTATTTCTATATAAACATCACCACGATTTAATAAAATACAACTCAGTTACAATTATCGTTTCGTCTAACCATTTAACCTTCTGTTCGATTCAGTCGCTAGTATGTGTAACGGAAGTACCGTCACCTGGTATGTATCACTATATATACAGTATTGCGATATAATCGGATACCACCCTGATACATTGATTGTTCAGACTATCCATTCAACTTTCTGTTCGTTTCGGTCGCTCGTATGTAAAACAAGCATACCTTCACCTAGTGTGTATAACTATATACACATAACATCATAATCGAATACAACCAATATACTCTCCATTCAACCTTCTGTTCAATTCAGTCGCTCGTATGTATAACGGAAGAACAGTTACCTGGTGAGTATAACTATATAAACATAATCGAATACAACCCAGATACGATGATTGTTCAATCTATACTAAATTCAACCTTCTGCTCGATTCGGTCGCTTGTATGTAAAACGGAAGAACAGTTACCCGGTGAGTATTGCTATATAAACATCATCACATTATCATCGAATACAACTCAGATACAATTATCGTTTCGTCTAACCATTAACCTTTTGTTCGATTCAGTCGCTAGTATGTGTAACGGAAGAACAGTTACCTGGTGAGTATAACTATATAAACATAATCGAATACAACCCAGATACGATGATTGTTCAATCTATCCATTTGACCTTCTGTTCGATTCGGTTGCTCGTATGTATAACGGAAGAACAGTAACGTGGTGAGTATTTCTACATAAACATCACCACGATATAATAGAATACAACTCAGTTACAATTATCGTTTCGTCTAACCATTTAACCTTCTGTTCGATTCAGTCGCTGGTATGTGTAACGGAAGTACCGTCACCTGGTTAGTATCACTATATATACAGTATTGCGATATAATCGGATACCACTCAGATACATTGACTGTTCAGACTATCCATTCAACTTTCTGTTCGTTTCGGTCGCTCGTATGTGAAACGGGAATACCGTCACCTAGTGTGTATAACTATATACACAGCAAAACATCATAATCGAATACAACCCATATACTATCCATTCAACCTTCTTTTCGATTCGGTTGCTCGTATGTATAACGGAAGAACAGTAACCTGGTGAGTATTTCTATATAAACATCACCACGATATAATAGAATACAACTCAGTTACAATTATCGTTTCGTCTAACCATTTAACCTTCTGTTCGATTCAGTCGCTAGTATGTGTAACGGAAGTACCGTCACCTGGTATGTATCACTATATATACAGTATTGCGATATAATCGGATACCACCCTGATACATTGATTGTTCAGACTATCCATTCAACTTTCTGTTCGTCTCGGTCGTTCGTATGTAAAACAAGAATACCGTCACCTAGTGTGTATAACTATATACACAGCATAACATCATAATCGAATACAACTCATATACTATCCATTCAACCTTCTGTTCAATTCAGTCGCTCGTATGTATAACGGAAGAGCAGTTACCTGGTGAGTATAACTATATAAACATAATCGAATACAACCCAGATACGATGATTGTTCAATCTATCCATTTGACCTTCTGCTCGATTCGGTCGCTTGTATGTGAAAACGAAAGAACAGTAACCTGGTGAGTATTTCTATATAAACATCACCACGATATAACCGAATACAACTCAGTTTCAATTATCGTTTCGTCTAACCATTTAACCTTCTGTTCGATTCAGTCGCTAGTATGTGTAACGGAAGTACCGTCACCTGGTTAGTATCACTATATATACAGTATTGCGATATAATCGGATACCACATTGATTGTTCAGACTATCCATTCAACTTTCTGTTCGTTTCGGTCGCTCGTATGTAAAACGGGAATACCGTCACCTAGTGTGTATAACTATATACACAGCATAACATCATAATCGAATACAACCCATATACTATCAATTCAACCTTCTGTTCGATTCGGTTGCTCGTATGTATAACGGAAGAATAGTAACCTGGTGAGTATTTCTATATAAACATCACCACGATTTAATAAAATACAACTCAGTTACAATTATCGTTTCGTCTAACCATTTAACCTTCTGTTCGATTCAGTCGCTAGTATGTGTAACGGAAGTACCGTCACCTGGTATGTATCACTATATATACAGTATTGCGATATAATCGGATACCACCCTGATACATTGATTGTTCAGACTATCCATTCAACTTTCTGTTCGTTTCGGTCGCTCGTATGTAAAACAAGCATACCTTCACCTAGTGTGTATAACTATATACACATAACATCATAATCGAATACAACCAATATACTCTCCATTCAACCTTCTGTTCAATTCAGTCGCTCGTATGTATAACGGAAGAACAGTTACCTGGTGAGTATAACTATATAAACATAATCGAATACAACCCAGATACGATGATTGTTCAATCTATACTAAATTCAACCTTCTGCTCGATTCGGTCGCTTGTATGTAAAACGGAAGAACAGTTACCCGGTGAGTATTGCTATATAAACATCATCACATTATCATCGAATACAACTCAGATACAATTATCGTTTCGTCTAACCATTAACCTTTTGTTCGATTCAGTCGCTAGTATGTGTAACGGAAGAACAGTTACCTGGTGAGTATAACTATATAAACATTATCGAAAACAACCCAGATACGATGATTGTTCAATCTATCTATTCAACCTCCTGCTCGATTCGGTCGCTTGTATGTAAAACGGAAGAACAGTTACCTGGTGAGTATTGCTATATAAACATCATCACGATATCATCGAATACAACTCAGATACAATTATCGTTTTGTCTAACCATTTAACCTTCTGTTCGATTCAGTCGCTAGTATCTGTAACGGAAGTACCGTCACCTGGTAAGTATCACTATATATACAGTATTGCGATATAATCGGATACCACTCAGATACATTGATTGTTCAGTCTATCCATTCAACTTTCTTTTTGTTTCGGTCGCTCGTATGTAAAACGGGAATACCGTCACCTAGTGTGTAAAACTATATACATCATAACATCATAATCGAATACAACCCATATACTATCCATTCAACCTTCTGTTCAATTCAGTCGCTCGTATGTATAACGGAAGAACAGTTACCTGGTGAGTATTGCTATATAAACATCATCACGATATCATCGAATACAACTCAGATACAATTATCGTTTCGTCTAACCATTTAACCTTCTGTTCGATTCAGTCGCTAGTATGTGTAACGGAAGAACAGTTACCTGGTGAATATAACTATATAAACATAATCGAATACAACCCAGATACGATGATTGTTCAATCTATCCATTTGACCTTCTGCTCGATTCGGTCGCTTGTATGTGAAAACGAAAGAACAGTTACCTGGTGAGTATTTCTATATAAACATCACCACGATATAATCGAATACAACTCAGTTTCAATTATCGTTTCGTCTAACCATTCAACCTTCTGTTCGATTCAGTCGCTAGTATGTGTAACGGAAGAACCGTCACCTGGTTAGAATCACTATATATACAGTATTGCGATATAATCGGATACCACCCAGATACATTGATTGTTCAGACTATCCATTCAACTTTCTGTTCGTTTCGGTCGCTCGTAAGTGAAACGGGAAAACCGTCACCTAGTGTGTTTAACTATATACACAGCATAACATCATAATCGAATACAACCCAGATACTACCAATTAAACCTTCTGTTCGATTCGGTTGCTCGTATGTATAACGGAAGAACAGTAACCTGGTGAGTATTTCTATATAAACATCACCACGATATAATAGAATACAACTCAGTTACAATTATCGTTTCGTCTAACCATTTAACCTTCTGTTCGACTCAGTAGCTAGTATGTGTAACGGAAGTACCGTCACCTGGTATGTATCACTATATATACAGTATTGCGATATAATCGGATGCCACCCTGATACATTGATTGTTCAGACTATCCATTCAACTTTCTGTTCGTTTCGGTCGCTCGTATGTAGAACAAGAATACCGTCACCTAGTGTGTATTACTATATACACAGCATAACATCATAATCGAATACAACCCATATACTATCCATTCAAACTTCTGTTCAATTCAGTCGCTCGTATGTATAACGGAAGAACAGTTACCTGGTGAGTATAACTATATAAACATAATCGAATACAACCCAGATACGATGATTGTTCAATCTATACTGAATTCAACCTTCTGTTCGATTCGGTCGCTTGTATGTAAAACGGAAGAACAGTTACCTGGTGAGTATTGCTATATAAACATCATCACGATATCATCGAATACAACTCAGATACAATTATCGTTTCGTCTAACCATTTAACCTTCTGTTCGATTCAGTCGCTAGTATGTGTGACGGAAGAACAGTTACCTGGTGAGTATAACTATATAAACATAATCGAATATAACCCAGATACGATGATTGTTCAATCTATCCATTTGACCTTCTGCTCGATTCGGTCGCTTGTATGTGAAAACGAAAGAACAGTTACCTGGTGAGTATTGCTATATAAACATCATCACGATATCATCGAATACAACTCAGATACAATTATCGTTTCGTCTAACCATTCAACTTTCTGTTCGTTTCGGTCGCTCGTATATAAAACAAGAATACCGTCACCTAGTGTGTATAACTATATACACAGCATAACATCATAATCGAATACAACCCATATACTCTCCATTCAACCTTCTGTTCAATTCAGTCGCTCGTATGTATAACGGAAGAACAGTTACCTGGTGAGTATAACTATGTAAACATAATCGAATACAACCCAGATACGATGGTTGTTCAATCTATACTGAATTCAACCTTCTGCTCGATTCGGTCGCTTGTATGTAAAACGGAAGAACAGTTACCTGGTGAGTATTGCTATATAAACATCATCACGATATCATCGGATACAACTCAGATACAATTATCGTTTCGTCTAACCATTTAACCTTCTGTTCGATTCAGTCGCTAGTATGTGTAACGGAAGAACAGTTACCTGGTGAGTATAACTATATAAACATTATCGAATACAACCCAGATACGATGATTGTTCAATCTATCTATTCAACCTCCTGCTCGATTAGGTCGCTTGTATGTAAAACGGAAGAACAGTTACCTGGTGAGTATTGCTATATAAACATCATCACGTTATCATCGAATACAACTCAGATACAATTATCGTTTCGTCTAACCATTTAACCTTCTGTTCGATTCAGTCGCTAGTATGTGTAACGGAAGTACCGTCACCTGGTTAGTATCACTATATATACAGTATTGCGATATAATCGGATACCACCCAGATACATTGATTGTTCAGACTATCCATTCAACTTTCTGTTCGTTTCGGTCGCTCGTATGTAAAACGGGAATCCCGTCACCTAGTGTGTTTAACTATATACACAGCATACCATCATAATCGAATACAACCCAGATACTATCCATTCAACCTTCTGTTCAATTCAGTCGCTAGTATGTGTAACGGAAGAACAGTTACCTGGTGAGTATAACTATATAAACATTATCGAATACAACCCAGATACGATGATTGTTCAATCTATCTATTCAACCTCCTGCTCGATTAGGTCGCTTGTATGTAAAACGGAAGAACAGTTACCTGGTGAGTATTGCTATATAAACATCACCACGATATAATAGAATACAACTCAGTTACAATTATCGTTTCGTCTAACCATTTAACCTTCTGTTCGATTCAGTCGCTAGTATGTGTGACGGAAGTACAGTCACCTGGTTAGTATCACTATATATACAGTATTGCGATATAATCGGATACCACCCTGATACATTGATTGTTCAGACTATCCATTCAACTTTCTGTTCGTTTCGGTCGCACGTATGTAAAACAAGAATACCGTCACCTAGTGTGTATAACTATATACACAGCATAACATCATAATCGAATACAACCCATATACTATCCATTCAACCTTCTGTTCAATTCAGTCGCTCGTATGTATAACGGAAGAACAGTTACCTGGTGAGTATAACTATATAAACATAATCGAATACAACCCAGATACGATGATTGTTCAATCTATACTGAATTCAACCTTCTGCTCGATTCGGTCGCTTGTATGTAAAACGGAAGAACAGTTACCTGGTGAGTATTGCTATATAAACATCATCACGATATCATCGAATACAACTCAGATACAATTATCGTTTTGTCTAACCATTTATCATTCTGTTCGATTCAGTCGCTAGTATGTGTAACGGAAGTACCGTCACCTGGTAAGTATCACTATATATACAGTATTGCGATATAATCGGATACCACCCAGATACATTGATTGTTCAGTCTATCCATTCAGCTTTCTTTTTGTTTCGGTCGCTCGTATGTAAAACGGGAATACCGTCACCTAGTGTGTATAACTATATACACAGCATAACATTATAATCGAATACAACCCATATACTATCCATTCAACCTTCTGTTCAATTCAGTCGCTCGTATGTATAACGGAAGAACAGTTACCTGGTGAGTATTGCTATATAAACATCATCACGATATCATCGAATACAACTCAGATACAATTATCGTTTCGTCTAACCATTTAACCTTCTGTTCGATTCAGTCGCAAGTATGTGTAACGGAAGAACAGTTACCTGGTGAATATAACTATATAAACATAATCGAATACAACCCAGATACGATGATTGTTCAATCTATCCATTCGACCTTCTGCTCGATTCGGTCGCTTGTATGTGAAAACGAAAGATCAGTTACCTGGCGAGTATTTCTATATAAACATCACCACGATATAATCGAATACAACTCAGATACAATTATCGTTTCGTCTAACCATTTAACCTTCTGTTCGATTCAGTCGCTAGTATGTGTAACGGAAGAACAGTTACCTGGTGAGTATAACTATATAAACATAATCGAATACAACCCAGATACGATGATTGTTCAATCTATCCATTTGACCTTCTGCTCGATTCGGTCGCTTGTATGTGAAAACGAAAGAACAGTTACCTGGTGAGTATTGCTATATAAACATCATCACGATATCATCGAATACAAATCAGATACAATTATCGTTTCGTCTAACCATTCAACTTTCTGTTCTTTTCGGTCGCTCGTATGTAAAACAAGAATACCGTCACCTAGTGTGTATAACTATATACACAGCATAACATCATAATCGAATACAACCCATATACTCTCCATTCAACCTTCTGTTCAATTCAGTCGCTCGTATGTATAACGGAAGAACAGTTACCTGGTGAGTATAACTATGTAAACATAATCGAATACAACCCAGATACGATGGTTGTTCAATCTATACTGAATTCAACCTTCTGCTCGATTCAGTCGCTTGTATGTAAAACGGAAGAACAGTTACCTGGTGAGTATTGCTATATAAACATCATCACGATATCATCGAATACAACTCAGATACAATTATCGTTTCGTCTAACCATTTAACCTTCTGTTCGATTCAGTCGCTAGTATGTGTAACGGAAGAACAGTTACCTGGTGAGTATAACTATATAAACATTATCGAATACAACCCAGATACGATGATTGTTCAATCTATCTATTCAACCTCCTGCTCGATTCGGTCGCTTGTATGTAAAACGGAAGAACAGTTACCTGGTGAGAATTGCTATATAAACATCATCACGATATCATCGAATACAACTCAGATACAATTATCGTTTTGTCTCACCATTTAACCTTCTGTTCGATTCAGTCGCTAGTATGTGTAACGGAAGTACCGTCACCTGGTAAGTATCACTATATATACAGTATTGCGATATAATCGGATACCACCCAGATACATTGATTGTTCAGTCTATCCATTCAACTTTCTTTTTGTTTCGGTCGCTCGTATTTAAAACGGGAATACCGTCACCTAGTGTGTATAAGTATATACACAGCATAACATCATAATCGAATACAACCCATATACTATCCATTCAACCTTCTGTTCAATTCAGTCGCTCGTATGTATAACGGAAGAACAGTTACCTGGTGAGTATAACTATATAAGCATAATCGAATACAACCCAGATACGATGATTGTTCAATCTATACTAAATTCAACCTTCTGCTCGATTCGGTCGCTTGTATGTAAAACGGAAGAACAGTTACCTGGTGAGTATTGCTATATAAACATCATCACGTTATCATCGAATACAACTCAGATACAATTATCGTTTCGTCTAACCATTCAACCTTCTGTTCGATTCAGTCGCTAGTATGTGTAACGGAAGTACCGTCACCTGGTTAGTATCACTATATATACAGTATTGCAATATAATCGGATACCACCCAGATACATTGATTGTTCAGACTATCCATTCAACTTTCTGTTCGTTTCGGTCGCTCGTATGTGAAACGGGAATACCGTCACCTAGTGTGTTTAACTATATACACAGCATAACATCATAATCGAATACAACCCAGATACTATCCATTCAACCTTCTGTTCTATTCGGTTGCTCGTATGTATAACGGAAGAACAGTAACCTGGTGAGTATTTCTATATAAACATCACCACGATATGATAGAATACAACTCAGTTACAATTATCGTTTCGTCTAACCATTTAACCTTCTGTTCGATTCAGTCGCTAGTATGTGTAACGGAAGTACCGTCACCTGGTTAGTATCACTATATATACAGTATTGCGATATAATCGGATACCACCCAGATACATTGATTGTTCAGACTATCCATTCAACATTCTGTTCGTTTCGGTCGCTCGTATGTGAAACGGGAATACCGTCACCTAGTGTGTTCAACAATATACACAGCATAACATCATAATCGAATACAACCCAGATACTATCCATTCAACCTTCTGTTCGATTCGGTTGCTCGTATGTATAACGGAAGAACAGTAACCTGGTGAGTATTTCTATATAAACATCACCACGATATAATAGAATACAACTCAGTTACAATTATCGTTTCGTCTAACCATTCAACCTTCTGTTCGATTCAGTCGCTAGTATGTGTAACGGAAGTACCGTCACCTGGTATGTATCACTATATATACAGTATTGCGATATAATCGGATACCACCCTGATACATTGATTGTTCAGACTATCCATTCAACTTTCTGTTCGTTTCGGTAGCTCGTATGTAAAACAAGAATACCGTCACCTAGTGTGTATAACTATATACACAGCATAACATCATAATCGAATACAACCCATATACTATCCATTACACCTTCTGTTCAATTCAGTCGCTCGTATGTATAACGGAAGAACAGTTACCTGGTGAGTATAACTATATAAACATAATCGAATACAACCCAGATACGATGATTGTTCAATCTATACTGAATTCAACCTTCTGCTCGATTCGGTCGCTTGTATGTGAAACGGAAGAACAGTTACCTGGTGAGTATTGCTATATAAACATCATCACGATATCATCGAATACAACTCAGTTACAATTATCGTTCCGTCTATCCATCCAACCTAATTTTCGATTCGGACGCTCGTATGTGTAACGAAAGAACGGTTACATGATAGGTGTAACTGAATATACAGCATAACGATATATTCGGATACAACCCAGATACAATGATTGTTCAATCTATCCATTCAACCTTATGTTCGATTCAGTCGCTCGTATGTATAGCGAGAGAACAGTTACCTGGTGAGTATAACTATATAAACATAATCAAATACAACCCAGATACGATGATTGTTCAATCTATCCATTTGACATTCTGCTCGATTCGGTCGCTTGTATGTGAAAACGAAAGAACAGTTACCTGGTGAGTATTTCTATATAAACATCACCACGATATAATAGAATACAACTCAGTTACAATTATCGTTTCGTCTAACCATTTAACCTTCTGTTCGATTCAGTCGCTAGTATGTGTAACGGAAGTACCGTCACCTGGTTAGTATCACTATATATACAGTATTGCGATATAATCGGATACCACCCAGATACATTGATTGTTCAGACTATCCATTCAACTTTCTGTTCGTTTGGGTCGCTCGTATGTGAAACGGGAATACCGTCACCTAGTGTGTTTAACTATATACACAGCATAACATCATAATCGAATACAACCATATACTATCCATTCAACCTTCTGTTCAATTCAGTCGCTCGTATGTGTAACGGAAGAACAGTTACCTGGTGAGTATAACTATATAAACATGATCGAATACAACCCAGATACGATGATTGTTCAATCTATCCATTTGACCTTCTGCTCGATTCGGTTGCTTGTATGTGAAAACTAAAGAACAGTTACCTGGTGAGTATTTCTATATAAACATCACCACGATATAATCGAATACAACTCAGTTTCAATTATCGTTTCGTCTAACCATTTAACCTTCTGTTCGATTCAGTCGCTAGTATGTGTAACGGAAGAACAGTTACCTGGTGAGTATAACTATATAAACATAATCGAATACAACCCAGATACGATGATTGTTCAATCTATCCATTTGACCTTCTGCTCGATTCGGTCACTTGTATGTGAAAACGAAAGAACAGTTACCTGGTGAGTATTTCTATATAAACATCACCACGATATAATCGAATACAACTCAGATACAATTATCGTTTCGTCTAACCATTTAACCTTCTGTTCGATTCAGTCGCTAGTATGTGTGAAGGAAGAACAGTTACCTGGTTAGTATAACTATATAAACATTATCGAATACAACCCAGATACGATGATTGTTCAATCTATCTATTCAACCTCCTGCTCGATTCGGTCGCTTGTATGTAAAACGGAAGAACAGTTACCTGGTGAGTATTGCTATATAAACATCATCACGATATCATCGAATACAACTCAGATACAATTATCGTTTTGTCTAACCATTTAACCTTCTGTTCGATTCAGTCGCTAGTATGTGTAACGGAAGTACCGTCACCTGGTAAGTATCACTATATATACAGTATTGCGATATAATCGGATACCACCCAGATACATTGATTGTTCAGACTATCCATTCAACTTTCTGTTCGTTTCGGTAGCTCGTATGTGAAACGGGAATACCGTCACCTAGTGTGTATAACTATATACACAGCATAACATCATAATCGAATACAACCCATATACTATCCATTCAACCTTCTGTTCGATTCGGTTGCTCGTATGTATAACGGAAGAACAGTAACCTGGTGAGTATTTCTATATAAACATCACCACGATATAATAGAATACAACTCAGTTTCAATTATCGTTTCGTCTAACCATTTAACCTTCTGTTCGATTCAGTCGCTAGTATGTGTAACGGAAGAACAGTTACCTGGTGAGTATAACTATATAAACATAATCGAATACAACCCAGATACGATGATTGTTCAATCTATCCATTTGACCTTCTGCTCGATTCGGTCGCTTGTATGTGAAAACGAAAGAACAGTAACCTGGTGAGTATTTCTATATAAACATCACCACGATATAATAGAATACAACTCAGTTACAATTATCGTTTCGTCTAACCATTTAACCTTCTGTTCGATTCAGTCGCTAGTATGTGTAACGGAAGTACCGTCAACTGGTTAGTATCACTATATATACAGTATTGCGATATAATCGAATACCACCCAGATACATTGATTGTTCAGACTATCCATTCAACTTTCTGTTCGTTTCGGTCGCTCGTATATGAAACGGGAATACCGTCACCTAGTGTGTATAACTATATACACAGCATAACATCATAATCGAATACATCCCATATACTATCCATTCAACCTTCTGTTCGATTCGGTTGCTCGTATGTATAACGGAAGAACAGTAACCTGGTGAGTATTTCTATATAAACATCACCACGATATAATAGAATAAAACTCAGTTTCAATTATCGTTTCGTCTAACCATTTAACCTTCTGTTCGATTCAGTCGCTAGTATGTGTAACGGAAGTACCGTCACCTGGTATGTATCACTATATATACAGTATTGCGATATAATCGGATACCACCCTGATACATTGATTGTTCAGACTATCCATTCAACTTTCTGTTCGTTTCGGTCGCTCGTATGTAAAACAAGAATACCGTCACCTAGTGTGTATAACTATATACACAGCATATAATCATAATCGAATACAACCCATATACTATCCATTCAACCTTCTGTTCAATTCAGTCGCTCGTATGTGTAACGGAAGAACAGTTACCTGGTGAGTATAACTATATAAACATAATCGAATACAACCCAGATACGATGATTGTTCAATCTATCCATTTGACCTTCTGCTCGATTCGGTCGCTTGTATGTGAAAACGAAAGAACAGTTACCTGGTGAGTATTTCTATATAAACATCACCACGATATAATCGAATACAACTCAGTTTCAATTATCGTTTCGTCTAACCATTTAACCTTCTGTTCGATTCAGTCGCTAGTATGTGTAACGGAAAAACAGTTACCTGGTGAGTATAACTATATAAACATAATCGATTACAACCCAGATACGATGATTGTTCAATCTATCCATTTGACCTTCTGCTCGATTCGGTCGCTTGTATGTGAAAACGTAAGAACAGTTACCTGGTGAGTATTTCTATATAAACATTACCACGATATAATCGAATACAACTCAGATACAATTATCATTTCGTCTAACCATTTAACCTTCTGTTCGATTCAGTCGCTAGTATGTGTAACGGAATAACAGTTACCTGGTGAGTATAACTATATAAACATTATCGAATACAACCCAGATACGATGATTGTTCAATCTATCTATTCAACCTCCTGCTCGATTCGGTCGCTTGTATGTAAAACGGAAGAACAGTTACCTGGTGAGTATTGCTATATAAACATCATCACGATATCATCGAATACAACTCAGATACAATTATCGTTTTGTCTAACCTTTTAACCTTCTGTTCGATTCAGTCGCTAGTATGTGTAACGGAAGTACCGTCACCTGGTAAGTATCACTATATATACAGTATTGCGATATAATCGGATACCACCCAGATACATTGATTGTTCAGACTATCCATTCAACTTTCTGTTCGTTTCGGTCGCTCGTATGTGAAACGGGAATACCGTCACCTAGTGTGTATAACTATATACACAGCATAACATCATAATCGAATACAACCCATATACCATCCATTCAACCTTCTGTTCGATTCGGTTGCTCGTATGTATAACGGAAGAACAGTAACCTGGTGAGTATTTCTATATAAACATCACCACGATATAATAGAATACAACTCAGTTTCAATTATCGTTTCGTCTAACCATTTAACCTTCTGTTCGATTCAGTCGACAGTATGTGTAACGGAAGAACAGTTACCTGGTGAGTATAACTATATAAACATAATTGAATACAACCCAGATACGATGATTGTTCAATCTATCCATTTGACCTTCTGCTCGATTCGGTCGCTTGTATGTGGAAACGAAAGAACAGTAACCTGGTGAGAATTTCTATATAAACATCACCACGATATAATAGAATACAACTCATTTACATGTATCGTTTCGTCTAACCATTCAACCTTCTGTTCGATTCAGTCGCTAGTATGTGTAACGGAAGAACCGTCACCTGGTAAGTATCACTATATATACAGTATTGCGATATAATCGGATACCACCCAGATACATTGATTGTTCAGACTATCCATTCAACTTTCTGTTCGTTTCGGTCGCTCGTATGTGGAACGGGAAAACCGTCACCTAGTGTGTATAACTATATACACAGCATAACATCATAATCGAATACAACCCATATACTATCCATTCAACCTTCTGTTCGATTCGGTTGCTCGTATGTATAACGGAAGAACAGTAACCTGGTGAGTATTTCTATATAAACATCACCACGATATAATAGAATACAACTCAGTTTCAATTATCGTTTCGTCTAACCATTTAACCTTCTGTTCGATTCAGTCGCTAGTATGTGTAACGGAAGTACCGTCACCTGGTATGTATCACTATATATACAGTATTGCGATATAATCGGATACCACCCTGATACATTGATTGTTCAGACTATCCATTCAACTTTCTGTTCGTTTCGGTCGCTCGTATGTAAAACAAGAATACCGTCACCTAGTGTGTATAACTATATACACAGCATAACATCATAATCGAATACAACCCATATACTATCCATTCAACCTTCTGTTCAATTTAGTCGCTCGTATGTGTAACGGAAGAACAGTTACCTGGTGAGTATAACTATATAAACATAATCGAATACAACCCAGATACGATGATTGTTCAATCTATCCATTTGACCTTCTGCTCGATTCGGTCGCTTGTATGTGAAAAAGAAAGAACAGTTACCTGGAGAGTATTTCTATATAAACATCACCACGATATAATCGAATACAACTCAGTTTCAATTATCGTTTCGTCTAACCATTTAACCTTCTGTTCGATTCAGTCGCTAGTATGTGTAACGGAAGAACAGTTACCTGGTGAGTATAACTATATAAACATAATCGAATACAACCCAGATACGATGATTGTTCAATCTATCCATTTGACCTTCTGCTCGATTCGGTCGCTTGTATGTGAAAACGAAAGAACAGTTACCTGGTGAGTATTTCTATATAAACATCACCACGATATAATCGAATACAACTCAGATACAATTATCGTTTCGTCTAACCATTTAACCTTCTGTTCGATTCAGTCGCTAGTATGTGTAACGGAAGAACAGTTACCTGGTGAGTATAACTATATAAACATTATCGAATACAACCCAGATACGATGATTGTTCAATCTATCTATTCAACCTCCTGCTCGATTCGGTCGCTTGTATGTAAAACGGAAGAACAGTTACCTGGTGAGTATTGCTATATAAACATCATCACGATATCATCGAATACAACTCAGATACAATTATCGTTTTGTCTAACTATTTAACCTTCTGTTCGATTCAGTCGCTAGTATGTGTAACGGAAGTACCGTCACCTGGTTAGTATCACTATATATACAGTATTGCGATATAATCGGATACCATCCAGATACATTGATTGTTCAGACTATCCATTCAACTTTCTGTTCGTTTCGGTCGCTCGTATGTTAAACGGGAATACCGTCACCTAGTGTGTATAACTATATACACAGCATAACATCATAATCGAATACAACCCATGTACTATCCATTCAACCTTCTGTTCGATTCGGTTGCTCGTATGTATAACGGAAAAACAGTAACCTGGTGAGTATTTCTATATAAACATCACCACGATATAATAGAATACAACTCAGTTACAATTATCGTTTCGTCTAACCATATAACCTTCTGTTCGATTCAGTCGCTAGTATGTGTAACGGAAGTACCGTCACCTGGTATGTATCACTATATATACAGTATTGCGATATAATCGGATACCACCCTGATACATTGATTGTTCAGACTATCCATTCAACTTTCTGTTCGTTTCGGTCGCTCGTATGTAAAACAAGAATACCGTCACCTAGTGTGTATAACTTTATACACAGCATAACATCATAATCGAATACAACCCATATACTATCCATTCAACCTTCTGTTCAATTCAGTCGCTCGTATGTGTAACGGAAGAACAGTTACCTGGTGAGTATAACTATATAAACATAATCGAATACAACCCAGATACGATGATTGTTCAATCTATCCATTTGACCTTCTGCTCGATTCGGTCGCTTGTATGTGAAAACGAAAGAACAGTTACCTGGTGAGTATTTCTATATAAACATCACCACGATATAATCAAATACAACTCAGTTTCAATTATCGTTTCGTCTAACCATTTAACCTTCTGTTCGATTCAGTCGCTAGTATGTGTAACGGAAGAACAGTTACCTGGTGAGTATAACTATATAAACATAATCGAATACAACCCAGATACGATGATTGTTCAATCTATCCATTTGACCTTCTGCTCGATTCGGTCGCTTGTATGTGAAAACGAAAGAACAGTCACCTGGTGAGTATTTCTATATAAACATTACCACGATATAATCGAATACAACTCAGATACAATTATCGTTTCGTCTAACCATTTAACCTTCTGTTCGATTCAGTCGCTAGTATGTGTAACGGAAGAACAGTTACCTGGTGAGTACAACTATATAAACATTATCGAATACAACCCAGATACGATGATTGTTCAATCTATCTATTCAACCTCCTGCTCGATTCGGTCGCTTGTATGTAAAACGGAAGAACAGTTACCTGGTGAGTATTGCTATATAAACATCATCACGATATCATCGAATACAACTCAGATACAATTATCGTTTTGTCTAACCATTTAACCTTCTGTTCGATTCAGTCGCTAGTATGTGTAACGGAAGTACCGTCACCTGGTAAGTATCACTATATATACAGTATTGCGATATAATCGGATACCACCCTGATACATTGATTGTTCAGACTATCCATTCAACTTTCTGTTCGTTTCGGTCGCTCGTATGTTAAACAAGAATACCGTCACCTAGTGTGTATAACTATATACACAGCATAACATCATAATCGAATACAACCCATATACTATCCATTCAACCTCCTGTTCAATTCAGTCGCTCGTATGTGTAACGGAAGAACAGTTACCTAGTGAGTATAACTATATAAACATAATCGAATACAACCCAGATACGATGATTGTTCAATCTATCCATTTGACCTTCTGCTCGATTCGGTCGCTTGTATGTGAAAACGATAGAACAGTTCCCTGGTGAGTATTTCTATATAACAATTACCACGATATAATCGAATACAACTCAGATACAATCATCGTTTCGTCTAACCATTTAACCTTCTGTTCGATTCAGTCGCTAGTATGTGTAACGGAAAAACAGTTACCTGGTGAGTACAACTATATAAACATTATCGAATACAACCCAGATACGATGATTGTTCAATCTATCTATTCAACCTCCTGCTCGATTCGGTCGCTTGTATGTAAAACGGAAGAACAGTTACCTGGTGAGTATTGCTATATAAACATCATCACGATATCATCGAATACAACTCAGATACAATTATCGTTTTGTCTAACCATTTAACCTTCTGTTCGATTCAGTCGCTAGTATGTGTAACGGAAGTACCGTCACCTGGTAAGTATCACTATATATACAGTATTGCGATATAATCGGATACCAACCAGATACATTGATTGTTCAGACTATCCATTCAACTTTCTGTTCGTTTCGGTCGCTCGTATGTGAAACGGGAATACCGTCACCTAGTGTGTATAACTATATACACAGCATAACATCATAATCGAATACAACCCATATACCATCCATTCAACCTTCTGTTCGATTCGGTTGCTCGTATGTATAACGGAAGAACAGTAACCTGGTGAGTATTTCTATATAAACATCACCACGATATAATAGAATACAATTCAGTTACAATTATCGTTTCGTCTGACCATTTGACCTTCTGTTCGATTCAGTCGCTAGTATGTGTAACGGAAGTACCGTCACCTGGTATGTATCACTATATATACAGTATTGCGATATAATCGGATACCACCCTGATACATTGATTGTTCAGACTATCCATTCAACTTTCTGTTCGTTTCGGTCGCTCGTATGTGAAACAAGAATACCGTCACCTAGTGTGTATAACTATATACACAGCATAACATCATAATCGAATACAACCCATATACTATCCATTCAACCTTCTGTTCAATTCAGTCGCTCGTATGTGTAACGGAAGAACAGTTACCTAGTGAGTATAACTATATAAACATAATTGAATACAACCCAGATATGATGATTGTTCAATCTATCCATTTGACCTTCTGCTCGATTCGGTCGCTTGTATGTGAAAACGAAAGAACAGTTCCCTGGTGAGTATTTCTATATAAACATCACCACGATATAATCGAATACAACTCAGATACAATTATCGTTTCGTCTAACCATTTAACCTTCTGTTCGATTCAGTCGCTAGTATGTGTAACGGAAGAACAGTTACCTGGTGAGTATAACTATATAAACATTATCGAATACAACCCAGATACGATGATTGTTCAATCTATCTATTCAACCTCCTGCTCGATTCGGTCGCTTGTATGTAAAACGGAAGAACAGTTACCTGGTGAGTATTGCTATATAAACTTCATCACGATATCATCGAATACAACTCAGATACAAATATCGTTTCATCTAACCATTTAACCTTCTGTTCGATTCAGTCGCTAGTATGTGTAACGGAAGTACCGTCACCTGGTAAGTATCACTATATATACAGTATTGCGATATAATCGGATACCACCCAGATACATTGATCGTTCAGACTATCCTTTCAACTTTCTGTTCGATTCGGTTGCTCGTATGTATAACGGAAGAACAGTAACCTGGTGAGTATTTCTATATAAACATCACCACGATATAATAGAATACAACTCAGTTTCAATTATCGTTTCGTCTAACCATTTAACCTTCTGTTCGATTCAGTCGCTAGTATGTGTAACGGAAGAACAGTTACCTGGTGAGTATAACTATATAAACATAATCGAATACAACCCAGATACGATGATTGTTCAATTTATCCATTTGACCTTCTGCTCGATTCGGTCGCTTGTATGTGAAAACGAAAGAACAGTAACCTGGTGAGTATTTCTATATAAACATCACCACGATATAATAGAATACAACTCAGTTACAATTATCGTTTTGTCTAACCATTTAACCTTCTGTTCGATTCAGTCGCTAGTATGTGTAACGGAAGTACCGTCACCTGGTTAGTATCACTATATATACAGTATTGCGATATAATCGGATACCACCCAGATACATTGATTGTTCAGACTATCCATTCAACTTTCTGTTCGTTTCGGTCGCTGGTATGTAAAACGGGAATACCGTCACCTAGTGTGTATAACTATATACACAGCATAACATCATAATCGAATACAACCCATATATTATCCATTCAACCTTCTGTTCGATTCGGTTGCTCGTATGTATAACGGTAGAACAGTAACCTGGTGAGTATTTCTATATAAACATCACCACGATATAATAGAATACAACTCAGTTACAATTATCGTTTCGTCTAACCATTTAACCTTCTGTTCGATTCAGTCGCTAGTATGTGTAACGGAAGTACCGTCACCTGGTTAGTATCACTATATATACAGTATTGCGATATAATCGGATACCACCCTGATACATTGATTGTTCAGACTATCCATTCAACTTTCTGTTCGTTTCGGTCGCTCGTATGTAAAACAAGAATACCGTCACCTAGTGTGTATAACTATATACACAGCATTACATCATAATCGAATACAACCCATATACTATCCATTCAACCTTCTGTTCAATTCAGTCGCTCGTATGTGTAACGGAAGAACAGTTACCTGGTGAGTATAACTATATAAACATAATCGATTACAACCCAGATACGATGATTGTTCAATCTATCCATTTGACCTTCTGCTCGATTTTGTCGCTTGTATGTGAAAACGAAAGAAAGGTTACCTGGTGAGTATTTCTATATAAACATCACCACGATATAATCGAACACAACTAAGTTTCAATTATCGTTTCGTCTAACCATTTAACCTTCTGTTCGATTCAGTCGCTAGTATGTGTAACGGAAGAACAGTTACCTGGTGAGTATAACTATATAAACATTATCGAATACAACCCAGATACGATGATTGTTCAATCTATCAATTCAACCTCCTGCTCGATTCGGTCGCTTGTATGTAAAACGGAAGAACAGTTACCTGGTGAGTATTGCTATATAAACACCACCACGATAAAATCGAATACAACTCAGATACAATTATCGTTTCGTCTAACCATTTAACCTTCTGTTCGATTCAGTCGCTAGTATGTGTAACGGAAGAACAGTTACCTGGTGAGTATAACTATATAAACATTATCGAATACAACCCAGATACGATGATTGTACAATCTATCTATTCAACCTCCTGCTCGATTCGGTCGCTTGTATGTAAAACGGAAGAACAGTTACCTGGTGAGTATTGCTATATAAACATCATCACGATATCATCGAATACAACTCAGATACAATTATCGTTTTGTCTAACCATTTAACCTTCTGTTCGATTCAGTCGCTAGTATGTGTAACGGAAGTACCGTCACCTGGTAAGTATCACTATATATACAGTATTGCGATATAATCGGATACCACCCAGATACATTGATTGTTCAGACTATCCATTCAACTTTCTGTTCGTTTCGGTCGCTCGTATGTGAAACGGGAATACCGTCACCTAGTGTGTATAACTATATACACAGCATAACATCATAATCGAATACAACCCATATACTATCCATTCAACCTTCTGTTCGATTCGGTTGCTCGTATGTATAACGGAAGAACAGTAACCTGGTGAGTATTTCTATATAAACATCACCACGATATAATAGAATACAACTCAGTTTCAATTATCGTTTCGTCTAACCATTTAACCTTCTGTTCGATTCAGTCGCTAGTATGTGTAACGGAAGTACCGTCACCTGGTTAGTATCACTATATATACAGTATTGCGATATAATCGGATACCACCCAGATACATTGATTGTTCAGACTATCCATTCAACTTTCTGTTCGTTTCGGTCGCTCGTATGTAAAACGGGAATACCGTCACCTAGTGTGTATAACTATATACACAGCATAACATCATAATCGAATACAACCCATATACTATCCATTCAACCTCCTGTTCAATTCAGTCGCTCGTATGTGTAACGGAAGAACAGTTACCTGGTGCGTATAACTATATAAACATAATCGAATACAATCCAGATACGATGATTGTTCAATCTATTCATTTGACCTTCTGCTCGATTTGGTCGCTTGTATGTGAAAACGAAAGAACAGTTACCTGGTGAGTATTTCTATATAAACATCACCACGATATAATAGAATACAACTCAGTTACAATTATCGTTTCGTCTAACCATTCAACCTTCTGTTCGATTCAGTCGCTAGTATGTGTAACGGAAGTACCGTCACCTGGTATGTATCACTATATATACAGTATTGCGATATAATCGGATACCACCCTGATACATTGATTGTTCAGACTATACATTCAACTTTCTGTTCGTTTCGGTCGCTCGTATGTAAAACAAGAATACCGTCACCTAGTGTGTATAACTATATACACAGCATAACATCATAATCGAATACAACCCATATACTATCCATTCAACCTTCTGTTCAATTCAGTCGCTCGTATGTGTAACGGAAGAACAGTTACCTGGTGCGTATAACTATATAAACATAATCGAATACAATCCAGATACGATGATTGTTCAATCTATCCATTTGACCTTCTGCTCGATTTGGTCGCTTGTATGTGAAAACGAAAGAACAGTTACCTGGTGAGTATTTCTATATAAACATCACCACGATATAATCGAATACAACTCAGTTTCAATTATCGTTTCGTCTAACCATTTAACCTTCTGTTCGATTCAGTCGCTAGTATGTGTAACGGAAGAACAGTTACCTGGTGAGTATAACTATATAAACATAATCGAATACAACCCAGATACGATGATTGTTCAATCTATCCATTTGACTTTCTGCTCGATTCGGTCGCTTGTATGTGAAAACGAAAGAACAGTTACCTGGTGAGTATTTCTATATAAACATCATCACGATATAATCGAATACAACTCAGATACAATTATCGTTTCGTCTAACCATTTAACCTTCTGTTCGATTCAGTCGCTAGTATGTGTAACGGAAGAACAGTTACCTGGTGAGTATAACTATATAAACATTATCGAATACAACCCAGATACGATGATTGTTCAATCTATCTATTCAACCTCCTGCTCGATTCGGTCGCTTGTATGTAAAACGGAAGAACAGTTACCTGGTGAGTATTGCTATATAAACATCATCACGATATCATCAAATACAACTCAGATACAATTATCGTTTTGTCTAACCATTTAACCTTCTGTTCGATTCAGTCGCTAGTATGTGTAACGGAAGTACCGTCACCTGGTAAGTATCACTATATATACAGTATTGCGATATAATCGGATACCACCCAGATACATTGATTGTTCAGACTATCCATTCAACTTTCTGTTCGTTTCGGTCGCTCGTATGTGAAACGGGAATACCGTCACCTAGTGTTTATAACTATATACACAGCATAACATCATAATCGAATACAACCCATATACTATCCATTCAACCTTCTGTTCGATTCGGTTGCTCGTATGTATAACGGAAGAACAGTAACCTGGTGAGTATTTCAAATGAACATCACCACGATATAATAGAATACAACTCAGTTTCAATTATCGTTTCGTCTAACCATTTAACCTTCTGTTCGATTCAGTCGCTAGTATGTGTAACGGAAGAACAGTTACCTGGTGAGTATAACTATATAAACATAATCGAATACAACCCAGATACGATGATTGTTCAATCTATCCATTTGACCTTCTGCTCGATTCGGTCGCTTGTATGTGAAAACGAAAGAACAGTTACCTGGTGAGTATTTCTATATAAACATCACCACGATATAATCGAATACAACTCAGTTTCAATTATCGTTTCGTCTAACCATTTAACCTTCTGTTCGATTCACTCGCTAGTATGTGTAACGGAAGAACAGTTACCTGGTGAGTATAACTATATAAACATAATCGAATACAACCCAGATACGATGATTGTTCAATCTATCCATTTGACCTTCTGCTCGATTCGGTCGCTTGTATGTGAAAACGAAAGAACAGTTACCTGGTGAGTATTTCTATATAAACATCACCACGATATAATCGAATACAACTCAGATACAATTATCGTTTCGTCTAACCATTTAACCTTCTGTTCGATTCAGTCGCTAGTATGTGTAACGGAAGAACAGTTACCTGGTGAGTATAACTATATAAACATAATCGAATACAACCCAGATACGATGATTGTTCAATCTATCCATTTGACCTTCTGCTCGATTCGGTCGCTTGTATGTGAAAACGAAAGAACAGTTACCTGGTGAGTATTTCTATATAAACATCATCACGATATCATCGAATACAACTCAGATACAATTATCGTTTTGTCTAACCATTTAACCTTCTGTTCGATTCAGTCGCTAGTATGTGTAACGGAAGTACCGTCACCTGGTAAGTATCACTATATATACAGTATTGCGATATAATCGGATACCACCCAGATACATTGATTGTTCAGACTATCCATTCAACTTTCTGTTCGTTTCGGTCGCTCGTATGTGAAACGGGAATACCGTCACCTAGTGTGTATAACTATATACACAGCATAACATCATAATCGAATACAACCCATATACTATCCATTCAACCTTCTGTTCGATTCGGTTGCTCGTATGTATAACGGAAGAACAGTAACCTGGTGAGTATTTCCATATAAACATCAAAACGATATAATAGAATACAACTCAGTTTCAATTATCGTTTCGTCTAACCATTTAACCTTCTGTTCGATTCAGTCGCTAGTATGTGTCACGGAAGAACAGTTACCTGGTGAGTATAACTATATAAACATAATCGAATACAACCCAGATACGATGATTGTTCAATCTATCCATTTGACCTTCTGCTCGATTCGGTCGCTTGTATGTGAAAACGAAAGAACAGTTACCTGGTGAGTATTTCTATATAAACATCACCACGATATAATCGAATACAACTCAGTTTCAATTATCGTTTCGTCTAACCATTTAACCTTCTGTTCGATTCAGTCGCTAGTATGTGTAACGGAAGAACAGTTACCTGGTGAGTATCACTATATATACAGTATTGGGATATAATCGGATACCACCCAGATACATTGATTGTTCAGACTATCCATTCAACTTTCTGTTCGTTTCGGTCGCTCGTATGTGAAACGGGAATACCGTCACCTAGTGTGTATAACTATAATACAACCCTTATACTATTCATTCAACCTTCTGTTCGATTCGGTTGCTCGTATGTATAACGGAAGAACAGTAACCTGGTGAGTATTTCTATATAAACATCACCACGATATAATAGAATACAACTCAGTTACAATTATCGTTTCGTCTAACCATTTAACCTTCTGTTCGATTCAGTCGCTAGTATGTGTAACGGAAGTACCGTCACCTAGTATGTATCACTATATATACAGTATTGCGATATAATCGGATACCACCCTGATACATTGATTGTTCAGACTATCCATTCAACTTTCTGTTCGTTTCGATCGCTCGTATGTAAAACAAGAATACCGTCACCTAGTGTGTATAACTATATACACAGCATAACATCATAATCGAATACAACCCATATACTATCCATTCAACCTTCTGTTCAATTCAGTCGCTCGTATGTGTAACGGAAGAACAGTTACCTGGTGAGTATAACTATATAAACATAATCGAATACAACCCAGATACGATGATTGTTCAATCTATCCATTTGACCTTCTGCTCGATTCGGTCGCTTGTATGTGAAAACGAAAGAACAGTTACCTGGTGAGTATTTCTATATAAACATCACCACGATATAATCGAATACAACTCAGATACAATTATCGTTTCGTCTAACCATTTAACCTTCTGTTCGATTCAGTCGCTAGTATTTGTGACGGAAGAACAGTTACCTGGTGAGTATAACTATATAAACATAATCGAATACAACCCAGATACGATGATTGTTCAATCTATCCATTTGACCTTCTTCTCGATTCGGTCGCTTGTATGTGAAAACGAAAGAACAGTAACCTGGTGAGTATTTCTATATAAACATCACCACGATATAATAGAATACAACTCAGTTACAATTATCGTTTTGTCTAACCATTTAACCTTCTGTTCGATTCAGTCGCTAGTATGTGTAACGGAAGTACCGTCACCTGGTTAGTATCACTATATATACAGTATTGCGATATAATCGGATACCACCAAGATACATTGATTGTTCAGACTATCCATTCAACTTTCTGTTCGTTTCGGTCGCTCGTATGTGAAACGGGAATACCGTCACCCAGTGTGTATAACTATATACACAGCATAACATTATAATAGAATACAACCCATATACTATCCATTCAACCTTCTGTTCGATTCGATTGCTCGTATGTATAACGGAAGAACAGTAACCTGGTGAGTATTTCTATATAAACATCACCACGATATAATAGAATACAACTCAGTTACAATTATCGTTTCGTCTAACCATTTAATTTTCTGTTCGATTTAGTTGCTAGTATGTGTAACGGAAGTACCGTCACCTGGTATATATCACTATATATACAGTTTTGCGATATAATCGGATACCACCCTGATACATTGATTGTTCAGACTATCCATTCAACTTTCTGTTCGTTTCGGTCGCTCGTATGTAAAACAAGAATACCGTCACCTAGTGTGTATAACTATATACACAGCATAACATCATAATCGAATACAACCCATATACTATCCATTCAACCTTCTGTTCAATTCAGTCGCTCGTATGTGTAACGGAAGAACAGTTACCTGGTGAGTATAACTATATAAACATAATCGAATACAACCCAGATACGATGATTGTTCAATCTATCCATTTGACCTTCTGCTCGATTTGGTCGCTTGTATGTGAAAACGAAAGAACAGTTACCTGGTGAGTGTTTCTATATAAACATCACCACGATATAATCGAATACAACTCAGTTTCAATTATCGTTTCGTCTAACCATTTAACCTTCTGTTCGATTCAGTCGCTAGTATGTGTAACGGAAGAACAGTTACCTGGTGAGTATAACTATATAAACATAATCGAATACAACCCAGATACGATGATTGTTCAATCTATCCATTTGACCTTCTGCTCGATTCGGTCGCTTGTATGTGAAAACGAAAGAACAGTTACCTGGTGAGTATTTCTATATAAACATCACGATATAATCGAATACAACTCAGATACAATTATCGTTTCGTCTAACCATTTAACCTTCTGTTCGATTCAGTCGCTAGTATGTGTAACGGAAGAACAGTTACCTGGTGAGTATAACTATATAAACATTATCGAATACAACCCAGATACGATGATTGTTCAATCTATCTATTCAACCTCCTGCTCGATTCGGTCGCTTGTATGTAAAACGGAAGAACAGTTACCTGGTGAGTATTGCTATATAAACATCATCACGATATCATCGAATACAACTCAGATACAATTATCGTTTTGTCTAACCATTTAACCTTCTGTTCGATTCAGTCGCTAGTATGTGTAACGGAAGTACCGTAACCTGGTAAGTATCACTATATATACAGTATTGCGATATAATCGGATACCACCCAGATACATTGATTGTTCAGACTATCCATTCAACTTTCTGTTCGTTTCGGTCGCTCGTATGTGAAACGGGAATACCGTCACCTAGTGTGTATAACTATATACACAGCATAACATCATAATCAAATACAACTCATATACTATCCATTCAACCTTCTGTTCGATTCGGTTGCTCGTATGTATAACGGAAGAACAGTAACCTGGTGAGTATTTCTATATAAACATCACCACGATATAATAGAATACAACTCAGTTTCAATTATCATTTCGTCTAACCATTTAACCTTCTGTTCGATTCAGTCGCTAGTATGTGTAACGGAAGAACAGTTACCTGGTGAGTATAACTATATAAACATATTCGAATACAACCCAGATACGATGATTGTTCAATCTATCCATTTGACCTTCTGCTCGATTCGGTCGCTTGTATGTGAAAACGAAAGAACAGTAACCTGGTGAGTATTTCTATATAAACATCACCACGATATAATAGAATACAACTCAGTTACAATTATCGTTTCGTCTAACCATTTAACCTTCTGTTCGATTCAGTCGCTAGTATGTGTAACGGAAGTACCGTCACCTGGTTAGTATCACTATATATACAGTATTGCGATATAATCGGATACCACCCAGATACATTGATTGTTCAGACTATCCATTCAACTTTCTGTTCGTTTCGGTCGCTCGTATGTAAAACGGGAATACCGTCACCTAGTGTGTATAACTATATACACAGCATAACATCATTATCGAATACAACCCATATACTATCCATTCAACCTTCTGTTCGATTCGGTTGCTCGTATGTATAACGGAAGAACAGTAACCTGGTGAGTATTTCTATATAAACATCACCACGATATAATAGAATACAACTCAGTTACAATTATCGTTTCGTCTAACCATTTAACCTTCTGTTCGATTCAGTCGCTAGTATGTGTAACGGAAGTACCGTCACCTGGTATGTATCACTATATATACAGTATTGCGATATAATCGGATTCCACCCTGATACATTGATTGTTCAGACTATCCATTCAACTTTCTGTTCGTTTCGGTCGCTCGTATGTAAAACAAGAATACCGTCACCTAGTCTGTATAACTATATACACAGCATAACATCATAATCGAATACAACCCATATAGTATCCATTCAACCTTCTGTTCAATTCAGTCGCTCGTATGTGTAACGGAAGAACAGTTACCTGGTGAGTATAACTATATAAACATAATCGAATACAACCCAGATACGATGATTGTTCAATCTATCCATTTGACCTTCTGCTCGATTCGGTCGCTTGTATGTGAAAACGAAAGAACAGTTACCTGGTGAGTATTTCTATATAAACATCACCACGATATAATCGAATACAACTCAGATACAATTATCGTTTCGTCTAACCATTTAACCTTCTGTTCGATTCAGTCGCTAGTATGTGTAACGGAAGAACAGTTACCTGGTGAGTATAACTATATAAACATTATCGAATACAACCCAGATACGATGATTGTTCAATCTATCTATTCAACTTCCTGCTCGATTCGGTCGCTTGTATGTAAAACGGAAGAACAGTTACCTGGTGAGTATTGCTATATAAACATCATCACGATATCATCGAATACAACTCAGATACAATTATCGTTTTGTCTAACCATTTAACCTTCTGTTCGATTCAGTCGCTAGTATGTGTAACGAAAGTACCGTCACCTGGTAAGTATCACTATATATACAGTATTGCGATATAATCGGATACCACCCAGATACATTGATTGTTCAGACTATCCATTCAACTTTCTGTTCGTTTCGGTCGCTCGTATGTAAAACGGGAATACCGTCACCCAGTGTGTATACCTATATACACAGCATAACATCATAATAGAATACAACCCATATACTATCCATTCAACCTTCTGTTCGATTCGGTTGCTCGTATGTATAACGGAAGAACAGTAACCTGGTGAGTATTTCTATATAAACATCACCACGATATAATAGAATACAACTCAGTTACAATTATCGTTTCGTCTAACCATTTAATTTTCTGTTCGATTTAGTCGCTAGTATGTGTAACGGAAGTACCGTCACCTGGTATGTATCACTATATATACAGTATTGCGATATAATCGGATACCACCCTGATACATTGATTGTTCAGACTATCCATTCAACTTTCTGTTCGTTTCGGTCGCTCGTATGTAAAACAAGAATACCGTCACCTAGTGTGTATAACTATTTACACAGCATAACATCATAATCGAATACAACCCATATACTATCCATTCAACCTTCTGTTCAATTCAGTCGCTCGTATGTGTAACGGAAGAACAGTTACCTGGTGAGTATAACTATATAAACATAATCGAATACAACCCAGATACGATGATTGTTCAATCTATCCATTTGACCTTCTGCTCGATTCGGTCGCTTGTATGTGAAAACGAAAGAACAGTTACCTGGTGAGTATTTCTATATAAACATCACCACGATATAATCGAATACAACTCAGTTTCAATTATCGTTTCGTCTAACCATTTAACCTTCTGTTCGATTCAGTCGCTAGTATGTGTAACGGAAGAACAGTTACCTGGTGAGTATAACTATATAAACATAATCGAATACAACCCAGATACGATGATTGTTCAATCTATCCATTTGACCTTCTGCTCGATTCGGTCGCTTGTATGTGAAAACGAAAGAACAGTTACCTGGTGAGTATTGCTATATAAACATCATCACGATATCATCGAATACAACTCAGATACAATTATCGTTTTGTCTAACCATTTAACCTTCTGTTCGATTCAGTCGCTAGTATGTGTAACGGAAGTACCGTCACCTGGTAAGTATCACTATATATACAGTATTGCGATATAATCGGATACCACCCAGATACATTGATTGTTCAGACTATCCATTCAACTTTCTGTTCGTTTCGGTCGCTCGTATGTGAAACGGGAATACCGTCACCTAGTGTGTATAACTATATACACAGCATAACATCATAATCAAATACAACCCATATACTATCCATTCAACCTTCTGTTCGATTCGGTTGCTCGTATGTATAACGGAAGAACAGTAACCTGGTGAGTATTTCTATATAAACATCACCACGATATAATAGAATACAACTCAGTTTCAATTATCGTTTCGTCTAACCATTTAACCTTCTGTTCGATTCAGTCGCTAGTATGTGTAACGGAAGAACAGTTACCTGGTGAGTATAACTATATAAACATAATCGAATACAACCCAGATACGATGATTGTTCAATCTATCCATTTGACCTTCTGCTCGATTCGGTCGCTTGTATGTGAAAACGAAAGAACAGTAACCTGGTGAGTATTTCTATATAAACATCACCACGATATAATAGAATACAACTCAGTTACAATTATCGTTTCGTCTAACCATTTAACGTTCTGTTCGATTCAGTCGCTAGTATGTGTAACGGAAGTACCGTCACCTGGTAAGTATCACTATATATACAGTATTGCGATATAATCGGATACCACCCAGATACATTGATTGTTCAGACTATCCATTCAACTTTCTGTTCGTTTCGGTCGCTCGTATGTGAAACGGGAATACCGTCACCTAGTGTGTATAACTATATACACAGCATAACATCATAATCGAATACAACCCATATACTATCCATTCAACCTTCTGTTCGATTCGGTTGTTCGTATGTATAACGGAAGAACAGTAACCTGGTGAGTATTTCTATATAAACATCACCACGATATAATAGAATACAACTCAGTTTCAATTATCGTTTCGTCTAACCATTTAACCTTCTGTTCGATTCAGTCGCTAGTATGTGTAACGGAAGAACAGTTACCTGGTGAGTATAACTATATAAACATAATCGAATACAACCCAGATACGCTGGTTGTTCAATCTATCCATTTGACCTTCTGCTCGATTCGGTCGATTGTATGTGAAAACGAAAGAACAGTTACCTGGTGAGTATTGCTATATAAACATCATCACGATATCATCGAATACAACTCAGATACAATTATCGTTTTGTCTAACCATTTAACCTTCTGTTCGATTCAGTCGCTAGTATGTGTAACGGAAGTACCGTCACCTGGTAAGTATCACTATATATACAGTATTGCGATATAATCGGATACCACCCAGATACATTGATTGTTCAGACTATCCATTCAACTTTCTGTTCGTTTCGGTCGCTCGTATGTAAAACGGGAATACCGTCACCTAGTGTGTATAACTATATACACAGCATAACATCATAATCGAATACAACCCATATACTATTCATTCAACCTTCTGTTCGATTCGGTTGCTCGTTTGTATAACGGAAGAACAGTAACCTGGTGAGTATTTCTATATAAACATCACCGCGATATAATAGAATACAACTCAGTTACAATTATCGTTTCGTCTAACCATTTAACCTTCTGTTCGATTCAGTCGCTAGTATGTGTAACGGAAATACCGTCACCTGGTATGTATCACTATATATACAGTATTGCGATATAATCGGATACCACCCTGATACATTGATTGTTCAGACTATCCATTCAACTTTCTGTTCGTTTCGGTCGCTCGTATGTAAAACAAGGATACCGTCACCTAGTGTGTATAACTATATACACAGCATAACATCATAATCGAATACAACCCATATACTATCCATTCAACCTTCTGTTCGATTCAGTCGCTAGTATGTGTAACGGAAGAACAGTTACCTGGTGAGTATAACTATATAAACATTATCGAATACAACCCAGATACGATGATTGTTCAATCTATCCATTTGACCTTCTGCTCGATTCGGTCGCTTGTATGTGAAAACGAAAGAACAGTAACCTGGTGAGTATTTCTATATAAACATCACCACGATATAATAGAATACAACTCAGTTACAATTATCGTTTTGTCTAACCATTTAACCTTCTGTTCGATTCAGTCGCTAGTATCTGTAACGGAAGTACCGTCACCTGGTAAGTATCACTATATATACAGTATTGCGATATAATCGGATACCACCCAGATACATTGATTGTTCAGAGTATCCATTCAACTTTCTGTTCGTTTCGGTCGCTCGTATGTGAAACGGGAATACCGTCACCTAGTGTGTATAACTATATACACAGCATAACATCATAATCGAATACAACCCATATACTATCCATTCAACCTTCTGTTCGATTCGGTTGCTCGTATGTATAACGGAAGAACAGTAACCTGGTGAGTATTTCTATATAAACATCACCACGATATAATAGAATACAACTCAGTTACAATTATCGTTTCGTCTAACCATTTAACCTTCTGTTCGATTCAGTCGCTAGTATGTGTAACGAAAGTACCGTCACCTGGTATGTATCACTATATATACAGTATTGCGATATAATCGGATACCACCCTGATACATTGATTGTTCAGACTATCCATTCAACTTTCTGTTCGTTTCGGTCGCTCGTATGTAAATCAAGAATACCGTCACCTAGTGTGTATAACTATAAACACAGCATAACATCATAATCGAATACAACCCATATTCTATCCATTCAACCTTCTGTTCAATTCAGTCGCTCGTATGTGTAACGGAAGAACAGTTACCTGGTTAGTATAACTATATAAACATAATCGAATACAACCCAGATACGATGATTGTTCAATCTATCCATTTGACCTTCTGCTCGATTCGGTCGCTTGTATGTGAAAACGAAAGAACAGTTACCTGGTGAGTATTTCTATATAAACATCACCACGATATAATCGAATACAACTCAGTTTCAATTATCGTTTCGTCTAACCATTTAACCTTCTGTTCGATTCAGTCGCTAGTATGTGTAACGGAAGAACAGTTACCTGGTGAGTATAACTATATAAACGTAATCGAATACAACCCAGATACGATGATTGTTCAATCTATCCATTTGACCTTCTGCTCGATTCGGTCGCTTGTATGTGAAAACGAAAGAACAGTAACCTGGTGAGTATTTCTATATAAACATCACCACGATATAATCGAATACAACTCAGATACAATTATCGTTTCGTCTAACCATTTAACCTTCTGTTCGATTTAGTCGCTAGTATGTGTAACGGAAGAACAGTTACCTGGTGAGTATAACTATATAAACATAATCGAATACAACCCAGATACGATGATTGTTCAATCTATCCATTTGACCTTCTGCTCGATTCGGTCGCTTGTATGTGAAAACGAAAGAACAGTTACCTGGTGAGTGTTTCTATATAAACATCACCACGATATAATCGAATACAACTCAGTTTCAATTATCGTTTCGTCTAACCATTTAACCTTCTGTTCGATTCAGTCGCTAGTATGTGTAACGGAAGAACAGTTACCTGGTGAGTATAACTATATAAACATAATCGAATACAACCCAGATACGATGATTGTTCAATCTATCCATTTGACCTGCTGCTCGATTCGGTCGCTTGTATGTGAAAACGAGAGAACAGTTACCTGGTGAGTATTTCTATATAAACATCACGATATAATCGAATACAACTCAGATACAATTATCGTTTCGTCTAACCATTTAACCTTCTGTTCGATTCAGTCGCTAGTATGTGTAACGGAAGAACAGTTACCTGGTGAGTATAACTATATAAACATTATCGAATACAACCCAGATACGATGATTGTTCAATCTATCTATTCAACCTCCTGCTCGATTCGGTCGCTTGTATGTAAAACGGAAGAACAGTTACCTGGTGAGTATTGCTATATAAACATCATCACGATATCATCGAATACAACTCAGATACAATTATCGTTTTGTCTAACCATTTAACCTTCTGTTCGATTCAGTCGCTAGTATGTGTAACGGAAGTACCGTCACCTGGTAAGTATCACTATATATACAGTATTGCGATATAATCGGATATTACCCAGATACATTGATTGTTCAGACTATCCATTCAACTTTCTGTTCGTTTCGGTCGCTCGTATGTGAAACGGGAATACCGTCACCTAGTGTGTATAACTATATACACAGCATAACATCATAATCAAATACAACTCATATACTATCCATTTGACCTTCTGCTCGATTCGGTCGCTTGTATGTGAAAACGAAAGAACAGTTACCTGGTGAGTATTTCTATATAAACATCACCACGATATAATCGAATACAACCCCAGATACGATCATTGTTTAGTTTATCCATTCAACCTTCTGTTCAATTCAGTCGCTCGTATGTGTAACGGAAGAACAGTTACCTGGTGAGTATAACTATATAAACATAATCGAATACAACCCAGATACGATGATTGTTCAATCTATCCATTTGACCTTCTGCTCGATTCGGTCGCTTGTATGTGAAAACGAAAGAACAGTTACCTGGTGAGTATTTCTATATAAACATCACCACGATATAATCGAATACAACTCAGATACAATTATCGTTTCGTCTAACCATTTAACCTTCTGTTCGATTCAGTCGCTAGTATGTGTAACGGAAGAACAGTTACCTGGTGAGTATAACTATATAAACATTATCGAATACAACCCAGATACGATGATTGTTCAATCTATCTATTCAACTTCCTGCTCGATTCGGTCGCTTGTATGTAAAACGGAAGAACAGTTACCTGGTGAGTATTGCTATATAAACATCATCACGATATCATCGAATACAACTCAGATACAATTATCGTTTTGTCTAACCATTTAACCTTCTGTTCGATTCAGTCGCTAGTATGTGTAACGAAAGTACCGTCACCTGGTAAGTATCACTATATATACAGTATTGCGATATAATCGGATACCACCCAGATACATTGATTGTTCAGACTATCCATTCAACTTTCTGTTCGTTTCGGTCGCTCGTATGTAAAACGGGAATACCGTCACCCAGTGTGTATACCTATATACACAGCATAACATCATAATAGAATACAACCCATATACTATCCATTCAACCTTCTGTTCGATTCGGTTGCTCGTATGTATAACGGAAGAACAGTAACCTGGTGAGTATTTCTATATAAACATCACCACGATATAATAGAATACAACTCAGTTACAATTATCGTTTCGTCTAACCATTTAATTTTCTGTTCGATTTAGTCGCTAGTATGTGTAACGGAAGTACCGTCACCTGGTATGTATCACTATATATACAGTATTGCGATATAATCGGATACCACCCTGATACATTGATTGTTCAGACTATCCATTCAACTTTCTGTTCGTTTCGGTCGCTCGTATGTAAAACAAGAATACCGTCACCTAGTGTGTATAACTATTTACACAGCATAACATCATAATCGAATACAACCCATATACTATCCATTCAACCTTCTGTTCAATTCAGTCGCTCGTATGTGTAACGGAAGAACAGTTACCTGGTGAGTATAACTATATAAACATAATCGAATACAACCCAGATACGATGATTGTTCAATCTATCCATTTGACCTTCTGCTCGATTCGGTCGCTTGTATGTGAAAACGAAAGAACAGTTACCTGGTGAGTATTTCTATATAAACATCACCACGATATAATCGAATACAACTCAGTTTCAATTATCGTTTCGTCTAACCATTTAACCTTCTGTTCGATTCAGTCGCTAGTATGTGTAACGGAAGAACAGTTACCTGGTGAGTATAACTATATAAACATAATCGAATACAACCCAGATACGATGATTGTTCAATCTATCCATTTGACCTTCTGCTCGATTCGGTCGCTTGTATGTGAAAACGAAAGAACAGTTACCTGGTGAGTATTGCTATATAAACATCATCACGATATCATCGAATACAACTCAGATACAATTATCGTTTTGTCTAACCATTTAACCTTCTGTTCGATTCAGTCGCTAGTATGTGTAACGGAAGTACCGTCACCTGGTAAGTATCACTATATATACAGTATTGCGATATAATCGGATACCACCCAGATACATTGATTGTTCAGACTATCCATTCAACTTTCTGTTCGTTTCGGTCGCTCGTATGTGAAACGGGAATACCGTCACCTAGTGTGTATAACTATATACACAGCATAACATCATAATCAAATACAACCCATATACTATCCATTCAACCTTCTGTTCGATTCGGTTGCTCGTATGTATAACGGAAGAACAGTAACCTGGTGAGTATTTCTATATAAACATCACCACGATATAATAGAATACAACTCAGTTTCAATTATCGTTTCGTCTAACCATTTAACCTTCTGTTCGATTCAGTCGCTAGTATGTGTAACGGAAGAACAGTTACCTGGTGAGTATAACTATATAAACATAATCGAATACAACCCAGATACGATGATTGTTCAATCTATCCATTTGACCTTCTGCTCGATTCGGTCGCTTGTATGTGAAAACGAAAGAACAGTAACCTGGTGAGTATTTCTATATAAATATCACCACGATATAATAGAATACAACTCAGTTACAATTATCGTTTCGTCTAACCATTTAACGTTCTGTTCGATTCAGTCGCTAGTATGTGTAACGGAAGTACCGTCACCTGGTAAGTATCACTATATATACAGTATTGCGATATAATCGGATACCACCCAGATACATTGATTGTTCAGACTATCCATTCAACTTTCTGTTCGTTTCGGTCGCTCGTATGTGAAACGGGAATACCGTCACCTAGTGTGTATAACTATATACACAGCATAACATCATAATCGAATACAACCCATATACTATCCATTCAACCTTCTGTTCGATTCGGTTGTTCGTATGTATAACGGAAGAACAGTAACCTGGTGAGTATTTCTATATAAACATCACCACGATATAATAGAATACAACTCAGTTTCAATTATCGTTTCGTCTAACCATTTAACCTTCTGTTCGATTCAGTCGCTAGTATGTGTAACGGAAGAACAGTTACCTGGTGAGTATAACTATATAAACATAATCGAATACAACCCAGATACGCTGGTTGTTCAATCTATCCATTTGACCTTCTGCTCGATTCGGTCGATTGTATGTGAAAACGAAAGAACAGTTACCTGGTGAGTATTGCTATATAAACATCATCACGATATCATCGAATACAACTCAGATACAATTATCGTTTTGTCTAACCATTTAACCTTCTGTTCGATTCAGTCGCTAGTATGTGTAACGGAAGTACCGTCACCTGGTAAGTATCACTATATATACAGTATTGCGATATAATCGGATACCACCCAGATACATTGATTGTTCAGACTATCCATTCAACTTTCTGTTCGTTTCGGTCGCTCGTATGTAAAACGGGAATACCGTCACCTAGTGTGTATAACTATATACACAGCATAACATCATAATCGAATACAACCCATATACTATTCATTCAACCTTCTGTTCGATTCGGTTGCTCGTTTGTATAACGGAAGAACAGTAACCTGGTGAGTATTTCTATATAAACATCACCGCGATATAATAGAATACAACTCAGTTACAATTATCGTTTCGTCTAACCATTTAACCTTCTGTTCGATTCAGTCGCTAGTATGTGTAACGGAAATACCGTCACCTGGTATGTATCACTATATATACAGTATTGCGATATAATCGGATACCACCCTGATACATTGATTGTTCAGACTATCCATTCAACTTTCTGTTCGTTTCGGTCGCTCGTATGTAAAACAAGGATACCGTCACCTAGTGTGTATAACTATATACACAGCATAACATCATAATCGAATACAACCCATATACTATCCATTCAACCTTCTGTTCGATTCAGTCGCTAGTATGTGTAACGGAAGAACAGTTACCTGGTGAGTATAACTATATAAATATTATCGAATACAACCCAGATACGATGATTGTTCAATCTATCCATTTGACCTTCTGCTCGATTCGGTCGCTTGTATGTGAAAACGAAAGAACAGTAACCTGGTGAGTATTTCTATATAAACATCACCACGATATAATAGAATACAACTCAGTTACAATTATCGTTTTGTCTAACCATTTAACCTTCTGTTCGATTCAGTCGCTAGTATCTGTAACGGAAGTACCGTCACCTGGTAAGTATCACTATATATACAGTATTGCGATATAATCGGATACCACCCAGATACATTGATTGTTCAGAGTATCCATTCAACTTTCTGTTCGTTTCGGTCGCTCGTATGTGAAACGGGAATACCGTCACCTAGTGTGTATAACTATATACACAGCATAACATCATAATCGAATACAACCCATATACTATCCATTCAACCTTCTGTTCGATTCGGTTGCTCGTATGTATAACGGAAGAACAGTAACCTGGTGAGTATTTCTATATAAACATCACCACGATATAATAGAATACAACTCAGTTACAATTATCGTTTCGTCTAACCATTTAACCTTCTGTTCGATTCAGTCGCTAGTATGTGTAACGAAAGTACCGTCACCTGGTATGTATCACTATATATACAGTATTGCGATATAATCGGATACCACCCTGATACATTGATTGTTCAGACTATCCATTCAACTTTCTGTTCGTTTCGGTCGCTCGTATGTAAAACAAGAATACCGTCACCTAGTGTGTATAACTATAAACACAGCATAACATCATAATCGAATACAACCCATATTCTATCCATTCAACCTTCTGTTCAATTCAGTCGCTCGTATGTGTAACGGAAGAACAGTTACCTGGTTAGTATAACTATATAAACATAATCGAATACAACCCAGATACGATGATTGTTCAATCTATCCATTTGACCTTCTGCTCGATTCGGTCGCTTGTATGTGAAAACGAAAGAACAGTTACCTGGTGAGTATTTCTATATAAACATCACCACGATATAATCGAATACAACTCAGTTTCAATTATCGTTTCGTCTAACCATTTAACCTTCTGTTCGATTCAGTCGCTAGTATGTGTAACGGAAGAACAGTTACCTGGTGAGTATAACTATATAAACGTAATCGAATACAACCCAGATACGATGATTGTTCAATCTATCCATTTGACCTTCTGCTCGATTCGGTCGCTTGTATGTGAAAACGAAAGAACAGTAACCTGGTGAGTATTTCTATATAAACATCACCACGATATAATCGAATACAACTCAGATACAATTATCGTTTCGTCTAACCATTTAACCTTCTGTTCGATTTAGTCGCTAGTATGTGTAACGGAAGAACAGTTACCTGGTGAGTATAACTATATAAACATAATCGAATACAACCCAGATACGATGATTGTTCAATCTATCCATTTGACCTTCTGCTCGATTCGGTCGCTTGTATGTGAAAACGAAAGAACAGTTACCTGGTGAGTGTTTCTATATAAACATCACCACGATATAATCGAATACAACTCAGTTTCAATTATCGTTTCGTCTAACCATTTAACCTTCTGTTCGATTCAGTCGCTAGTATGTGTAACGGAAGAACAGTTACCTGGTGAGTATAACTATATAAACATAATCGAATACAACCCAGATACGATGATTGTTCAATCTATCCATTTGACCTGCTGCTCGATTCGGTCGCTTGTATGTGAAAACGAGAGAACAGTTACCTGGTGAGTATTTCTATATAAACATCACGATATAATCGAATACAACTCAGATACAATTATCGTTTCGTCTAACCATTTAACCTTCTGTTCGATTCAGTCGCTAGTATGTGTAACGGAAGAACAGTTACCTGGTGAGTATAACTATATAAACATTATCGAATACAACCCAGATACGATGATTGTTCAATCTATCTATTCAACCTCCTGCTCGATTCGGTCGCTTGTATGTAAAACGGAAGAACAGTTACCTGGTGAGTATTGCTATATAAACATCATCACGATATCATCGAATACAACTCAGATACAATTATCGTTTTGTCTAACCATTTAACCTTCTGTTCGATTCAGTCGCTAGTATGTGTAACGGAAGTACCGTCACCTGGTAAGTATCACTATATATACAGTATTGCGATATAATCGGATATTACCCAGATACATTGATTGTTCAGACTATCCATTCAACTTTCTGTTCGTTTCGGTCGCTCGTATGTGAAACGGGAATACCGTCACCTAGTGTGTATAACTATATACACAGCATAACATCATAATCAAATACAACTCATATACTATCCATTTGACCTTCTGCTCGATTCGGTCGCTTGTATGTGAAAACGAAAGAACAGTTACCTGGTGAGTATTTCTATATAAACATCACCACGATATAATCGAATACAACCCCAGATACGATCATTGTTTAGTTTATCCATTCAACCTTCTGTTCCATTCAGTCGCTCGTATGTATAACGGAAGAACAGTTACTTGGTGGGTATAACTATATAAACATAATCGAATACAACCCAGATACGATGATTGTTCAATCTATCCATTTGACCTTCTGCTCGATTCGGTCGCTTGTATGTGAAAACGAAAGAACAGTTACCTGGAGAGTATTTCTATATAAACATCACCACGATATAATCGAATACAACTCAGATACAATTATCGTTTCGTCTAACCATTTAACCTTCTGTTCGATTCAGTCGCTAGTATGTGTAACGGAAGAACAGTTACCTGGTGAGTATAACTATATAAACATTATCGAATACAACCCAGATACGATGATTGTTCAATCTATCTATTCAACCTCCTGCTCGATTCGGTCGCTTGTATGTAAAACGGAAGAACAGTTACCTGGTGAGTATTGCTATATAAACATCATCACGATATCATCGAATACAACTCAGATACAATTATCGTTTTGTCTAACCATTTAACCTTCTGTTCGATTCAGTCGCTAGTATGTGTAACGAAAGTACCGTCACCTGGTAAGTATCACTTTATATACAGTATTGCGATATAATCGGATACCACCCAGATACATTGATTGTTCAGACTATCCATTCAACTTTCTGTTCGTTTCGGTCGCTCGTATGTGAAACGGGAAAACCGTCACCTAGTGTGTATAACCGTCACCTAGTGTGTATAACTATATACACAGCATAAACATCACCACGATATAATAGAATACAACTCAGTTTCAATTATCGTTTCGTCTAACCATTTAACCTTCTGTTCGATTCAGTCGCTAGTATGTGTGACGGAAGAACAGTTACCTGGTGAGTATAACTATATAAACATAATCGAATACAACCCAGATACGATGATTGTTCAATCTATCCATTTGACCTTCTTCTCGATTCGGTCGCTTGTATGTGAAAACGAAAGAACAGTAACCTGGTGAGTATTTCTATATAAACATCACCACGATATAATAGAATACAACTCAGTTACAATTATCGTTTTGTCTAACCATTCAACCTTCTGTTCGATTCAGTCGCTAGTATGTGTAATGGAAGTACCGTCACCTGGTTAGTATCACTATATATACAGTATTGCGATATAATCGGATACCACCCAGATACATTGATTGTTCAGACTATCCATTCAACTTTCTGTTCGTTTCGGTCGCTCGTATGTAAAACGGGAATACCGTCACCCAGTGTGTATAACTATATACACAGCATAACATCATAATAGAATACAACCCATATACTATCCATTCAACCTTATGTTCGATTCGGTTGCTCGTATGTATAACGGAAGAACAGTAACCTGGTGAGTATTTCTATATAAACATCACCACGATATAATAGAATACAACTCAGTTACAATTATCGTTTCGTCTAACCATTTAATTTTCTGTTCGATTTAGTCGCTAGTATGTGTAACGGAAGTACCGTCACCTGGTATGTATCACTATATATACAGTATTGCGATATAATCGGATACCACCCTGATACATTGATTGTTCAGACTATCCATTTAACTTTCTGTTCGTTTCGGTCGCTCGTATGTAAAACAAGAATACCGTCACCTAGTGTGTATAACTATATACACAGCATAACATCATAATCGAATACAACCCATATACTATCCATTCAACCTTCTGTTCAATTCAGTCGCTCGTATGTGTAACGGAAGAACAGTTACCTGGTGAGTATAACTATATAAACATAATCGAATACAACCCAGATACGATGATTGTTCAATCTATCCATTTGACCTTCTGCTCGATTCGGTCGCTTGTATGTGAAAACGAAAGAACAGTTACCTGGTGAGTATTTCTATATAAACATCACCACGATATAATCGAATACAACTCAGTTTCAATTATCGTTTCGTCTAACCATTTAACCTTCTGTTCGATTCAGTCGCTAGTATGTGTAACGGAAGAACAGTTACCTGGTGAGTATAACTATATAAACATAATCGAATACAACCCAGATACGATGATTGTTCAATCTATCCATTTGACCTTCTGCTCGATTCGGTCGCTTGTATGTGAAAACGAAAGAACAGTTACCTGGTGAGTATTGCTATATAAACATCATCACGATATCATCGAATACAACTCAGATACAATTATCGTTTTGTCTAACCATTTAACCTTCTGTTCGATTCAGTCGCTAGTATGTGTAACGGAAGTACCGTCACCTGGTAAGTATCACTATATATACAGTATTGCGATATAATCGGATACCACCCAGATACATTGATTGTTCAGACTATCCATTCAACTTTCTGTTCGTTTCGGTCGCTCGTATGTGAAACGGGAATACCGTCACCTAGTGTGTATAACTATATACACAGCATAACATCATAATCAAATACAACCCATATACTATCCATTCAACCTTCTGTTCGATTCGGTTGCTCGTATGTATAACGGAAGAACAGTAACCTGGTGAGTATTTCTATATAAACATCACCACGATATAATAGAATACAACTCAGTTTCAATTATCGTTTCGTCTAACCATTTGACCTTCTGTTCGATTCAGTCGCTAGTATGAGTAACGGAAGAACAGTTACCTGGTGAGTATAACTATATAAACATAATCGAATACAACCCAGATACGATGATTGTTCAATCTATCCATTTGACCTTCTGCTCGATTCGGTCGCTTGTATGTGAAAACGAAAGAACAGTAACCTGGTGAGTATTTCTATATAAACATCACCACGATATAATAGAATACAACTCAGTTACAATTATCGTTTCGTCTAACCATTTAACGTTCTGTTCGATTCAGTCGCTAGTATGTGTAACGGAAGAACCGTCACCTGGTTAGTATCACTATATATACAGTATTGCGATATAATCGGATACCACCCAGATACATTGATTGTTCAGACTATCCATTCAACTTTCTGTTCGTTTCGGTCGCTCGTATGTAAAACGGGAATACCGTCACCTAGTGTGTATAACTATATACACAGCATAAAATCATTATCGAATACAACCCATATACTATCCATTCAATCTTCTGTTCGATTCGGTTGCTCGTATGTATAACGGAAGAACAGTAACCTGGTGAGTATTTCTATATTAACATCACCACGATATAATAGAATACAACTCAGTTACAATTATCGTTTCGTCTAACCATTTAACCTTCTGTTCGATTCAGTCGCTAGTATGTGTAACGGAAGTACCGTCACCTGGTATGTATCACTATATATACAGTATTGCGATATAATCGGATACCACCCTGATACATTGATTGTTCAGACTATCCATTCAACTTTCTGTTCGTTTCGGTCGCTCGTATGTAAAACAAGAATACCGTCACCTAGTGTGTATAACTATATACATAGCATAACATCATAATCAAATACAACCCATATACTATCCATTCAACCTTCTGTTCAATTCAGTCGCTCGTATGTGTAACGGAAGAACAGTTACCTGGTGAGTATAACTATATAAACATAATCGAATACAACCCAGATACGATGATTGTTCAATCTATCCATTTGACCTTCTGCTCGATTCGGTCGCTTGTATGTGAAAACGAAAGAACAGTTACCTGGTGAGTATTTCTATATAAACATCACCACGATATAATCGAATACAACTCAGTTTCAATTATCGTTTCGTCTAACCATTTAACCTTCTGTTCGATTCAGTCGCTAGTATGTGTAACGGAAGAACAGTTACCTGGTGAGTATAACTATATAAACATAATCGAATACAACCCAGATACGATGATTGTTCAATCTATCCATTTGACCTTCTGCTCGATTCGGTCGCTTGTATGTGAAAACGAAAGAACAGTTACCTGGTGAGTATTTCTATATAAACATCACCACGATATAATCGAATACAACTCAGATACAATTATCGTTTCGTCTAACCATTTAACCTTCTGTTCGATTCAGTCGCTAGTATGTGTAACGGAAGAACAGTTACCTGGTGAGTATAACTATATAAACATTATCGAATAAAACCCAGATACGATGATTGTTCAATCTATCTATTCAACCTCCTGTTCGATTCGGTTGCTCGTTTGTATAACGGAAGAACAGTAACCTGGTGAGTATTTCTATATAAACATCACCACGATATAATAGAATACAACTCAGTTACAATTATCGTTTCGTCTAACCATTTAACCTTCTGTTCGATTCAGTCGCTAGTATGTGTAACGGAAGTACCGTCACCTGGTATGTATCACTATATATACAGTATTGCGATATAATCGGATACCACCCAGATACATTGATTGTTCAGAGTATCCATTCAACTTTCTGTTCGTTTCGGTCGCTCGTATGTGAAACGGGAATACCGTCACCTAGTGTGTATAACTATATACACAGCATAACATCATAATCGAATACAACCCATATACTATCCATTCAACCTTCTGTTCGATTCGGTTGCTCGTATGTATAACGGAAGAACAGTAACCTGGTGAGTATTTCTATATAAACATCACCACGATATAATAGAATACAACTCAGTTACAATTATCGTTTCGTCTAACCATTTAACCTTCTGTTCGATTCAGTCGCTAGTATGTGTAACGGAAGTACCGTCACCTGGTATGTATCACTATATATACAGTATTGCGATATAATCGGATACCACCCTGATACATTGATTGTTCAGACTATCCATTCAACTTTCTGTTCGTTTCGGTCGCTCGTATGTAAAACAAGAATACCGTCACCTAGTGTGTATAACTATATACACAGCATAACATCATAATCGAATACAACCCATATACTATCCATTCAACCTTCTGTTCAATTCAGTCGCTCGTATGTGTAACGGAAGAACAGTTACCTGGATAGTATAACTATATAAACATAATCGAATACAACCCAGATACGATGATTGTTCAATCTATCCATTTGACCTTCTGCTCGATTCGGTCGCTTGTATGTGAAAACGAAAGAACAGTTACCTGGTGAGTATTTCTATATAAACATCACCACGATATAATCGAATACAACTCAGTTTCAATTATCGTTTCGTCTAACCATTTAACCTTCTGTTCGATTCAGTCGCTAATATGTGTAACGGAAGAACAGTTACCTGGTGAGTATAACTATATAAACATAATCGAATACAACCCAGATACGATGATTAATCAATCTATCCATTTGACCTTCTGCTCGATTCGGTCGCTTGTATGTGAAAACGAAAGAACAGTTACCTGGTGAGTATTTCTATATAAACATCACCACGATATAATCGAATACAACTCAGATACAATTATCGTTTCGTCTAACCATTTAACCTTCTGTTCGATTTAGTCGCTAGTATGTGTAACGGAAGAACAGTTACCTGGTGAGTATAACTATATAAACATTATCGAATACAACCCATATACGATGATCGTTCAATCTATCTATTCAACCTCCTGCTCGATTCGGTCGCTTGTATGTAAAACGGAAGAACAGTTACCTGGTGAGTATTGCTATATAAACATCATCACGATATCATCGAATACAACTCAGATACAATTATCGTTTTGTCTAACCATTTAACCTTCTGTTCGATTCAGTCGCTAGTATGTGTAACGGAAGTACCGTCACCTGGTAAGTATCACTATATATACAGTATTGCGATATAATCGGATAACACCCAGATACATTGATTGTTCAGACTATCCATTCAACTATCTGTTCGTTTCGGTCGCTCGTATGTGAAACGGGAATACCGTCACCTAGTGTGTATAACTATATACACAGCATAACATCATAATCGAATACAACCCATATACTATCCATTTAACCTTCTGTTCGATTCGGTTGCTCGTATGTATAACGGAAGAACAGTAACCTGGTGAGTATTTCTATATAAACATCACCACGATATAATAGAATACAACTCAGTTTCAATTATCGTTTCGTCTAACCATTTGACCTTCTGTTCGATTCAGTCGCTAGTATGTGTAACGGAAGAACAGTGACCTGGTGAGTATAACTATATAAACATAATCGAATACAACCCAGATACGATGATTGTTCAATCTATCCATTTGACCTTCTGCTCGATTTGGTCGCTTGTATGTGAAAACGAAAGAACAGTAACCTGGTGAGTATTTCTATATAAACATCACCACGATATAATAGAATACAACTCAGTTACAATTATCGTTTCGTCTAACCATTTAACCTTCTGTTCGATTCAGTCGCTAGTTTGTGTAACGGAAGTACCGTCACCTGGTTAGTATCACTATATATACAGTATTGCGATATAATCGGATACCACCCAGATACATTGATTGTTCAGACTATCCATTCAACTTTCTGTTCGTTTCGGTCGCTCGTATGTAAAACGGGAATACCGTCACCTAGTGTGTATAACTATATACACAGCATAACATCATAATCGAATACAACCCATATACTATTCATTCAACCTTCTGTTCGATTCGGTTGCTCGTATGTATAACGGGAAAACAGTAAGCTGGTGAGTATTTCTATATAAACATCACCACGATATAATAGAATACAACTCAGTTACAATTATCGTTTCGTCTATCCATTCAACCTTCTGTTCGATTCGGTTGCTCGTATGTATAACGGAAGAACAGTAACCTGGTGAGAATTTCTATATAAACATCACCACGATATAATAGAATACAACTCAGTTACAATTATCGTTTCGTCTAACCATTTAACCTTCTGTTCGATTCAGTCGCTAGTATGTGTAACGGAAGTACCGTCACCTGGTATGTATCACTATATATACAGTATTGCGATATAATCGGATACCACCCTGATACATTGATTGTTCAGACTATCCATTCAACTTTCTGTTCGTTTCGGTCGCTCGTATGTAAAACAAGAATACCGTCACCTAGTGTGTATAACTATATACACAGCATAACATCATAATCGAATACAACCCATATACTATCCATTCAACCTTCTGTTCAATTCAGTCGCTCGTATGTGTAACGGAAGAACAGTTACCTGGTGAGTATAACTATATAAACATAATCGAATACAACCCAGATACGATGATTGTTCAATCTATCCATTTGACCTTCTGCTCGATTCGGTCGCTTGTATGTGAAAACGAAAGAACAGATACCTGGTGAGTATTTCTATATAAACATCACCACGATATAATCGAATACAACTCAGTTTCAATTATCGTTTCGTCTAACCATTTAACCTTCTGTTCGATTCAGTCGCTAGTATGTGTAACGGAAGAACAGTTACCTGGTGAGTATAACTATATAAACATAATCGAATACAACCCAGATACGATGATTGTTCAATCTATCCATTTGACCTTCTGCTCGATTCGGTCGCTTGTATGTGAAAACGAAAGAACAGTTACCTGGTGAGTATTTCTATATAAACATCACGATATAATCGAATACAACTCAGATACAATTATCGTTTCGTCTAACCATTTAACCTTCTGTTCGATTCAGTCGCTAGTATGTGTAACGGAAGAACAGTTACCTGGTGAGTATAACTATATAAACATTATCGAATACAACCCAGATACGATGATTGTTCAATCTATCTATTCAACCTCCTGCTCGATTCGGTCGCTTGTATGTAAAACGGAAGAACAGTTACCTGGTGAGTATTGCTATATAAACATCATCACGATATCATCGAATACAACTCAGATACAATTATCGTTTCGTCTAACCATTTAACCTTCTGTTCGATTCAGTCGCTAGTATGTGTAACGGAAGTACCGTCACCTGGTAAGTATCACTATATATACAGTATTGCCATATAATCGGATACCACCCAGATACATTGATTGTTCAGACTATCCATTCAACTTTCTGTTCGTTTCGGTCGCTCGTATGTGAAACGGGAATACCGTCACCTAGTGTGTATAACTATATACACAGCATAACATCATAATCAAATACAACTCATATACTATCCATTCAACCTTCTGTTCGATTCGGTTGCTCGTATGTATAACGGAAGAACAGTAACCTGGTGAGTATTTCTATATAAACATCACCACGATATAATAGAATACAACTCAGTTTCAATTATCGTTTCGTCTAACCATTTAACCTTCTGTTCGATTCAGTCGCTAGTATGTGTAACGGAAGAACAGTTACCTGGTGAGTATAACTATATAAACATAATCGAATACAACCCAGATACGATGATTGTTCAATCTATCCATTTGACCTTCTGCTCGATTCGGTCGCTTGTATGTGAAAACGAAAGAACAGATACCTGGTGAGTATTTCTATATAAACATCACCACGATATAATCGAATACAACTCAGTTTCAATTATCGTTTCGTCTAACCATTTAACCTTCTGTTCGATTCAGTCGCTAGTATGTGTAACGGAAGAACAGTTACCTGGTGAGTATAACTATATAAACATAATCGAATACAACCCAGATACGATGATTGTTCAATCTATCCATTTGACCTTCTGCTCGATTCGGTCGCTTGTATGTGAAAACGAAAGAACAGTTACCTGGTGAGTATTTCTATATAAACATCACGATATAATCGAATACAACTCAGATACAATTATCGTTTCGTCTAACCATTTAACCTTCTGTTCGATTCAGTCGCTAGTATGTGTAACGGAAGAACAGTTACCTGGTGAGTATAACTATATAAACATTATCGAATACAACCCAGATACGATGATTGTTCAATCTATCTATTCAACCTCCTGCTCGATTCGGTCGCTTGTATGTAAAACGGAAGAACAGTTACCTGGTGAGTATTGCTATATAAACATCATCACGATATCATCGAATACAACTCAGATACAATTATCGTTTCGTCTAACCATTTAACCTTCTGTTCGATTCAGTCGCTAGTATGTGTAACGGAAGTACCGTCACCTGGTAAGTATCACTATATATACAGTATTGCCATATAATAGGATACCACCCAGATACATTGATTGTTCAGACTATCCATTCAACTTTCTGTTCGTTTCGGTCGCTCGTATGTGAAACGGGAATACCGTCACCTAGTGTGTATAACTATATACACAGCATAACATCATAATCAAATACAACTCATATACTATCCATTCAACCTTCTGTTCGATTCGGTTGCTCGTATGTATAACGGAAGAACAGTAACCTGGTGAGTATTTCTATATAAACATCACCACGATATAATAGAATACAACTCAGTTTCAATTATCGTTTCGTCTAACCATTTAACCTTCTGTTCGATTCAGTCGCTAGTATGTGTAACGGAAGAACAGTTACCTGGTGAGTATAACTATATAAACATAATCGAATACAACCCAGATACGATGATTGTTCAATCTATCCATTTGACCTTCTGCTCGATTCGGTCGCTTGTATGTGAAAACGAAAGAACAGTAACCTGGTGAGTATTTCTATATAAACATCACCACGATATAATAGAATACAACTCAGTTACAATTATCGTTTCGTCTAACCATTTAACCTTCTGTTCGATTCAGTCGCTAGTATGTGTAACGGAAGTACCGTCACCTGGTTAGTATCACTATATATACAGTATTGCGATATAATCGGATACCACCCAGATACATTGATTGTTCAGACTATCCATTCAATTTTCTGTTCGTTTCGGTCGCTCGTATGTAAAACAAGAATACCGTCACCTAGTGTGTATAACTATATACACAGCATAACATCATAATCGAATACAACCCATATACTATCCATTCAACCTTCTGTTCAATTCAGTCGCTCGTATGTGTAACGGAAGAACAGTTACCTGGTGAGTATAACTATATAAACATAATCGAATACAACCCAGATACGATGATTGTTCAATCTATCCATTTGACCTTCTGCTCGATTCGGTCGCTTGTATGTGAAAACGAAAGAACAGTTACCTGGTGAGTATTTCTATATAAACATCACCACGATATAATCGAATACAACCCCAGATAGATAGATAGATAGATAGATAGAGTTTATTGTCATGTAAGATATACAGTGTATATATATGAAAGTCATTAAAAAAAGTAGCAAGTAAACAATGCTTACAAAACAATTAATTACAATTTATTTATTTTGTCAGAAATATTAAAAGAAAATAAATCAAAATAACAGGATGATAACAATACAAAGAAACAATAAAATCACAAGTAAAGACTAATTACAAGTAAAGACAAGTTACATTGTGTAAAACTTGATGAGTTTTTACACCATACATGTACAATTTTACAGGTTAAAATTTAGATATTTAAATATTCATTTACACTATAAAAGGCATTTTTGATCAGAAAATCTTTAAGATCGTGTTGAAATTTCCTTGTGGTTTTTGCATTTCTAATTTCAGCAGGTAATTTGTTATATAAAATGATACCAGCATGATGGGGGGACTTTTCATATAATGAAGAATTGTGTTGACGAGTTTGTAGGAGGCTGCCTTGCCTAGTATTGTGTACCCGATTTAGTTGATTTTCTTGGAAACTCGAATAATTTTTATTAATGTACTTGACTGTATAGAAAATATAAATACAATGGATGGTTAATATTCGGTTCTTTATGAAGTGGTTACAACAGGTATCTCTTGGCTTCAGGTTGAAAAGTAATCTGACCAGCCTTTTTTGCAACACAAAGACTCGATTTATTCCATTTGCCAATCCCCAAGCAATAACATTACATGAGAAATGAGAAAATGCTAGAGCATAATACACATCCACCAGGTATTTCAAGTGGAACATACTCTTCAGCTGCCGGATGGCAAAGTAGGCACTATTCAGTTCATTGCAAACATGGTCTATGTGGAGATCCCAACATAAATGATTGTCGATTCTGGTTCCTAGGAACTTTGTGTTTGTGGAGAATGTATCGGTAGGTAATATATTTCGTAAATTATCAGGTGGTTTTCTTTTCTTAGAAAAATAAATGCATTCAGTTTTTCCCATATTCAAAAGAAGGATATTCTTGTAACACCACTCTTGATATATTGCCAGAATGGTGCTTATTTTAGTTTCGAGGTCCTCAGCGCATTGTCCTGATAGAATCAATGAGTTGTCATCAGCATACATCACGATTTGGCCGTCAGTAATTAGGGATGGAAGATCATTTACAAATAGCAAAAATATTAGTGGTCCTAATACAGAACCTTGTGGGACACCACGAGTGATTTCGTAGTCCCCCGAGATATTGTGAGCCACTTTGATTCTTTGTTTGCGTTCACTCAGAAATGATTTGATAAAATTCAATGGGATTCCCCTAATCCCAAGCTTATCAAGCTTGAAGATGCTGAATTCAATATTGAGGGTGTCGAAAGCTTTACTTAAGTCAAAAAACATCCCTACTACATGATGTCTTTTATCAATCTCATTGTAAATATATTGTAGTAGTTGAACAGTAGCTGTTTCAACAGATTTATTATGTTGGAAACCATGCTGGTATTTTGTTAATATATTGAACCTATTGAGGAATCTTGTTAATCTTATCAATAGTAGTTTTTCGATGATCTTTGATAGAATACTCAGAATTGAAATTGGTCTATAGTTTTCACTGTCCTGCGAATCACCCTTCTTGAATATGGGTAAAACTATTGCAGTTTTGAGAATATTTGGAAAAATAGCTTCTTCAAAACATTTGTTTATTAGGAATGCTAGGATATTTGAAATAATTTCAGATGAGATTTTCAGGGATTTCGTGGAAATTTCATCTATACCAGTACATGGTTTGTCTTTTAGATTGTTTATGATCTCCATGACTTCCTCGGGAGTGGTAGGTTCTAGAAAAAATGAATGTTCATTGTAGATGCTAGATGTACAATCTGTAGGTAAGCCATTTTTGTCATTGTGTTCAGCTATTTTATTTTCAACAGAGTGTGAAAAGAATTCTCCAAAGTGAGTGGCAATAATTTTTGAATCGTTTGTTAATATGTTGTTAATTTTTAATGTTGTAACAGTGTGTTTGGGATGTTTGTTGAGTTGTTCATTGACCAGCCTCCACACCTCTCTTGAACTGTTTACTGCAGTGCCTAAACGTTGTTCATAATACTCTTTTTTCGCTCGCTTGATATTGCTATGATAAACTCTTTTTTCGTTTTTATACTCAGTTCGCAAACCATGATCTTCAAGTTGATTTGCCAACCAGAACAAATCTTTTAGTTTTTTGCTTTCTGTTATTAATTCTTGAGTTAGCCAATTTTTACTGCTAGTTATTTTATTTCTTTTCTTCCTGTTTTTTGCAATCAATGGACAAGAGTTATTGAGGCAGCTGTTGAACAACTCCACAAATTTTTGAAATGCTTCATCTATGTTATCAATAAGACAAAGTTCCCCCCAGTTTTGAGTACCTAGAGAATATTGAAACTTGTTAATATTGTCAGATGAGAATTGTCTAGCATAGTATAAGATATCCATACTTTGTACACTCATTTCTACAACCTTACAATTCATTATTTGTGCTAGATGATCAGCTATACCTGGATCAACCATGTATGCCTGATACATTTCAGTACACATATTTGTGATGAGATAGTCTATTGCCGTTCTTGATGTATGATTGTTTTTATTTGTCATAATTCTAGTTGGTACATCCAAGCACACATTAAGTTTGAAACTATTTAGAGTATCCATTAGTAATACCTTATCCACATTGTTATTTAAATAGTCAATATTGAGGTCTCCACAGACAATTATAGACTCGTTATTTTTAGTAATGTGTTGTAGTACTGCTATTAGATTTGTATTAAAACTATTAACATTACCTGATGGTGGCCTATAAATAGTAACAATATTCAACTTTCTATTTTTGAGTGTAAGGGAGATGGCACATGTCTCTAAAATCATTTCTGAAACAAGATTTTGAATGTATTTGATATTTTTCAGTTTCAGGGTATTTTTCAGATCATCCAGTATATGAATGGCAGCCCCACCATGCTGATAGTTTATCCTGCAAAAATAACTTATCAGAGAATAGTTTGGTATACTTAAGGATTTCAACTCCAGTTCAGTGGCCCAGTGTTCTGTTAAACATAGGACATGGAGATTATGTTTTGCTGCAAACAATTCTATAGTTATCAGTTTATTTCTGATGCATTGAACATTGACATGTCCAATGTTTAGACTGTGGTTGCTTAGTTCAAATTCACTCTCATGTTCTGCTGGGTGTATATTATTTAGTGTGACTGAGGAACCTGTTGAGCCCCAACTTCGGTCGGTATCCTCTGTTTCATGAAAAACTTCGTTACCAATGCTCCTTCTGGCCAAACTTTTCTATTCCATGCTTTCCTGAAGTTATCATGATTGATGGTAACCTTCAAGGATGCATACAATTCAGGATACCTTGAATTATGTTGTTCACATTGAACTTCTGGAAATTGCAGAGCTAGCATTGCTCTCAAATCTTCTGCTTTTGTATCAGGTTTCAGTCGTGTCACGTGGAGAGGAACTTTTTTTGGCACAGCTTTTATTCCGAGGTTTACATCACAATTTCCACCTACGACGAACCGGCGATTGAACTTTTTTTTCGGAATTTTCCATTCTTGATCCTCCAGCTCTTGAATCTCATTCATTTTCACAGTAGATTGGGCTTCCAGAATTGCCTGCTTCACAGTGTTAATATGGAAATTGTTTTGTTGATTGGTTTTTGTTTTTGATTGATGCTGAGTGACACTGACATTGGTGACATTTGGCACAACAGTGTTTCCAGTATTGTTCTCAACCGACGAACCAGGGCCAGAAAGTCGTGTAGTTCTGCTCTGCTTCTGATTAATCAATTTATGTTCTATGCTCTTGGGCTCAGTAACCACAATGACAGGCGGGTGTGAAGGTGCATCCATCTGTTGGTTGGTGGTGGTAGTAGATGAGCTTCTTACAGTTGCACTGTAGCTTGGTTTGGATTCATGCTGACTATCATCCCTAACCTAATTCTTATTTTCCAGCAAATTCATTTTATCCAATAATAGTTTATTTGCAAGTTCAAGAGCACTATTCCTACCTCGCACTTCTCGTAGAATTTCTTTCAGATATTTTATTCTTTCACTGTTTTCCAGTGCCTTTTGAAGGTTTTCATTTACTTTTTTATCACAACACATGGCTTTATTTCCGCCAATCATTTTAATGTTATTTGTAGCTTTTGCACAGCTTGTGTGGTAGCTAGCGAAACAATTCACACAAGTCACTGTTTTGCACACTTTTTTAGCACAACATTTATAGAATATTTTAATATCTTCCCGATCGTTGAGAGCGTCCGTAAATTCATCATCATCAGACGCCATCGATCATTGTTTAGTTTATCCATTCAACCTTCTGTTCAATTCAGTCGCTCGTATGTATAACGGAAGAACAGTTACTTGGTGGGTATAACTATATAAACATAATCGAATACAACCCAGATACGATGATTGTTCAATCTATCCATTTGACCTTCTGCTCGATTCGGTCGCTTGTATGTGAAAACGAAAGAACAGTTACCTGGTGAGTATTTCCATATAAACATCACCACGATATAATCGAATACAACTCAGATACAATTATCGTTTCGTCTAACCATTTAACCTTCTGTTCGATTCAGTCGCTAGTATGTGTAACGGAAGAACAGTTACCTGGTGAGTATAACTATATAAACATTATCGAATACAACCCAGATACGATGATTGTTCAATCTATCTATTCAACCTCCTGCTCGATTCGGTCGCTTGTATGTAAAACGGAAGAACAGTTACCTGGTGAGTATTGCTATATAAACATCATCACGATATCATCGAATACAACTCAGATACAATTATCGTTTTGTCTAACCATTTAACCTTCTGTTCGATTCAGTCGCTAGTATGTGTAACGGAAGTACCGTCACCTGGTAAGTATCACTATATATACAGTATTGCGATATAATCGGATACCACCCAGATACATTGATTGTTCAGACTATCCATTCAACTTTCTGTTCGTTTCGGTCGCTCGTATGTGAAACGGGAATACCGTCACCTAGTGTGTATAACTATATACACAGCATAACATCATAATCAAATACAACCCATATACTATCCATTCAACCTTCTGTTCGATTCGGTTGCTCGTATGTATAACGGAAGAACAGTAACCTGGTGAGTATTTCTATATAAACATCACCACGATATAATAGAATACAACTCAGTTTCAATTATCGTTTCGTCTAACCATTTAACCTTCTGTTCGATTCAGTCGCTAGTATGTGTAACGGAAGAACAGTTACCTGGTAAGTATAACTATATAAACATAATCGAATACAACCCAGATACGATGATTGTTCAATCTATCCATTTGACCTTCTGCTCGATTCGGTCGCTTGTATGTGAAAACGAAAGAACAGTAACCTGGTGAGTATTTCTATATAAACATCACCACGATATAATAGAATACAACTCAGTTTCAATTATCGTTTCGTCTAACCATTTAACCTTCTGTTCGATTCAGTCGCTAGTATGTGTAACGGAAGAACAGTTACCTGGTGAGTATAACTATATAAACATAATCGAATACAACCCAGATACGATGATTGTTCAATCTATCCATTTGACCTTCTTCTCGATTCGGTCGCTTGTATGTGAAAACGAAAGAACAGTAACCTGGTGAGTATTTCTATATAAACATCACCACGATATAATAGAATACAACTCAGTTACAATTATCGTTTTGTCTAACCATTTAACCTTCTGTTCGATTCAGTCGCTAGTATGTGTAACGGAAGTACCGTCACCTGGTTAGTATCACTATATATACAGTATTGCGATATAATCGGATACCACCCAGATACATTGATTGTTCAGACTATCCATTCAACTTTCTGTTCGTTTCGGTCGCTCGTATGTAAAACGGGAATACCGTCACCCAGTGTGTATAACTATATACACAGCATAACATCATAATCGAATACAACCCATATACTATCCATTCAACCTTCTGTTCGATTCGGTTGCTCGTATGTATAACGGAAGAACATTAACCTGGTGAGTATTTCTATATAAACATCACCACGATATAATAGAATACAACTCAGTTACAATTATCGTTTCGTCTAACCATTTAATTTTCTGTTCGATTTAGTCGCTAGTATGTGTAACGGAAGTACCGTCACCTGGTATGTATCACTATATATACAGTATTGCGATATAATCGGATACCACCCTGATACATTGATTGTTCAGACTATCCATTCAACTTTCTGTTCGTTTCGGTCGCTCGTATGTAAAACAAGAATACCGTCACCTAGTGTGTATAACTATATACACAGCATAACATCATAATTGAATACAACCCATATACTATCCATTCAACCTTCTGTTCAATTCAGTCGCTCGTATGTGTAACGGAAGAACAGTAACCTGGTGAGTATAACTATATAAACATAATCGAATACAACCCAGATACGATGATTGTTCAATCTATCCATTTGACCTTCTGCTCGATTCGGTCGCTTGTATGTGAAAACGAAAGAACAGTTACCTGGTGAGTATTTCTATATAAACATCACCACGATATAATCGAATACAACTCAGTTTAAATTATCGTTTCGTCTAACCATTTAACCATCTGTTCGATTCAGTCGCTAGTATGTGTAACGGAAGAACAGTTACCTGGTGAGTATAACCATATAAACATAATCGAATACAACCCAGATACGATGATTGTTCAATCTATCCATTTGACCTTCTGCTCGATTCGGTCGCTTGTAAGTGAAAACGAAAGAACAGTTACCTGGTGAGTATTGCTATATAAACATCATCACGATATCATCGAATACAACTCAGATACAATTATCGTTTTGTCACACCATTTAACCTTCTGTTCGATTCAGTCGCTAGTATGTGTAACGGAAGTACCGTCACCTGGTAAGTATCACTATATATACAGTATTGCGATATAATCGGATACCACCCAGATACATTGATTGTTCAGACTATCCATTCAACTTTCTGTTCGTTTCGGTCGCTCGTATGTGAAACGGGAATACCGTCACCTAGTGTGTATAACTATATACACAGCATAACATCATAATCAAATACAACCCATATACTATCCATTCAACCTTCTGTTCGATTCGGTTGCTCGTATGTATAACGGAAGAACAGTAACCTGGTGAGTATTTCTATATAAACATCACCACGATATAATAGAATACAACTCAGTTTCAATTATCGTTTCGTCTAACCATTTAACCTTCTGTTCGATTCAGTCGCTAGTATGTGTAACGGAAGAACAGTTACCTGGTGAGTATAACTATATAAACATAATCGAATACAACCCAGATACGATGATTGTTCAATCTATCCATTTGACCTTCTGCTCGATTCGGTCGCTTGTATGTGAAAACGAAAGAACAGTAACCTGGTGAGTATTTCTATATAAACATCACCACGATACAATTAAATACAACTCAGTTACAATTATCGTTTCGTCTAACCATTTAACGTTTTGTTCGATTCAGTCGCTAGTATGTGTAACGGAAGTACCGTCACCTGGTTAGTATCACTATATATACAGTATTGCGATATAATCGGATACCACCCAGATACATTGATTGTTCAGACTATCCATTCAACTTTCTGTTCGTTTCGGTCGCTCGTATGTAAAACAAGAATACCGTCACCTAGTGTGTATAACTATATACACAGCATAACATCATAATCGAATACAACCCATATACTATCCATTCAACCTTCTGTTCAATTCAGTCGCTCGTATGTGTAACGGAAGAACAGTTACCTGGTGAGTATAACTATATAAACATAATCGAATACAACCCAGATACGATGATTGTTCAATCTATACATTTGACCTTCTGCTCGATTCGGTCGCTTGTATGTGAATACGAAAGAACAGTTACCTGGTGAGTATTTCTATATAAACATCACCACGATATAATCGAATACAACTCAGTTTCAATTATCGTTTCGTCTAACCATTTAACCTTCTGTTCGATTCAGTCGCTAGTATGTGTAACGGAAGAACAGTTACCTGGTGAGTATAACTATATTAACATAATCGAATACAACCCAGATACGATGATTGTTCAATCTATCCATTTGACCTTCTGCTCGATTCGGTCGCTTGTATGTGAAAACGAAAGAACAGTTACCTGGTGAGTATTTCTATATAAACATCACCACGATATAATCGAATACAACTCAGATACAATTATCGTTTCGTCTAACCATTTAACCTTCTGTTCGATTCAGTCGCTAGTATGTGTAACGGAAGAACAGTTACCTGGTGAGTATAACTATATAAACATTATCGAATAAAACCCAGATACGATGATTGATCAATCTATCTATTCAACCTCCTGCTCGATTCGGTCGCTTGTATGTAAAACGGAAGAACAGTTACCTGGTGAGTATTGCTATATAAACATCATCACGATATCATCGAATACAACTCAGATACAATTATCGTTTTGTCTAACCATTTAACCTTCTGTTCGATTCAGTCGCTAGTATGTGTAACGGAAGTACCGTCACCTGGTAAGTATCACTATATATACAGTATTGCGATATAATCGGATACCACCCAGATACATTGATTGTTCAGACTATCCATTCAACTTTCTGTTCGTTTCGGTCGCTCGTATGTGAAACGGGAATACCGTCACCTAGTGTGTATAACTATATACACAACATAACATCATAATCGAATACAACCCATATACTATCCATTCAACCTTCTGTTCGATTCGGTTGCTCGTATGTATAACGGAAGAACAGTAACCTGGTGAGTATTTCTATATAAACATCACCACGATATAATAGAATACAACTCAGTTTCAATTATCGTTTCGTCTAACCATTTAACCTTCTGTTCGATTCAGTCGCTAGTATGTGTAACGGAAGAACAGTTACCTGGTGAGTATAACTATATAAACATAATCGAATACAACCCAGATACGATGATTGTTCAATCTATCCATTTGACCTTCTGCTCGATTCGGTCGCTTGTATGTGAAAACGAAAGAACAGTAACCTGGTGAGTATTTCTATATAAACATCACCACGATATAATCGAATACAACTCAGATACAATTATCGTTTCGTCTAACCATTTAACCTTCTGTTCGATTCAGTCGCTAGTATGTGTAACGGAAGAACAGTTACCTGGTGAGTATAACTATATAAACATTATCGAATAAAACCCAGATACGATGATTGTTCAATCTATCTATTCAACCTCCTGCTCGATTCGGTCGCTTGTATGTAAAACGGAAGAACAGTTACCTGGTGAGTATTGCTATATAAACATCATCACGATATCATCGAATACAACTCAGATACAATTATCGTTTTGTCTAACCATTTAACCTTCTGTTCGATTCAGTCGCTAGTATGTGTAACGGAAGTACCGTCACCTGGTAAGTATCACTATATATACAGTATTGCGATATAATCGGATACCACCCAGATACATTGATTGTTCAGACTATCCATTCAACTTTCTGTTCGTTTCGGTCGCTCGTATGTAAAACGGGAATACCGTCACCTAGTGTGTATAACTATATACACAGCATAACATCATAATCGAATACAACCCATATACTATCCATTCAACCTTCTGTTCGATTCGGTTGCTCGTTTGTATAACGGAAGAACAGTAACCTGGTGAGTATTTCTATATAAACATCACCACGATATAATAGAATACAACTCAGTTACAATTATCGTTTCGTCTAACCATTTAACCTTCTGTTCGATTCAGTCGCTAGTATGTGTAACGAAAGTACCGTCACCTGGTATGTATCACTATATATACAGTATTGCGATATAATCGGATACCACCCTGATACATTGATTGTTCAGACTATCCATTCAACTTTCTGTTCGTTTCGGTCGCTCGTATGTAAAACAAGAATACCGTCACCTAGTGTGTATAACTATATACACAGCATAACATCATAATCGAATACAACCCATATACTATCCATTCAACCTTCTGTTCAATTCAGTCGCTCGTATGTGTAACGGAAGAACAGTTACCTGGTGAGTATAACTATATAAACATAATCGAATACAACCCAGATACGATGATTGTTCAATCTATCCATTTGACCTTCTGCTCGATTCGGTCGCTTGTATGTGAAAACGAAAGAACAGTAACCTGGTGAGTATTTCTATATAAACATCACCACGATATAATAGAATACAACTCAGTTACAATTATCGTTTCGTCTAACCATTTAACCTTCTGTTCGATTCAGTCGCTAGTATGTGTAACGGAAGTACCGTCACCTGGTTAGTATCACTATATATACAGTATTGCGATATAATCGGATACCACCCAGATACATTGATTGTTCAGACTATCCATTCAACTTTCTGTTCGTTTCGGTCGCTCGTATGTAAAACGGGAATACCGTCACCTAGTGTGTATAACTATATACACAGCATAACATCATAATCGAATACAACCCATATACTATCCATTCAACCTTCTGTTCGATTCAGTTGCTCGTATGTATAACGGAAGAACAGTAAGCTGGTGAGTATTTCTATATAAACATCACCACGATATAATAGAATACAACTCAGTTACAATTATCGTTTCGTCTAACCATTTAACCTTCTGTTCGATTCAGTCGCTAGTATGTGTAACGGAAGTACCGTCACCTGGTATGTATCACTATATATACAGTATTGCGATATAATCGGATACCACCCTGATACATTGATTGTTCAGACTATCCATTCAACTTTCTGTTCGTTTCGGTCGCTCGTATGTAAAACAAGAATACCGTCACCTAGTGTGTATAACTATAAACACAGCATAACATCATAATCGAATACAACCCATATACTATTCATTCAACCTTCTGTTCAATTCAGTCGCTCGTATGTGTATCGGAAGAACAGTTACCTGGTGAGTATAACTATATAAACATAATCGAATATAACCCAGATACGATGATTGTTCAATCTATCCATTTGACCTTCTGCTCGATTCGGTCGCTTGTATGTGAACACGAAAGAACAGTTACCTGGTGAGTATTTCTATATAAACATCACCACGATATAATCGAATACAACTCAGTTTCAATTATCGTTTCGTCTAACCATTTAACCTTCTGTTCGATTCAGTCGCTAGTATGTGTACCGGAAGAACAGTTACCTGGTGAGTATAACTATATGAACATAATCGAATACAACCCAGATACGATGATTGTTCAATCTATCCATTTGACCTTCTGCTCGATTCGGTCGCTTGTATGTGAAAACGAAAGAACAGTTACCTGGTGAGTATTTCTATATAAACATCACCACGATATAATCGAATACAACTCAGATACAATTATCGTTTCGTCTAACCATTTAACCTTCTGTTCGATTCAGTCGCTAGTATGTGTAACGGAAGAACAGTTACCTGGTGAGTATAACTATATAAACATTATCGAATACAACCCAGATACGATGATTGTTCAATCTATCTATTCAACCTCCTGCTCGATTCGGTCGCTTGTATGTAAAACGAAAGAACAGTTACCTGGTGAGTATTGCTATATAAACATCATCACGATATCATCGAATACAACTCAGATACAATTATCGTTTTGTCTAACCATTTAACCTTCTGTTCGATTCAGTCGCTAGTATGTGTAACGGAAGTACCGTCACCTGGTAAGTATCACTATATATACAGTATCGCGATATAATCGGATACCACCCAGATACATTGATTGTTCAAACTATCCATTCAACTTTCTGTTCGTTTCGGTCGCTCGTATGTTAAACGGGAATACCGTCACCTAGTGTGTATAACTATATACACAGCATAACATCAAAATCGAATACAACCCATATACTATCCATTCAACCTTCTGTTCGATTCGGTTGCTCGTATGTATAACGAAAGAACAGTAACCTGGTGAGTATTTCTATATAAACATCACCACGATATATTAGAATACAACTCAGTTTCAATTATCGTTTCGTCTAACCATTTAACCTTCTGTTCGATTCAGTCGCTAGTATGTGTAACGGAAGATCAGTTACCTGGTGAGTATAACTATATAAACATAATCGAATACCACCCAGATACGATGATTGTTCAATCTATCCATTTGACCTTCTGCTCGATTCGGTCGCTTGTATGTGAAAACGAAAGAACAGTTACCTGGTGAGTATTTCTATATGAACATCACCACGATATAATCGAATACAACTCAGTTTCAATTATCGTTTCGTCTGACCATTTAACCTTCTGTTCGATTCAGTCGCTAGTATGTGTAACGGAAGAACAGTTACCTGGTGAGTATAACTATATAAACATAATCGAATACAACCCAGATACGATGATTGTTCAATCTATCCATTTTACCTTCTGCTCGATTCGGTCGCTTGTATGTGAAAACGAAAGAACAGTTACCTGGTGAGTAATCCTGTATAAACATCACTACGATATAATCGAATACAACTCAGATACAATTATCGTTTCGTCTAACCATTCAACCTTCTGTTCGATTCAGTCGCTAGTATGTGTAACGGAAGAACAGTTACCTGGTGAGTATAACTATATAAACATTATCGAATACAACCCAGATACGATGATTGTTCAATCTATCTATTCAACCTCCTGCTCGATTCGGTCGCTTGTATGTAAAACGAAAGAACAGTTACCTGGTGAGTATTGCTATATAAACATCATCACGATATCATCGAATACAACTCAGATACAATTATCGTTTTGTCTAACCATTTAACCTTCTGTTCGATTCAGTCGCTAGTATGTGTAACGGAAGTACCGTCACCTGGTAAGTATCACTATATATACAGTATTGCGATATAATCGGATACCACCCAGATACATTGATTGTTCAGACTATCCATTCAACTTTCTGTTCGTTTCGGTCGCTCGTATGTGAAACGGGAATACCGTCACCTAGTGTGTATAACTATATACACAGCATAACATCATAATCGAATACAACCCATATACTATCCATTCAACCTTCTGTTCGATTCGGTTGCTCGTATGTATAACGGAAGAACAGTAACCTGGTGAGTATTTCTATATAAACATCACCACGATATAATAGAATACATCTCAGTTTCAATTATCGTTTCGTCTAACCATTTAACCTTCTGTTCGATTCAGTCGCTAGTATGTGTAACGGAAGAACAGTTACCTGGTGAGTATAACTATATAAACATAATCGAATACAACCCAGATACGATGATCGTTCAATCTATCCATTTGACCTTCTGCTCGATTCGGTCGCTTGTATGTGAAAACGAAAGAACCGTAACCTGGTGAGTATTTCTATATAAACATCACCACGATATAATATAATACAACTCAGTTACAATTATCGTTTCGTCTAACCATTTAACCTTCTGTTCGATTCAGTCGCTAGTATGTGTAACGGAAGTACCGTCACCTGGTTAGTATCACTATTTATACAGTATTGCGATATAATCGGATACCACCCAGATACATTGATTGTTCAGACTATCCATTCAACTTTCTGTTCGTTTCGGTCGCTCGTATGTAAAACGGGAATACCGTCACCTAGTGTGTATAACTATATACACAGCAAAACATCATAATCGAATACAACCCATATACTATCCATTCAACCTTCTGTTCGATTCGGTTGCTCGTATGTATAACGGAAGAACAGTAACCTGGTGAGTATTTCTATATAAACATCACCACGATATAATATAATACAACTCAGTTACAATTATCGTTTCGTCTAACCATTTAACCTTCTGTTCGATTCAGTCGCTAGTATGTGTAACGGAAGTACCGTCACCTGGTATGTATCACTATATATACAGTATTGCGATATAATCGGATACCACCCTGATACATTGATTGTTCAGACTATCCATTCAACTTTCTGTTCGTTTCGGTCGCTCGTATGTAAAACAAGAATACCGTCACCTAGTGTGTATAACTATATGCACAGCATAACATCATAATCGAATACAACCCATATACTATCTATTCAACCTTCTGTTCAATTCAGTCGCTCGTATGTGTAACATAAGAACAGTTACCTGGTGAGTATAACTATATAAACATAATCGAATACAACCCAGATACGATGATTGTTCAATCTATCCATTTGACCTTCTGCTCGATTCGGTCGCTTGTATGTGAAAACGAAAGAACAGTTACCTGGTGAGTATTTCTATATAAACATCACCACGATATAATCGAATACAACTCAGTTTCAATTATCGTTTCGTCTAACCATTTAACCTTCTGTTCGATTCAGTCGCTAGTATGTGTAACGGAAGAACAGTTACCTGGTGAGTATAACTATATAAACATAATCGAATACAACCCAGATACGATGATTGTTCAATCTATCCATTTGACCTTCTGCTCGATTCGGTCGCTTGTATGTGAAAACGAAAGAACAGTTACCTGGTGAGTATTTCTATATAAACATCACCACGATATAATCGAATACAACTCAGATACAATTATCGTTTCGTCTAACCATTTAACCTTCTGTTCGATTCAGTCGCTAGTATGTGTAACGGAAGAACAGTTACCTGGTGAGTATAACTATATAAACATTATCGAATACAACCCAGATACGATGATTGTTCAATCTATCTATTCAACCTCCTGCTCGATTCGTTCGCTTGTATGTAAAACGGAAGAACAGTTACCTGGTGAGTATTGCTATATAAACATCATCACGATATCATCGAATACAACTCAGATACAATCATCGTTTTGTCTAACCGTTCAACCTTCTGTTCGATTCAGTCGCTAGTATGTGTAACGGAAGTACCGTCACCTGGTAAGTATCACTATATATACAGTATTGCGATATAATCGGATACCACCCAGATACATTAGTAGTAGAGCTAAGCCGCTTCTAGCTCACTTTGACCTCAAGTAACCCCGTGGATGGCATGTCCATCAGCAGTGACCATACAGTAGGGGGGTCTAGTGAAGGTCACGAAGACATCTTCAATCTGAAAACATCTTCAATCTGAAGACATCTTCCATCTGAAGACATCTTGCAGACCACACCCTCAACTGGCACTACCCCCTTAGTCCTTTTACGCTGTACCCCCCTTTGGACCCTTAGCGCTGCGCAATCCGAAGACATCTTGTGACGTCATATTCCATTTAAAAAAAAGCCAGTACAATCGGGATTCGAACCCGCACCAATACGGTGCAAAGTTTCAAGACCAAACGCTTCGTCCACGCGGCCACTGCGGGACATATCAATTAACATTTCTAAAAATAAACCGATGCGGTTATTTGTGCTTTGTGGAACGTAGCAACCTCGGCAAGCGGGGAGCAGGGGAAACGAACAATGGCTTATTTATTCATTATACATCAGAGTATGAATAGAGATAATCGCATTCAAGGTCAGGTTCGCTGCATTCCAATGATGACTCAACATATCACGCCATGATGCAACAGCGTGATGTATTCGAGCAGATCCATGGAGCAGGGAAAGGAACAATGGCTTATTCATTCAATAAACATCAGTGTATTAATAGACATAATTGCATTCAAGGTCAGGCTCGCTGCATTCCATTGATGATTCAACATGATACAATATTTCGCGTAACGTTACAAAGATAAGAGACGACAAAGCGACTGCCACTGTTGCCAGACGTTTGAAAATATAATGCATTGATGCCAGACGTTTGAAAATATCGGAAGATATCCCATAACGTACCTACCAAAGTAGAATCCGAACCACCACGTGGATACTTGATGGATAACGGAGTGTGGCTGCCCGAAGTTAGGCGTCTGACATCTAATGTTTGGCAGCCAAATGTCAAATGTCAAATGTCAAATGTCAAATGTCAAATGTCAAATGTCAAATGTCAAATGTCAAATGTCAAATGTCAAATGTCAAATGTCAAATGTCAAATGTCAAATGTCAAATGTCAAATGTCAAATGTCAAATGTCAAATGTCAAATGTCAAATGTCAAATGTCAAATGTCAAATGTCAAATGTCAAATGTCAAATGTCAAATGTCAAATGTCAAATGTCAAATGTCAAATGTCAAATGTCAAATGTCAAATGTCAAATGTCAAATGTCAAATGTCAAATGTCAAATGTCAAATGTCAAATGTCAAATGTCAAATGTCAAATTTCAAATGTCAAATGTCAAATGTCAAATGTCAAATGTCAAATGTCAAATGTCAAATGTCAAAGTCAAATGTCAAATGTCAAATGTCAAATGTCAAATGTCAAATGTCAAATGTCAAATGTCAAATGTCAAATGTCAAATGTCAAATGTTAAATGTCAAATGTCAAATGTCAAATGTCAAATGTCAAATGTCAAATGTCAAATGTCAAATGTCAAATGTCAAATGTCAAATGTCAAATGTCAAATGTCAAATGTCAAATGTCAAATGTCAAATGTCAAATGTCAAATGTCAAATGTCAAATGTCAAATGTCAAATGTCAAGTGTCAAATGTCAAGTGGCAGCTATTTCTTGGTCACACCCTAACAATGATGCTACGGACGTTTCAATTAGAAGTAATAAAAAGCGTTGTAATAATAATCCAAATTGCACAAGATGATGCAATCTCTACATTTCGTCGATATATCAACAATGAATGGAGCCTTTCATTACTTTGCAGGTGGTTAATGATGATATCATATATCAAGACCATAATTATTCATGGATAGCAATGATGATGTCATGCTTACATCAGCCTTTTATTCAATATATTGATGAACAAAGAGATCATTGATAAGTTTGCACGTGGCCGACAATGATATCATGAATCATGTTTTCTTATCGACATGAATTCCTAGAACAATTAGCAGACCAAACATTTCTCACATTTCACTGAGTCCGCATGTAACGAATTCTTTAAAATCGAAATAGAGAAAAACTAATGTTTTATTCATAATCCCCATGACGTGTAGATTCCAAAAACAAAAATTTCCGTTTTCACTTCCGGTTTCCATTTTTCCACTTAACATAGTCATGTGGGTACTCTGAGAGAAGGATTTTTCACGGACATTCTAAATATATCATTTTACCTATGTACAAAGTCTCAAGGTCAAAGAGATATCAATCGAAATTGATCGAAATAATGAGAAAAATCTATGTAAACAATTCACAATCTCTTCGTGTAATGATTTCCTGGTCGTACCAGCTTTTCGACAAATTATCAAAGAATATTCACTTCCGGTTCATCAAAAATCGATAGAGAAAAACTAATGTTTTATTCGTAATCCCTATGACGTGTAGACTTCAAAAACATCAACTTCCGGTTTCACTTCCGGTTTCCATTTTTCTACTTGACATAGTCATATGGGTACTCTGAGAGAAGGATTTTTCACGGACATTCTGAATATATCATTTTACCTATGTACAAAGTCTCAAGGTTAAAGAGATATCAATCAAAATTAATCGAAATAATAAAAAAAATCTATGCAAACAATTCATAATCTCTTCGTGTAATGATTTTCTGGTCGATAAAGCTTCTCGATGAATTATCACGAAATATTCACTTTCCGTTCATCAAAAAACGATATAGAGAAACACTAATGGTATATTCGTAATCCCCATGACGTTTAGATTCCAAAAACATTAACTTCCGGTTTCACTTCCGGTTTCCATTTTGTCAGTAAACAGGTTCATGTGGGTACTCATTGAAAAGGATATTTCACGTACATTCCGAATATATTAACTTACCTATATACAAAGTCCAAAGGTTTGCGAGATATCAATCAAAATGTATCGAAATAATGAAAAAAACAAATAAAACTGCAAATCATCTCTTTAATTATCACTTTTCTAACTGATTCATCTTCTTGATGAATTATCGAAATATATCCTCTTCCAGTTCGTAAAGTAGCGAGATAAAGGGAAAATAATGAGATGTTCGTGATCCTCATAACGTTCGGACATCTAAACAACAACTTCCGGTTTCACTTCCGGTTACAATTTTTTCAGTAAACAGAGCCATGTAGGTACTTTGAGAAAATAATTTCTCACGGACATCCCGAATATATCAACTTACCTATATACAAGGTTTTCGAGATATCAACGGAAATTGGTGAAATAATCTAAACAACACTGTTATACGCGAGAAAGTGCTATGAAGAGTCGATTTGAGTCCACGGTTAACTCATGTTTCCATCGTTTCAATCAATATGCTAGTAGTAGACTATAATTTTTGTACAACTCATATCAAAAAACGCCATTCACACCATTCTGAAACCCTTCTAGGTAAAATGATAAGAAGAAAATCGATAATAAATTTTGAGGTAATCAATAACACATGGAATATAATCGGAAATCTCAAGGTGAATGTTTTAAGGTCATAGAGTTATCAGAATCTCCAAAAAATAACTCTGATCAAGGTATGTTTATATATTCAAAGGCTATATAACTATTGAGATCACATTATATTGGAACCAGATACTTCAATCATTAATCTTCTCAAAAAATATGTCTTGAAACAGATATAATTCTCTATATTCAGGACTGCACTTCCAGCATCGACAACACATGGAACATAATCGAAAATCTCGAGGTGTATGTTTCAAGGTCAAAGAATTATTGACATCTCAAAAACGGAGCTCTGATCAAGGTATAGTTATAAATTCCAAGACTGTATAACTATTCAGATCAAATTATATTGAAGCCAGATACTTCAATCATTAATCACCTCAAAAAATATGTCTCGATACAAATATACTTTTCTATAATTAGGATTGCTCTTTCAGCAGAGAGAATATGTGTTAACGTCTGCAGAAATCAATGTTTTCATACACAATATTTTCGATAGCTCCAACAATGGAACCAACAGAATGATAAAATACAGGGATGTAAAAACTATCTATTCTGGAAGAAATATACTGGGTGTATAAGAAATGATACTTAGTGTTTTGAATAGGTGTACCGTTCGAAAAAATACAAATATACTGACTGGTACAGATACGTTTGAAAGGTAGAATTTGATAGTTGATGCTCAACGACTGGAACTTGAGAGCCTTGGTCACGTGAGGATGGTTATAGTTATATTATGATCAGTGACGAAATGAATTTTATATTGATGAATTATTGAAAAAGTATTCTAATATAGGAGAAAATAAATCATACATTTATGATCCTCATGATGAAAAGAGCACAAACTTTTGGTTTTACTTCCGGTGTCACCATTTTTCCAGCGAACAATGTTATATGGGTAATTCAGAAGAATGATTTTTCACGGACATTTCGAAAAGTCAACTTGCATATATTCTGAGTCTTAAGGCTTGCGGGATATAAACAAATTGTTATTTATTGATAAACATTCGATAACAATGACAAACGTAACGAATACAGCACACATATGTCTCGCAAATACAAAACACGCGCAGACGTCGCATTCTTATCAAAAAAGTGTCGAAAACGAATAATGGCACGACGAAAAGTCACGCATGCGTCTTACATACATCATACTGACGTCGTGTATCCGTCGAACATCTATCGAACAACGCCATCTAAAAACTTTGAATACGATGATTTCCATAAGAAAACGTCACGCATTCATCAAAAACAAGTAGAAAACATCAAAATTCATCACTTAAAAGTCACGCATACAACACAAATGCGTCGAATATTCGTCGTACAAACGTCACACCTCGTCGAAAATCTATCAAACAACGTGTGAAAATCCCATAAAAACGTACTGACATCGCAAATAAAGAATGGTAGCTGTTGAAGATTTGCATCTGGCATCTGACATTTGGTGTCCCAACATTTGACGTACTAAGATTTCCGTAGTTCACCAACATAACGTTGTAGATATAAATATAATTAAAATTCAACCTTTCGTTCAGTCAAAAGTTAAAAAAAAATTGAAGCGATGATGAGAATTTCAAAACATAGGACAGTCATTGAAGAACGTCGAAAACGTTGAAAAAAAACATGCCGCATACGTCGTGCATACGTAGCGCATACGTCATAAATACGTCGTTAAAACGTCGCGCCTACGTCGAAAATCCATGATACAACGTGTAAAAACCTTGAAATGATAAGAAGCATGACAAGACAGCATTCATCGAATAACATTGAATATTTAAAAAAAAAAACTTCACGCATTCGTCGTACATACATTGTATCTATCAATCTATCAATCAATCTATCAAAGAACGTATAAGAATTTGAAACCAATTGATAGCATGACGAAACGTCAGGCTTGAGTCATACATACATTGTATCGACGTCGTGTCCTTGTCAAAAATCAATCAAACGACGTGTGAAAACGTTCAAAACGATTAATGAATCTGATAAACGTCACTCATCCATTGAAAAAACATCACGTATGCGTCGTACATTCGTCGAAAATGCGACGTACATACCGATGTGAACATCGCATAAGCCTTCTGAAGTACGACTTTCAGATGCAGTTATTAAAATTGACAAAAATTTATACAACATTCATACAATTTCACACCTTAATCAAACTTAGAAATCAAACATAAATAAATTCAAAAATCAATAAATGAAAAATACAGTATGTTCAGATTATTTAAATGAGAAATATCATATGACAGATTTATCATTACAATTGAACCACTAAGATCAAGCTCACGTGGAGATATCTCAATTCGACTGATAAAATTCAACGCGTGATATATCAATGAGAGTAACGTACTAGGTGTGACATTTCAACGACTGGGGCATACTGTAGGAGTGATATACCCCCGAACGATATTTGATGGGTGACATATCAACGTTAAAATTAATTTCATGTAGTACTTCAACGGATTTTTTTATGAAGATTATAAATATCGACTACACGAAAATTGTAGGGATGTCATTGAAAAATTCAACGACAGACGACAAAGCGTACTAGAAGCAAGAAAGGCGAGTAATTGACAGATTCGACGATAGGGTCGATAGGAGTGAGTGAGTCATAGACGAATGACTCGGTGTTGAAACCAGATTATTATGATACAGGGTGATACAAAATTCTCAATGAATCATGACATGGAATATTCACTTCCGGATGGCGGAAGATCTACGTGTATTCAAGCTGATCTATGTAATGAAATATGTATAATGAATCATTTTTCACCACCACTTCTACAATAATTCACCAACAGATTTCACCCTCAATGAAAAAACCATACACTTAGTTGAAAAGCCTCGATATCAATATAATGATGGATTCAGGAATGGTAGTAAATGGAATAACATCAAACCTAACGTCATACATGACGTAGAACCTGACATCATACGCGACGTCTGAGACGTGCGTAAGACGTTAGACTCAGGTTTTCGATCGAGTAAGCTTCATGAATGTGGAAGAGGATCGTTTGCTAGGTCACACTTTTTTTTCAAGTTTTCAAGAAATTCGCAAATTCATTAAATGGATCTGGTGGTAACAATAATCATTTTATAAAAACTAAAAAAATAATCCACTTTCATCTTTATAATTTGGTAAATGTTATACATAATAATTCCTAGAGGAAAAATAAAAACGAAGAATTATAGATTTTTATATATATTTCTCACATATTATTCAAATCTCTCAATATATTCATTTTATGAAGGAACAAATATTCCCTGAGTGCATTACTTACTAAACTGTCATTTGATATTTCACAAACTGAATACAGAGTTTCAAAATAATCAATATAACCAGCATCTTTATTGAAAATCGATTTAATCAAATTCAAAATATTATTACAAAATGTACAGAAGTTCATGTTTTCCAGTAAAACCACCCGATGGCCCACTAAACTTCGATGAACTTGAAGGATCTGCGTAGCATCCTCGACATCGATAAGGAACTCGACATCATGTTTTTTGACGAGTAGACATTTGATCCCATCAAACACTAATTGTGATACTTTGCAGAAATCTCCACATGGAAACGTTACTGGCTCATATTCATCTTGGTGGGTTGATAACTTCTCGTAGAAAAAATTGTCCAATGCTCGTTTCAGTAAATCAGTGAAAGTTTTCCATTCCGTTGTACAAAAAGATTGTTTATTTGGTTTGTATGGTTGTGATAAAAGTATAGATGGATTGCATTTTCTTGCTGGACTCAAACCCACCCCTACCTGGAAGGCTCTCAACTGGAATAATGTGTAGAGTAGGTAATGTTCCTCGGCTCGGGCTGCATTTTCGTGCATCTCCAACACTTCATCTAATTCTTGATGATATTCCGCACTATTGAAAGATGATTCGGTGACATTTGAATCAATATCGTCTTCTGACACACTCACATAACCACTATCTCGACTTGATGTTGACATGATAGACTAAGTAAAAATACTTTCAGACTGAGATCAATTTCATGTATCTATTTATAGTCCCCCTCCACATTCGAGAACAATAGAGTTGAAATCATTATTGCGAAATGAATCTTGACATATCAAATATGAGAATAATGCTGATTCAAGTAGAATAGCAGAAAAACAAAGGTATTTCATGAATGCGTTGCTTATCTCCCCACATGATGCCCTGAGGAATGCAAAGTTGCATATCGAATATGAGATGTGATAAACATGATGATTCAGGGAGATAACATCAACATCATCACAATCTTTGAATTATTGTCGTGATTCATGATATCATCATCTACCACCTGCAAACTAATCAAAGATCTCTTCTATATTGTCGATTCATCTGATGAAATACAGAGAATAAGCATGACATTATCATCGCCAAATGAAATCCGAACCACCACATGTGAAAACCCCAAATTGATGGATAATATATGACGTATGACAGAGGCGTACTAGGGCTGCTGGAGTTTGGCGTCTGACGTCTGACAGTTAACGTTTGACGATACGTCATGCATACGAAGTCTTTTTTCAATAGAAAATCTATCAATCAACGCACAAAAACTTCAAAAACAATGGAAAGCATGACGAAACGTCAAGCATGCGTCATACATACATCGCGCAGACATCGTGTATGTCTTAAAAATCTATCAAACAATATATTGAAACTATAAAAACGAGTACTAGCATGACTAGATATAATGCATTCATCAAATAACATCGAAAACGATGAAAAACATCACGCATACGTCATGCAACTTATGTCAACTGTCAAGTATAGCTCGATCAATCAGAAGCCGTCATATCCCAAACCACTCTTTTTTGGCGGGAAATTAAAGTTATTTTTATGATATCACCCCTTAGCCCCCCAGGTCACCGCTGTGCCGCATTTATGCGTAACACGGTAGACTCTGAGTTTAGGTGGGGCTTCGTGACGTCAGATTCAGAGGTTAGGTTAGGTTGGGTCTCGAGACGTTAGACTCAGAGGTTATGTTAGGGCCCCGTGACGTTCGATTCTAACGTTAGGTTAGGTTGGATCTCGAGACGTTAGCCTCAGAAGATAGGTTAGGTCTCCGACCTAACCTAACCTAACGACCTTACGTCTCGAGATCCAACCTAACCTAACGTTAGAATCGAACGTCACGGGGCCCTAACATAACCTCTGAGTCTAACGTCTCGAGACCCAACCTAACCTAACCTCTGAATCTGACGTCACGAAGCCCCACCTAAACTCAGAGTCTACCGTGTTACGCATAAAGGGGGCACAGCGGTGACCTGGGGGGCTAAGGGGTGATATCATAAAAATAACTTTAATTTCCCGCCAAAAAAAGAGTGGTTTGGGATATGACGGCTTCTGATTGGTCGAGCTATACTTGACAGTTGACATAAGTTGCATGACGTATGCGTGATGTTTTTCATCATTTTCGATGTTATTTGATGAATGCATTATATCTAGTCATGCTAGTACTCGTTTTTATAGTTTCAATATATTGTTTGATAGATTTTTAAGAAATACACGATGTCTGCGCGATGTATGTATGACGCATGCTTAACGTTTCGTCATGCTTTCCATTGTTTTTGAAGTTTTTGTGCGTTGATTGATAGATTTTCTATTGAAAAAAGACTTCGTATGCATGACGTATCGTCAAACGTTAACTGTCAGACGTCAGACGGCAAACTCCAGCAGCCCTAGTACGCCTCTGTCATACGTCATATATTATCCATCAATTTGGGGTTTTCACATGTGGTGGTTCGGATTTCATTTGGCGATGATAATGTCATGCTTATTCTCTGTATTTCATCAGATGAATCGACAATATAGAAGAGATCTTTGATTAGTTCGCAGGTGGTAGATGATGATATCATGAATCACGACCATAATTCAAAGATTGTGATGATGTTGATGTTATCTCCCTGAATCATCATGTTTATCACATCTCATATTCGATATGCAACTTTGCATTCCTCAGGGCATCATGTGGGGAGATAAGCAACGCATTCATGAAATACCTTTGTTTTTCTGCTATTCTACTCGAATCAGCATTATTCTCATATTTGATATGTCAAGATTCATCTCGCAATAATGATTTCAACTCTATTGTTCTCGAATGTGGAGGGGGACTATAAATAGATACATGAAATTGATCTCAGTCTGAAAGTATTTTTACTTAGTCTATCATGTCAACATCAAGTCGAGATAGTGGTTATGTGAGTGTGTCAGAAGACGATATTGATTCAAATTTCACCGAATCATCTTTCAATAGTGCGGAATATCATCAAGAATTAGATAAAGTGTTGGAGATGTACGAAAATGCAGCCCGAGCCGAGGAACATTACCTACTCTACACATTATTCCAGTTGAGAGCCTTCCAGGTAGGGGTGGGTTTGAGTCCAGCAAGAAAATGCAATCCATCTATAATTTTATCACAACCATACAAACCAAATAAACAATCTTTTTGTACAACGGAATGGAAAACTTTCACTGATTTACTGAAACGAGCATTGGATAATTTTTTCTACGAGAAGTTATCAACCCACCAAGATGAATATGAGCCAGTAACGTTTCCATGTGGAGATTTCTGCAAAGTATCACAATTGGTGTTTGATGGGATCAAATGTCTACTCGTCAAAAAACATGATGTCGAGTTCCTTATCGATGTCGAGGATGCTACGCAGATCCTTCAAGTTCATCGAAGTTTAGTGGGCCATCGGGTGGTTTTACTGGAAAACATGAACTTCTGTACATTTTATAATAATATTTTGAATTTGATTAAATCGATTTTCAATAAAGATGCTGGTTATATTGATTATTTTGAAACTCTGTATTCAGTTTGTGAAATATCAAATGACAGTTTAGTAAGTAATGCACTCAGGGAATATTTGTTCCTTCATAAAATGAATGTATTGAGAGATTTGAATAATATGTGAGAAATATATATAAAAATCTATAATTCTTCGTTTTTATTTTTCCTCTAGGAATTATTATGTATAACATTTACCAAATTATAAAGATGAAAGTGGATTATTTTTTTAGTTTTTATAAAATGATTATTGTTACCACCAGATCCATTTAATGAATTTGCGAATTTCTTGAAAACTTGAAAAAAAAGTGTGACCTAGCAAACGATCCTCTTCCACATTCATGAAGCTTACTCGATCGAAAACCTGAGTCTAACGTCTTACGCACGTCTCAGACGTCGCGTATGATGTCAGGTTCTACGTCATGTATGACGTTAGGTTTGATGTTATTCCATTTACTACCATTCCTGAATCCATCATTATATTGATATCGAGGCTTTTCAACTAAGTGTATAGTTTTTTCATTGAGGGTGAAATCTGTTGGTGAATTATTGTAGAAGTGGTGGTGAAAAATGATTCATTATACATATTTCATTACATAGATCAGCTTGAATTTGGAAGCAATAATGAAATGAATATAGTTTTGATGTATCATGTCACATACTGTCCTATTTTCATGTAACCATAATTTAACGAATTCAAAACTGATGTTAATGATTATAATTGAAGTTTTAAACATAGCTATTCGGTCAGATACCACACCCATATGTGTATGTGGAAATTTTGTTTACGTCCTCTTCATTCGAATACACGTAGATCTTCCGCCATCCGGAAGTGAATATTCCATGTCATGATTCATTGAGAATTTTGTATCACCCTGTATCATAATAATCTGGTTTCAACACCGAGTCATTCGTCTATGACTCACTCACTCCTATCGACCCTATCGTCGAATCTGTCAATTACTCGCCTTTCTTGCTTCTAGTACGCTTTGTCGTCTGTCGTTGAATTTTTCAATGACATCCCTACAATTTTCGTGTAGTCGATATTTATAATCTTCATAAAAAAAAATCCGTTGAAGTACTACATGAAATTCATTTTAACGTTGATATGTCACCCATCAAATATCGTTCGGGGGTATATCACTCCTACAGTATGCCCCAGTCGTTGAAATGTCACACCTAGTACGTTACTCTCATTGATATATCACGCGTTGAATTTTATCAGTCGAATTGAGATATCTCCACGTGAGCTTGATCTTAGTGGTTCGATTGTAATGATAAATCTGTCATATGATATTTCTTATTTAAATAATCTGAACATACTGAATTTTTCATTTATTGATTTTTGAATTTATTTATGTTTGATTTCTAAGTTTGATTAAGGTGTGAAATTGTATGAATGTTTTATAAATTTTTGTCAATATTAATAATTGCATCTGAAAGTCGTACTTCAGAAGGCTTATGCGATGTTTACATCGGTATGTACGTCGCATTTTCGACGAATGTACGACGCATACGTGATGTTTTTTCAATGGATGAGTGACGTTTATCAGATTCATTAATCGTTTTGAACGTTTTCACACGTTGTTTGATTGATTTTTGACAAGGACACGACGTCGATGCAATGTATGTATGACTCAAGCCTGACGTTTCGTCATGCTATCAATTGGTTTTAAATTCTTATACGTTCTTTGATAGATTTTTGATGAAGGCACGACGTCTGCGCGGTGTATGTACAAGGTATGTACGACGAATGCGTGAAGTTTTTTTTTTTAAATATTCAATGTTATTCGATGAATGCTGTCTTGTCATGCTTCTTATCATTTCAAGGTTTTTACACGTTGTATCATGGATTTTCGACGTAGGCGCGACGTTTTAACGACGTATTTATGACGTATGCGCTACGTATGCACGACGTATGCGGCATGTTTTTTTTCAACGTTTTCGACGTTCTTCAATGATTGTCCTATGTTTTGAAATTCTCATCATCGCTTCAATTTTTTTTTCAACTTTTGACTGAACGAAAGGTTGAATTTTAATTATATTTATATCTACAACGTTATGTTGGTGAACTACGGAAATCTTAGTACGTCAAATGTTGGGACACCAAATGTCAGATGCCAGATGCAAATCTTCAACAGCTACCATTCTTTATTTGCGATGTCAGTACGTTTTTATGGGGTTTTCACACGTTGTTTGATAGATTTTCGACGAGGTGTGACGTTTGTACGACGAATATTCGACGCATTTGTGTTGTATGCGTGACTTTTAAGTGATGAATTTTGATGTTTTCTACTTGTTTTTGATGAATGCGTGACGTTTTCTTATGGAAATCATCGTATTCAAAGTTTTTAGATGGCGTTGTTTGATAGATGTTCGACGGATACACGACGTCAGTATGATGTATGTAAGACGCATGCGTGACTTTTCGTCGTGCCATTATTCGTTTTCGACACTTTTTCGATAAGAATGCGACGTCTGCGCGTGTTTTGTATTTGCGAGACATATGTGTGCTGTATTCGTTACGTTTGTCATTGTTATCGAATGTTTATCAATAAATAACAATTAGTTTATATCCCGCAAGCCTTAAGACTCAGAATATATGCAAGTTGACTTTTTGAAATGTCCGTGAAAAATCATTCTTCTGAATTACCCATATAACATTGTTCGCTGGAAAAATGGTGACACCGGAAGTAAAACCAAAAGTTTGTGCTCTTTTCATCATGAGGATCATAAATGTATGATTTATTTTCTCCTATATTAGAATACTTTTTCAATAATTCATCGATATTAAATTCATTTCGTCACTGATCATAATATAACTATAACCATCCTCACGTGACCAAGGCTCTCAAGTTCCAGTCGTTGAGCATCAACTATCAAATTCTACCTTTCAAACGTATCTGTACCAGTCAGTATATTTGTATTTTTTCGAACGGTACACCTATTCAAAACACTAAGTTTCATTTCTTATACACCCAGTATATTTCTTCCAGAATAGATAGTTTTTACATCCCTGTATTTTATCATTCTGTTGGTTCCATTGTTGGATCTATCGAAAATATTGTGTATGAAAACATTGATTTCTGCAGACGTTAACACATATTCTCTCTGCTGAAAGAGCAATCCTAATTATAGAAAAGTATATTTGTATCGAGACATATTTTTTGAGGTGATTAATGATTGAAGTATCTGGCTTCAATATAATTTGATCTGAATAGTTATACAGTCTTGGAATTTATAACTATACTTTGATCAGAGCTCCGTTTTTGAGATGTCAATAATTCTTTGACCTTGAAACATACACCTCGAGATTTCCGATTATGTTCCATGTGTTGTCGATGCTGGAAGTGCAGTCCTGAATATAGAAAATTATATCTGTTTCGAGACATATTTTTTGAGAAGATTAATGATTGAAGTATCTGGTTCCAATATAATGTGATCTCAATAGTTATATAGCCTTTGAATATATAAACATACCTTGATCAGAGTTATTTTTTGAAGATTTTGATAACTCTATGACCTTAAAACATTCACCTTGAGATTTCCGATTATATTCCATGTGTTATTGATTACCTCAAAATTTATTATCGATTTTCTTCTTATCATTTCACCTAGAAGGGTTTCAGAATGGTGTGAATGGCGTTTTTTGATATGAGTTGTACAAAAATTATAGTCTACTACTAGCATATTGATTGAAACGATGGAAACATGAGTTAACCGTGGACTCAAATCGACTCTTCATAGCACTTTCTCGCGTATAACAGTGTTGTTTAGATTATTTCACCAATTTCCGTTGATATCTCGAAAACCTTGTATATAGGTAAGTTGATATATTCGGGATGTCCGTGAGAAATTATTTTCTCAAAGTACCTACATGGCTCTGTTTACTGAAAAAATTGTAACCGGAAGTGAAACCGGAAGTTGTTGTTTAGAAGTCCGAACGTTATGAGGATCACGAACATCTCATTATTTTCCCTTTATCTCGCTACTTTACGAACTGGAAGAGGATATATTTCGATAATTCATCAAGAAGATGAATCAGTTAGAAAAGTGATAATTAAAGAGATGATTTGCAGTTTTATTTGTTTTTTTCATTATTTCGATACATTTTGATTGATATCTCGCAAACCTTTGGACTTTGTAAATAGGTAAGTTAATATATTCGGAATGTACGTGAAATATCCTTTTCAATGAGTACCCACATGAACCTGTTTACTGACAAAATGGAAACCGGAAGTGAAACCGGAAGTTGATGTTTTTGGAATCTAAACGTCATGGGGATTACGAATATACCATTAGTGTTTCTCTATATCGTTTTTCAATGAACGAAAAGTGAATATTTCGTGATAATTCATCGAGAAGCTGGATCGACCAGAAAATCATTACACGAAGAGATTGTGAATTGTTTGCATAGATTTTTTTTATTATTCCGATTAATTTTGATTGATATCTCTTTAACCTTGAGACTTTGTACATAGGTAAAATGATATATTCAGAATGTCCGTGAAAAATCCTTCTCTCAGAGTACCCATATGACTATGTCAAGTAGAAAAATGGAAACTGGAAGTGAAACCGGAAGTTGATGTTTTTGAAGTCTACACGTCATAGGGATTACGAATAAAACATTAGTTTTTCTCTATCGATTTTTGATGAACCGGAAGTGAATATTTTTTGATAATTTGTCGAAAAGCTGGTACGACCAGAAAATCATTACACGAAGAGATTGTGAATTGTTTACATAGATTTTTTTAGTTGAATGGAATAGCGACCGTTGAATTTGATTTCAGGGGTTGAATTGGCGGGAATTCGGTCGTAATGTTGAAGAAAACCAGTTGCTAAATTGTCGACGTTTCGAAACTTTATTGTTTCATCTTCAGGACTCTGAGGTATAAACAAGAACATACATATTATAATGGTATTCTGAAAGGTGATTTGATTAAAACAAAATAAATTATGTAAAATTACAATCGTTGAAAATTGAAACGTTTTCTGAAACGTTTCAATTTTCAACAGTGGCAGTCGCTTTGTCGTCTCTTATCTTTGTAACGTTACGCGAAATATTGTATCATGTTGAATCATCAATGGAATGCAGCGAGCCTGACCTTGAATGCAATTATGTCTATTAATACACTGATGTTTATTGAATGAATAAGCCATTGTTCCTTTCCCTGCTCCATGGATCTGCTCGAATACATCACGCTGTTGCATCATGGCGTGATATGTTTAGTCATCATTGGAATGCAGCGAACCTGACCTTGAATGCGATTATCTCTATTCATACACTGATGTATAATGAATAAATAAGCCATTGTTCGTTTCCCCTGCTCCCCGCTTGCCGAGGTTGCTACGTTACACAAAGCACAAATAACCACATCGGTTTATTTTTAGAAATGTTAATTGATATGTCCCGCAGTGGCCGCGTGGACGAAGCGTTTGGTCTTGAAACTTTGCACCGTATTGGTGCGGGTTCGAATCCCGATTGTACTGGCTTTTTTTTAAATGGAATATTACGTCACAAGATGTCTTCGGATTGCGCAGCGCTAAGGGTCCAAAGGGGGGTACAGCGTAAAAGGAATAAGGGGGTAGTGCCAGTTGAGGGTGTGGTCTGCAAGATGTCTTCAGATGGAAGATGTCTTCAGATTGAAGATGTCTTCAGATTGAAGATGTCTTCGTGACCTTCACTAGACCCCCCTACTGTATGGTCACTGCTGATGTACATGCCATCCACGGGGTTACTTGAGGTCAAAGTGAGCTAGAAGCGGCTTAGCTCTACTACTTACATTGATTGTTCAGACTATCCATTCAACTTTCTGTTCGTTTCGGTCGCTCGTATGTGAAACGGGAATACCGTCACCTAGTGTGTATAACTATATACACAGCATAACATCATAATCGAATACAACCCATATACTATCCATTCAACCTTCTGTTCGATTCGGTTGCTAGTATGTATAACGGAAGAACAGTAACCTGGTGAGTATTTCTATATAAACATCACCACGATATAATAGAATACAACTCAGTTTCAATTATCGTTTCGTCTAACCATTTAACCTTCTGTTCGATTCAGTCGCTAGTATGTGTAACGGAAGAACAGTTACCTGGTGAGTATAACTATATAAACATAATCGAATACAACCCAGATACGATGATTGTTCAATCTATCCATTTGACCTTCTGCTCGATTCGGTCGCTTGTATGTGAAAACGAAAGAACAGTTACCTGGTGAGTATTTCTATATAAACATCACCACGATATAATCGAATAAAACTCAGTTTCAATTATCGTTTCGTCTAACCATTTAACCTTCTGTTCGATTCAGTCGCTAGTATGTGTAACGGAAGAATAGTTACCTGGTGAGTATAACTATATAAACATAATCGAATACAACCCAGATACGATGATTGTTCAATCTATCCATTTGACCTTCTCCTCGATTCGGTCGCTTGTATGTGAAAACGAAAGAACAGTTACCTGGTGAGTATTTCTATATAAACATCACCACGATATAATCGAATACAACTCAGATACAATTATCGTTTCGTCTAACCATTTAACCTTCTGTTCGATTCAGTCGCTAGTATGTGTAACGGAAGAACAGTTACCTGGTGAGTATAACTATATAAACATTATCGAATACAACCCAGATACGATGATTGTTCAATCTATCTATTCAACCTCCTGCTCGATTCGGTCGCTTGTATGTAAAACGGAAGAACAGTTACCTGGTGAGTATTGCTATATAAACATCATCACGATATCATCGAATACAACTCAGATACAATTATCGTTTTGTCTAACCATTTAACCTTCTGTTCGAATCAGTCGCTAGTATGTGTAACGGAAGTACCGTCACCTGGTAAGTATCACTATATATACAGTATTGCGATATAATCGGATACCACCCAGATACATTGATTGTTCAGACTATCCATTCAACTTTCTGTTCGTTTCGGTCGCTCGTATGTGAAACGGGAATACCGTCACCTAGTGTGTCTAACTATATACACAGCATAACATCATAATCGAATACAACCCATATACTATCCATTCAACCTTCTGTTCGATTCGGTTGCTCGTATGTATAACGGAAGAACAGTAACCTGGTGAGTATTTCTATATAAACATCACCACGATATAATAGAATACAACTCAGTTTCAATTATCGTTTCGTCTAACCATTTAACCTTCTGTTCGATCCAGTCGCTAGTATGTGTAACGGAAGAACAGTTACCTGGTGAGTATAACTATATAAACATAATCGAATACAACCCAGATACGATGATTGTTCAATCTATCCATTTGACCTTCTGCTCGATTCGGTCGCTTGTATGTGAAAACGAAAGAACAGTAACCTGGTGAGTATTTCTATATAAACATCACCACGATATAATAGAATACAACTCAGTTACAATTATCGTTTCGTCTAACCATTTAACCTTCTGTTCGATTCAGTCGCTAGTATGTGTAACGGAAGTACCGTCACCTGGTTAGTATCACTATATATACAGTATTGCGATATAATCGGATACCACCCAGATACATTGATTGTTCAGACTATCCATTCAACTTTCTGTTCGTTTCGGTCGCTCGTATGTAAAACGGGAATACCGTCACCTAGTGTGTATAACTATATACACAGCATAACATCATAATCGAATACAACCCATATACTATCCATTCAACCTTCTGTTCGATTCGGTTGCTCGTATGTATAACGGAAGAACAGTAACCTGGTGAGTATTTCTATATAAACATCACCACGATATAATAGAATACAACTCATTTACAATTATCGTTTCGTCCAACCATTTAACCTTCTGTTCGATTCAGTCGCTAGTATGTGTAACGGAAGTTCCGTCACCTGGTATGTATCACTATATATACAGTATTGCGATATAATCGGATACCACCCTGATACATTGATTGTTCAGACTATCCATTCAACTTTCTGTTCGTTTCGGTCGCTCGTATGTTAAACAAGAATACCGTCACTCAGTGTGTATAACTATATACACAGCATGACATCATAATCGAATACAACCCATATACTATCCATTCAACCTTCTGTTCAATTCAGTCGCTCGTATGTGTAACGGAAGAACAGTTACCTGGTGAGTATAATCATATAAACATAATCGAATACAACCCAGATACGATGATTGTTCAATCTATCCATTTGACCTTCTGCTCGATTCGGTCGCTTGTATGTGAAAACGAAAGAACAGTTACCTGGTGAGTATTTCTATATAAACATCACCACGATATAATCGAATACAACTCAGTTTCAATTATAGTTTCGTCTAACCATTTAACCTTCTGTTCGATTCAGTCGCTAGTATGTGTAACGGAAGAACAGTTACCTGGTGAGTATAACTATATAAACATAATCGAATACAACCCAGATACGATGATTGTTCAATCTATCCATTTGACCTTCTGCTCGATTCGGTCGCTTGTATGTGAAAACGAAAGAACAGTTACCTGGTGGGTATTTCTATATAAACATCACCACGATATAATCGAATACAACTCAGATACAATTATCGTTTCGTCTAACCATATAACCTTCTGTTCGATTCAGTCGCTAGTACGTGTAACGGAAGAACAGTTACCTGGTGAGTATAACTATATAAACATTATCGAATACAACCCAGATACGATGATTGTTCAATCTTTCTATTCAACCTCCTGCTCGATTCGGTCGCTTGTATGTAAAACGAAAGAACAGTTACCTGGTGAGTATTTCTATATAAACATCACCACGATATAATCGAATACAACTCAGTTTCAATTATCGTTTCGTCTAACCATTTAACCTTCTGTTCGATTCAGTCGCTAGTATGTGTAACGGAAGAACAGTTACCTGGTGAGTATAACTATATAAACATAATCGAATACAACCCAGATACGATGATTGTTCAATCTATCCATTTGACCTTCTGCTCGATTTGGTCGCTTGTATGTGAAAACGAAAGAACAGTTACCTGGTGAGTATTTCTATATAAACATCACCACGATATAATCGAATACAACTCAGATACAATTATCGTTTCGTCTAATCATTTAACCTTTTGTTCGATTCAGTCGCTAGTATGTGTAACGGAAGAACAGTTACCTGGTGAGTATAACTATATAAACATTATCGAATACAACCCAGATACGATGATTGTTCAATCTATCTATTCAACCTCCTGCTCGATTCGGTCGCTTGTATGTAAAACGGAAGAACAGTTACCTGGTGAGTATTGCTATATAAACATCATCACGATATCATCGAATACAACTCAGATACAATTATCGTTTTGTCTAACCATTTAAACTTCTGTTCGATTCAGTCGCTAGTATGTGTAACGGAAGTACCGTCACCTGGTAAGTATCACTATATATACAGTATTGCGATATAATCGGATACCACCCAGATACATTGATTGTTCAGACTATCCATTCAACTTTCTGTTCTTTTCGGTCGCTCGTATGTGAAACGGGAATACCGTCACCTAGTGTGTATAACTATATACACAGCATAACATCATAATCGAATACAACCCATATACTATCCATTCAAACTTCTGTTCGATTCGGTTGCTCGTATGTATAACGGAAGAACAGTAACCTGGTGAGTATTTCTATATAAACATCACCACGATATAATAGAATACAACTCAGTTTCAATTATCGTTTCGTCTAACCATTTAACCTTCTGTTCGATTCAGTCGCTAGTATGTGTAACGGAAGAACAGTTACCTGGTGAGTATAACTATATAAACATAATCGAATACAACCCAGATACGATGATTGTTCAATCTATCCATTTGACCTTCTGCTCGATTCGGTCGCTTGTATGTGAAAACGAAAGAACAGTAACCTGGTGAGTATTTCTATATAAACATCACCACGATATAATAGAATACAACTCAGTTACAATTATCGTTTCGTCTAACCATTTAACCTTCTGTTCGATTCAGTCGCTAGTATGTGTAACGGAAGTACCGTCACCTGGTTAGTATCACTATATATACAGTATTGCGATATAATCGGATACCACCCAGATACATTGATTGTTCAGACTATCCATTCAACTTTCTGTTCGTTTCGGTCGCTCGTATGTAAAACGGGAATACCGTCACCTAGTGTGTATAACTATATACACAGCATAACATCATAATCGAATACAACCCATATACTATCCATTCAGCCTTCTGTTCGATTCGGTTGCTCGTATGTATAACGGAAGAACAGTAACCTGATGAGTATTTCTATATAAACATCACCACGATATAATAGAATACAACTCAGTTACAATTATCGTTTCGTCTAACCATTTAACCTTCTGATCGATTCAGTCGCTAGTATGTGTAACGGAAGTACCGTCACCTGGTATGTATCACTATATATACAGTATTGCGATATAATCGGATACCACCCTGATACATTGATTGTTCAGACTATCCATTCAACTTTCTGTTCGTTTCGGTCGCTCGTATGTAAAACAAGAATACCGTCACCTAGTGTGTATAACTATATACACAGCATAACATCATAATCGAATACAACCCATATACTATCCATGCAACCTTCTGTTCAATTCAGTCGCTCGTATGTGTAACGGAAGAACAGTTACCTGGTGAGTATAACTATATAAACATAATCGAATACAACCCAGATACGATGATTGTTAGTAGTGCACCTAGGCGGGTACCATCCCAAGATGGCCGCCATGGGGCAATGACGTCATCCAAGATGGCCGCCATGAGGCAGCTGTCAACTGTCATGTCATCTGTCATGTCAAATGTCAACTGTCATGTCAAATGTCAACTGTCATGTCATCTGTCAAATGTCAACTGTCATGACATCTGTCAACTGTCATTTCAACTGTCATATGTTCCATGTCATCTGTCAATCAGAAAGTGTTTTATGCCTATTACGTCAGAGAGTGGGCTTGAGAACGCGACGCGTCATAGCCCCACCCACTTTTTTGGCGCGAAATCCAAGTTATTTTTGGGGTTATGTATTCTGCTTGCAACATGGATATCGGCCCCTCGGCCCCCTCAGGTGCCCCCTTGGCCCCCTTAGGCCTTCGCTGTACCCCCTTGGCCCCCCTCAGGTCTTCGCTGTACCCCCTTAGCCCCCTTAGGTTTTTGCTATACCCATCTGACCCCCCATAAGACTGCGCCCCCTTAGCGCTCCGCATCCGGAAACATCTCATGACGTCATATTTTATTTAAAAAAATCCTTCTATCGGCGGGATTTGAACTCCAGACCAGCGGATTACAAGTCCGATGCGTTCCCACAGAGCTACGACCACTATATAATTTAATTGCAGTCAATGTCGATGCAACGTTATCGCTCAGCGTGACGTAGTCGAGCAGATCCGTCCCAAAGATAAGAGAACGTACCAACCTCGGTAAGCGGGGAGCAGGGAAACGAACAATGGCTTATTCATTCATTATACATCAGTGTATGAATAGAAATAATCGCATTCAAGGTCAGGTTCGCTGCATTCCAATGATGACTCAACATATCACGCCATGATGCAACAGCGTGATGTATTCGAGCAGATCCATGGAGCAGGAAAAGGAACAATGGCTTATTCATTCAATAAACATCAGTGTATTGATAGACATAATTGCATTCAAGGTCAGGTTCGCTGCATTCCATTGATGATTCAACATGATACAATATTTCGCTACAAAGATAAGAGACGACAAAGCGACTACCACTGTTGCCAGACGTTTGAAAATATTATGCATTGATGCCAGACGTTTGAAAATATCTGAAGATATCTCATAACGTACCTACCAAAGTAGAATTCGAACCACCACGTGAATACTTGATGGATAACGGGGTGTGGCTGCCCGAAGTAAGGCGTTAGACATCTAACGTTTGGCAGCCAACTATCAAATATCGAATATCAAATGTCGAATATCCAATGTCAAATGTCAACTGTCAAATGTTAAACGTCAGTTCTATGGTTCAGTGACATAAAGTTGAAATATAATGATGAAAGCAGATTCATGTTAGTATCACAATGACTTCCGACGAGTACAGAAGGAAACTAGAAGAATTCGGTGAACGTGTCCGTCAGTTGAGTAGAGATATAACTTTCTACGAAGAGAAAACTAGAGTATTGAAGAAGTTGGAGTATCTGAGTTTGTGGGATAAACTTTTCAGTTGTGAGAGTAGAAGACCTGTGACAAATATAGATAACTCTAAAAATGTCACGACTATCATTAATCATTCTGACAGCCGTTTTGAATGATGTATTCTATACAAACGTACCCACTGATATCAAGGTTTCAAAGATATGCTTCAACGATGAAAGAAAAAACTGCAGTCAATCGTCATGGGCAATAATGAAACATAAAGTAGTGAATGATGGACGACTACCAGTATTTTACAAGGAGATACCACAAGAAAATAACTCATTTTACAAAATGAAATTTCTATTGAATGATGGAACTCAAGAGGAAAGAGAATGGCAAGCTACACCTTTCAAGAAGACAACAACAGATGTCAACATATTAAATGAAATTTATAAAATGTTTTCAATACTATATTTGATATTAGCAACTATAATCATTTCAATAATGAATTTCTTTATGAAAACTATAAAAAAGTATAGATCGTCTTGTAGTACATGAAGAATAAACAATTCAACAGATATACGAGGTGTTTCAATAAAACTCAATAATTAGAATAATAATACATATATTGAGGAAAATATACAATACTTTTCTACATATATTGAGGAAAATATACAATATTTTTCTACTTGGGTAATACAACATATGTAAACCATTGATGTAATTGATCAACGTTTCGTTGGGTGCACATGAATTTTCCATTGGCGTGATTAGGACAATACGTAATGGTGGGCTGGAAGTTTTCCGTAGTCAATGATGAGTCATCATACAGCGTCACATCGTAAATGGTTGGATACACTGCAAGCTCAGCACACTTTGTTTTCAAAAAGTCAGCCTTCTGATTTCCTCTTACATAAATGCACTCAACTGAATGTAGTAGATATTTCTCCAAAATGGCATTCATTTCACTATAGTCAATATCTCCAGAATGATATGATATTCCATGAACAAATTTTTCCAAGTATTGTGTAGTTTTTTTATCTTTTCCGCTCACATCAGCATAAGGTGTAGGAGGCTTGAACAAAAAGTTTGATCTTTGACGACCAATCTGAATGGTCAATTCTTTCGGATGAAAGACGCCATCGAGCGTGAAACCTTGAATGTCAACGAATGCGATTCTCATGATGGTTAACGGTGAAATGGCAAGCACGAACGGTACTCGACCACTTATATTATGCTCTTCACAACCTCCGTCAGAGGGAAGTACTCTAGCAGACAATCGTGCACGATAATGCAATAGGCCTTAGTATCAGCAGGAAATCCTTTAGCAGACTCAATCTCCAGCTTTATATCCACTGTCGATGATTTCATGCTATCTTCCTGCTTGGAGCAATCAATCACGAATAATGCATGATCTTTGAATGCTGAGTAGTCCAAAATTGGATGAACTTGTGTGGAATGTGAATAGCTCGAGTAGAAACTAGTATAGTTGTAGTAAGCAGTGACATAATCGTTTCTATCGAAATCCAACTGCATTCTTTCGTTTGGCCAATATTCTCCATTCAATGATAGTCTGATGCTAGATATGTTAATGTTATCAAAGGTAGTGACATCACTGTCGAGTTTATTGCGTATATTCTTCTGAAAACAAACGATGACGTAACGTGGGCGTTCCACTGCGGCGCTGGTTTTAACTGCCCAAATTTCATTCTTTGCACTTTGTGTGAGCGCAGGTAATTCGCTGAGACTCCATTTTCTGAATGGTATCATTATTGGTGTATCATTCTTGATGGGTTGCATCAATTGTAGTTTGATTTCATCATTGGGAAATATATGCTTGACCTTCAGTACCATACTATCTATCAAAACTTTGACTTTCGTAGTAGTTGTTACACCAGTATTGGTAAGTTCCTTGACAATTACGCTATCTTTATCGTCACGTGCTCGAACTAGACGAATCGTTTGTCTTCCGTAGACAATCGAAGTGTAGTCATTGAATACGTTGAAAATGTGCTTGAGAGGTATCAACAAACTGAACGACTTATCAACAGCATTCAGGAACGGTTTTTCGGGGTACGTCCATCCAGCCGTCGCCAAATGTTTAGAGTCCTCAGGTTTACAGCAGAGGAATCCTCGTACAGTACTAACAATTCCAGGATCTCTGATCACTTCTATCTCTCTGGCACTCTGCACATAAGTGCACGAATCGAAAAGAAACGCTCCACAATTGGGAGCCAATGACACGTTACCAGCTCCGTCAATATCTAATTTTCCTTTGATTTCCAACAAAGATTCATGCATTGCGAAAAATGCATCTGCTTGATTCACATTAATCTCCACCATATCATTGTTATCGAATGATTTCACGTACGGGATGTAGGATCGATACTCTTCCTTCCGGATAGTTTCATCATATTGGGGTCGACGGTAAATATCGAAAATTGGGTTCATATTTATTTGATTGAACGATGCTGCAGATGTTGTCGGTGATTGCTCAGAATGAACGTACTTGCGTTTTACCATCTCTAACTTTCAATCCAACAGATTGGAGAAAAATAATATTTTCTGGGGAGAGCTGGTCACGTCGCTTGGAAGAACTCGATGATACTGATAGGTTTGAAGTGGGTGGCACCCTTTTATGCTGAATTACCAAACCCATTCAACGTTCCTTCAAGTCCAAGTGCAAAGTACTTTTCTCTCCTCGAAAATTCACAGGTCCGAGATCTTGATCCAATACTCTAACACTGATGTTGGTGATCTCTGTCAAGTTACTTCTCACAGGCAAATAGATGGGGGTATTGGGGCGTTCGTTGATTGCGTATCCAGGATCGACTGTAATGGGAAAGCTCAATATAGTATGGGCCGGTCTGTTCCCGTAGAAGGCCCCTTCGGTAATGTTGCAATCGAAATGTAAGCCAGATACTTTTAGAATATTCACTGGTCGATCTGAAGAGTGCACTATACCAGGCTCCAAGATCCTTTTCGAAAATCCTAATAATTCTCCAAAACTATTATCGTTTTCGAAACTGATGGCGTGCAATCGACTATAGATTTCACACTCTAAGGTGTTGTTGTTTGGTTTCAATGAGAAATCTGTATTATTCAAATGCTCCTGAATATAACTTTCAATGTTTTCAATCTCATGACAACCTGTTGGCAGCTTGATTTCCTTCAATATTGAACGATTATTATTTTCGTAGTAGTGAAATTTTTCACCATCGATGTTTGGTATGGAATGGTAAGTATGAAAGCCTAGTACAGCTATGTAATAACTTTTCCTGGGATCTAGTATGATCGGTGTGGAAGGGGTGAAAGAAAACTCGTTGGTAGTACTAGTCAGCGTAAGCAGCTGAGACATGACTGATGACATTACCAGTGGTACAGGAATATTTATAATAAAACCATCATCGACTTAACCTCATATTATTTATTAATAGATTACGGTCCCTCTACATTTCAAAAAATAATTACAACCGTGACAATCGTACTGTGAACTGACAGGTCCATCCACATGTGTTTGAGCATCTGACCTATTATAATGAATGTAACATGGTAGACGTATTCTCAAATCGAAATTACACTGATAATCGATTGGTAATTTATGCCAAATATTCAACAATTCCCATGGTCTAGCATGTTGTATCAAATATTTGATTGGAAATTCTCTCAATTCATCTTCAGTAAAGTCTTGCAACCTCTTCTCACCATGTAGGAATGCTAAAACGGCTTCCATTATTGTACAAAAACTTTAAGCAGAGATGTCCACAGTTGAACTGATTATAGTTTTGAAACTGATCGTTGTTGTAGTATAGTTTGATTTTACCCAGATATCGGACAAGTTCTTTCGGTGGTTTCAGACAACCAAATGAATCAAAATACTCAACGACATCATTTATCTTTCTATAAGCTACCCAATGAGTGCCTTGATTCTTCGACACATCTAAATTTAGAATTGCAGATTCACGTTGACGAGGACCACTGCTTGGCAAATTGTCTCGCATGAAAACGCCTCGAAAATGTGGTATCTTCAAGAATTTCACATACTCTAACAACTCGGTATAGTACAACGGTCTATTGGGTAGCTTCATTGGGAGTTTTTTTGTTTTTTTAAATATAAACCAAAGCCTCCTTTGGCGTTTTTACGCAAGTACAGCCCTTTACCAATAGCTTCCATAGCTTTATTATGTCTATGATCTTCTTCCAATTTCTTTTTCGCATTCCTCGCATCGATAATTGTCTTTGCTATCGCACCACTTCCCCCTGCAATGCTACCGAGAGCACCAAGGGCTGCAAAAATTGGCAATAGTGGTAGAATACCTCCGGATTTTGCATTGAAAGGTATGATGCGTGGTATTCTGATTTTCTTTTTTCCACCAGCTTGCTTGATGGCAAGTCTAGCAGCTTTTAGAGCAATCGAAGCAGTCTTCTTTAGATTGGTCGGGGGATTCTTCTTCAGAGATTTTCCAATTTTACCCACGATATGTCTTTGGAATGAGCATCCCATACCAAGCTTACGTTTAGCTTTCATTCCGGAAGTAACTAATAAGGCTGCAGCTCTCTCACCAAACTTGGCGTCTGTTGATTTCACTCGTTGCCAAGCAGCGTCTTCCAATACTGAATCGGCTTTGTGACGATCTTCCAGAGTCTTGTGCTGCGAGTATGCAATGTCGTGTTGTTTGCATGCAGCGTCTAGAGGATTAATGCCAGTATCTCCACGAGCCAATCGTTTTTGTAGTTTAGTTCCAGCTGTAAAATAAATGAAATATTAATCGTTTGCATCGTCCAGTAATCTGACTTACGTCCACAATACTGATAACCTCCGGGTAAATGGAGCTCAAAAGGTAACTTGTTTATCAGGGAATTCAAAACACCTTCTCCCTCGTACGAAGACATTGAAACTGATGAAGTGGAACTGTTACACCTATATTTATAGGCTAACATAAACGTCAATCATGTCACAAGATGAAGGTCATTCAACAAGAACAGTCGTTACCTATTGAAAATTTAGATTTCCACACATCATCAACGACCCTTGGTAAACATGGTAAATTATTGCCCAATTCATTTCGGGCAATAGTATGTGGACCGAGTGGTTGTGGTAAGACGAACGTCATGTTGTCAGTAATTTTCAATCCAAATGGTGCGAAATTCGAAAATGTTTACGTGTACTCCAAGTCATTGTATTAACCAAAATATCAACTACTCCAAGAGGTATTGAATGGAGTGAAAGAGGTTGGCTACTTCCCATTCAAGGATAATGATGAGATTATAAGTCCATCAGATGCAAAACCCAACTCTATATTTCTATTCGATGATGTAGCGTGTGATTCCCAACAGAAAATCCGGGAATATTTTTCAATGTGTAGACACAAGGATATTGATGCTGCCTACCTTTGTCAGACCTACTCAAAAATACCTAAACAGCTCATACGAGACAACTGTAACCTGATTGTACTATTCAAACAAGATGAAATCAATTTGAAGCACGTATTTGATGAACACGTATCTCCAGACATGAGTTTCGAAGACTTTAAATGCTTGTGTTCGAAATGTTGGAATGTTGCATATGGTACTCTTGTGATTGTCAAAGATTTCGATATGAATGATGGTAGATATCGTCAAGGGTTTGATAAATATATAAAAATATAAGTATCAAACATCATCAGATCATTCCCCATCATGATGTCATCAAGTCGTGTTGGCACACACAAATACAAAAAGCGCAGCAAACGTGCTGCCTCCCCCACTGATTTGAACATAGACGATCAAATAGCTGCACGCAAACGCAAAATTGCAGAGCTCACCCGTTCAATTAGGAAAAAGTACTTGGCATTGAAACTGGGTAGATCGGAAAAAGATGAATCTCTCATCAAAATGTTTAAACCCATTTCGGAGCCACTACACGAAATTGTCAAATCCTCGAAGATCAATTATTAAACCTCATTTTGAATATTGCCCTACCTTATTATATGTTTTCGACCTCAATAAAATGAGATCATTACAAAACCGTGCAATGAGAATTACCCTGAGATGTAACAGACATACACCAATATCATTAATGTTGGAAACATTACAATGGTTGTCAATTGAAGATAGAATCAATTATTTAACTATGAGTTATATTTATAAAATGCTTCATAATCTTCTTCCATCATATTTTCATAAATTCATAACCTTCAATTATCAAATCCACCAACACGATACCAGAAGTAGATATAACTTACATGTCTCTAATCAAATCAAAGCATACAATACTAAAACTTTAATGTTCAAGGGATTTATAGCCTACAACAATTTGCCAAGTTATATTAAGAGTTCAGAAACTCTCAAACAGTTCAAAATGAAAATGATAAACCATATACTTCAAAAGTAAAAAAAATGTTTTTTTTTAATATTTGGTTTCTATTTCATTAGGATGAGATGGGTTAGGGTTAATTTCTTATTTTTTAGAAATTTATTATCAGAATATTAAGTCATGTTTTTATACTTGTTTCCCATTATGTGAATGAATGTTATTAGAATCTCGTATTAATTGATTTGAATGATTTATATTCTGAATATATGGGTATGGGTGTGTAGTTATATGTATGGGTGTATATGTATATTATGTGTATATATATATATATATATATATATATATATTATAGGTTAGCGTTTTCGTGGATTTTGGGGTGTACTTGAAGAGAGGGATTTATTCAAATGCTAATTTAATACACGAATATTGTGAAATGAGAGCAGCTATAAAACACATGTAACATGATTTTTTTTTTGTAAACTTATTAATTATTTTATTTTTTTGTAAATGTACATTAGGAATACCTACTTCAAATAAAGATGAATCATGAATCATCAATAATGCATTAAGAAGTATCAAAAAAGAAGAATCGCCTGAACTGAAGAAAGAAGAAGAAGAGGAAGGAGAAGAAAAAGAACAAACACAATTTCTCCCAATGGAAGAAGTAGGCAGAATAAGTGCGAACACAAGTGGACGAGATGATGATGATGAAGTATTTCGCGAAAATATACCTGAACAAAATATTTCGAAAAATGTTATGGATGAATATCTAGATCAATATCCAGTCATGTCACATCCATATATCAGAGATCATTGGTCATATAGTGAAAAAATAGATACAATGTATGGACCAACGTATGATCCCCAAACATCAAAATGGTATCTAGGAACGCAAGAACTTGACTTTGATAAAAGGACTGGCTTCATCAAAATTGGAGGTAAACAGATACGAGGAACCCCAGGACTGTATAAGCTCATCTTCTATGATGATCCTACGGATTTTAACGAAGAAGATGTGCAAGCCTACAAGGAGCTATTGAAATTGAGTGATCGATATATCAATAAAGATGGAAGACTTAAAGGTTCTACGAGATGGAAATACACAGAAATCATAAAACCGCTTATAATGGAGTTGCGAAAAGGTAGAAGACGTTCAACGACTGGTAATGGTTTGAAATTAACGTACAATGAAAAACCGGTGGAGTATATTTATTGGGATGATCCGAATGAACTCGTTGATCGTTTGAAGCTGTTGATAGCTTCCAAGGCAGCTGGAAACACCTCACTCGATAATGAAATAGTTTCCATAATCAATGAACTTCGGGAAGCTGGCTATATATACTAATAACACTGGCAATGATGAGTCATTTGAACAATGAGTCTGAACAAGTTCGGACATAGATATGCTCCACATGAAGGTAGCAATAACATTATTGAATTGACTCATTTAAGAAAACAATTTGTATCACATGATATTATGATAAAGAATTTAACTGATGCATTGAATTTTATTGACAACAAAATAAATAAATTTGGAGAATTCATTTCGAGGAACCCTCCAACGGCTAGTGAACATATGTCGACGAAAAAGTATGTAGATGATGTGATTTCACAAATTAAATTTGATTTCAAGTTGGCCATTGATAATTATACCAAAAAAGTGCGAGGGGTACTCGATGGAAAAGTGAGTAAAGTTGAAATTGATAAGCTCAATACAAAATTGAATGAATTGATTAGTGGTCACGCAAACAGTACTACAAACCGCATTGATGCACTACAAAGTCAAATGACAAATGCCTTGAAAAATATCGAAGGATCAATAAATAGACTCAATAGTAAAAATACCCATTGATAGTATGGCTTCAACAGACAAGATTCAACTCGTTGATGAGCTTCATGCGCCTGCCCGTAAGACTTACCCTAGACGAAGAACCATCATCAAGGGCTTAGACGATTTATGGCAAATGGATTTGGCCGAAATGAGACCTTATGCACACCAAAATAAAGGTTTCAAAATGATTTTGGTAGTTATCGACTGTTTTTCTAAATACCTATGGACACGCCCACTCAAAACTAAGACGGGTGAAGAGATCACTAAATCTTTTGCGGATATACTGCACCAAGCTAAGCGTATACCAAAAAATCTGCAATCAGATCAAGGAACGGAATTTTTCAATAGCAAATTTCAGACCTTGATGAAAAAATATAACATAAACCACTATAATACATTCACTGTGAAAAAGGCTACCATTGCTGAACGGGTAATAAGAACACTCAAAAATAAACTCTACAAGTATTTCAGTCTGAATGGAAAATACAGATGGATTGATGTATTGCCAAAAATTACTAAACAATATAATGACACCAAGCACAGTAGGACTAGATTGAAACCTTCTGAAGTGAACAAGTCCAACGAAAAAGAGATTTTACGTCAGAGATATAGTCATTTGAAAATTGCTGGTCCACGTAAGCTCAAAGTTGGTGATATCGTGCGGATATCCAAGTCTAAACATATTTTCGAAAAAGGGTACACGCCAAATTGGACGACAGAGTTATTCAAAATCACTAAAGTTAAAATAACCAATCCTGTAACATACTTACTCGAAGACATGCATGGTCAGCCAATCAGCGGTGCTTTCTATGAGGAGGAATTGCAGAAAACCAAAAATCCCGACATTTACCTCATTGAAAAAGTATTGAGGAGAAAGGGAAAGAAAATGTACATCAAGTGGCTAGGACTTGACAGAAAACATAACAGTTGGATAGAAGACGTTGATTTAGTATAGAATCTTATGGAAAACACGCACAAAATTCTGCAGTCGTGGGGCCTTTTCATCTCCATCATAGAGAACAGAAATCACAATTCAAGTTCGGATAAGTCTGGGAAAGAAGGAGGGGGATATAAATATCTGCATAAAGTTGATTTCAGTCTCAGTCGAGTTTATATCCAGCAATGTCGAGTCAAGATAGTGGTTACGCTAGTATGTCAGATGTAAGTGACGTCGAGATGACACCACCACCATCACCACCAGCAGCATCATTCAATGAAGAATCTGATGGAGAATTAGACGAGCTGTTGGAAATGTTCGAGAATGCAGCCAAAGATGAGATGTATTACCTACTCCACACATCATTCTCGTTAGGGTGTTTCAATATTGGGGTTGGTTTAAGCCCTGCCACGTCGTTCAGTCCAGCTGTCATTTTAACATGTTCATCATACAGAATATCTTTTGGATTAATGGAGTGGGCTGTATTCACCGATTTGCTGCAAAATCAATTGGAAGAATTTTTCAATGCACCAACTAGCCAAGAGTGTGAAGCCGTAACGTTTCCATGTGGTGATTACTGCAAAGTTACACAGATGGTGTACGGCGAAGTGAAATTTCTAATGGTGAGCAAATTTGGTGTTGACTTCTACATCGACGATAAAGATGCCAACCAAATCCTCGAAGTTCATCGAGGTGTGGTGATTCATCGGGTGGCCATGCTGGAGGACATGAACTTTAGTGCTTATTTAAATAATATTGTAGATTTAATTAGATCTAGTTTCCATGATGATGAAAATAGTCGTTTAGATGTTTTGTATGCATTTTGTGAGATGTCTAATTGTAGCTTATTAGGTAATGCATTGAGAGAATATTTGTTTTTCTATAAAAGCAATGCTCTAAAATATTTTGAATAAAGGACAAAGATATATATTTCAAAGTGTTTTATTCAATGAAAGAGATACATTTTCAACTGACATGAGCTATACAGAAAATATATTTATGTCAAACTTAAGTAAAGGGGTATAATATATATATTATATATGGGAATTATGTATACAAGCATCAGCTATACAGATGGAAAACAAAAATACATATCATAATAAAACTAAAATTAATATAATAATTGGGTAGGTATAGGTATATCTAACATGGTGGAGTAGATTTCGCTTTTTTATTGGTGGAAAATAATGGAAATTGCTATTCATTCTGAAAATTCTTCGTCAGGCAGATCTGACACCATTGGAGTTTGCGTGATGGAGAAATGTCCAAAAGGAAGGGTATCATACGAATTTGGTAGTAAATGTCTTTAACTGTCATAAGGACTCAGCGCAATTTTTGTCTGTTCGATGCTGAATACTTCATGAGCATAGGAACGGATTGTTCGTTGGGTAACGATTTGTTCCTTTGATTCCTTAAGACATGTTACATAATCATCAAAAGTTATCTTATTCTTGACTACATTATGCTTGATCCCTATAGATTTTTTGGTTACTTTACCTCCCTGCACCTTGTAGGCATACATTTTCGAACGTAAGCCTACAAAGTGTGTAATAATTTTTGAATTTGCTTCATCCTTCATTTTTCCAATTACTTTTTTATTCACTTGCGGAATTCCAAAAATATTGTCTGAAGGATAGTCGGAAGTATCGAATTCATTCAGATTGGTTTTTATAAGTTCCGCGTACACATCATCACAACTTGTTTCAAATTTACGTAATGCAATATGTATTGCTGCTTATGATGTAATGTTGTCATTAATTTTGCCAATTTTGAGCCAGGAGGTTTACGGTGTTCTGAACAGAACGGGAAATCTTTATGTAGATCGTGCAGATGTTCGGGGTACTCTAGGTCAACTTGTAGGATATACCCTTCTGGTGCATCGTCAGGAATAGATGTAACATCTATGTTGGTATCTGTCCATTCAAACCCTCCAAAAGGAAGGGGTCTAGACATTGCCCATCCATACAGATTGTTGACATCCAAATAGAGAAGATGTTTTGAAGGTTTCGTAGGATCGTATGTTGGCACATATTTATGATTAGCCTCGGAATACCTGTTGCTGCAAACTGAAATGCCGCCTCTTATAGCCTTTTCAATGAACATAAGCATATCAACGTCTTTCAAAATTTGTAATTTACATTTCGTGAATTTCAACATCCCACGTAAAGCCAGGAAGGGTGTAATACCATGCGGGATCTAAGCCGTATGTTTTCAAAGCAGCTTCTCTAAAATTTTCCATGACGTCTGCCAGCAGAAGGATATCTGTCTTCATATAAAGATCGCTATATTGACCTAGAGTCTTGATATTGAATTGTTGCCATACGTTAAGAGCATGAGCGTACTTTTCCTCATCAATATTTTCATCATTCAACTTGTTGTAAAAATGCTCGATGGATGGTAATTCAGTTTCATTCAGTTTATCTACATTATTGATGTAGTCATATGGAAAGACACCTTTTTTTGTGAGCAACTCGAATTTACTATCACTCAAAGTGATGAATTCTTTTTTCAAATTTCGAAAATCGTCTTTATTTAAATTTGATGCCAGCTCATCAAGACTGGCGCCTAAAAATCTTAATGAATCTATAAATCTAAATTTGATTCCAGATTCCTTATCGTGTTGCGTAAAAGATATGTATTTTCCCATATTTATAGGAAGTACGCTCACCCTCCCACGTTTGGTAATGTCTCTAATGAGAAAATGAGAGTCATAACCACTCAAGTTGTGGAAAACTATAGGTATTACAAAAGACTTTCGATAGTTCAAGTTACAGGCATTGTGTGCCCACCCCCTGAACTGACCCGTGAAGTGACAGTGGTCTTTGACGATTGTTTCGCCAGCCTTGAATGTCTTTTCACAAATGTGACAAGTTGTTACACCGACCTTTTCAGGGAAATCAGTCAGAGGAATGATTGTCTTGATCTTGGACTTTACAAATTTTGCGACCTCTGTCATTTCCGATGCGAACCAATCCATGCATTCAGGTCCTCGATGACTCTTAAAATATGATAAGTTGTCATCGTAGGAGCATTTAAAGTAGTATCCTGCACTGAACGCATTGTGTTTCTGATATTTTTTTGTTTTCGAAGAAATTTCGTGATCATAGTGCTGCAATTCAGATTCAAAGTCAGCATATATGATGAATTCAGCTTTTTGCTTATAAATGGAATTTTTGAACTCGACAAAATCATAATCAGGAAAAGAAATTTTGCAATCGTTGATGTTTTCACACACAGCACTATGATCATTTAATTTCGATTCATTGGAAAAATAATTCAAACATCTATCACAAAAATATTTTCTATTTTTATGTTTATTGAGTTGGACCGAAAGAAGTCTTGACATGTCCTTTATCCAACAATAATGATACCGAATTTCTACATCATCATCATCCTCAGGTAGAGCTTCATAATCGTTGGGTTTTGGAAAATATTCACTTTGAACTAAGAGCAAATTGACATGTCTATCTAACTTGTGTTTTGTGAGTCTTACGGGTACTACTTCAAAATACTCTCTACCGCTTGCCTGGATCAGTTCCAAACCATAAACGTTCACCGAAATATCATTCAACTTTTCAAACCTACCAATTTGATTAAACATTAGGGGAGTTTCCAAGCCTGTGGTATTGAGAACTTGGTTGTAATGAGGGTACGAGCTGGGCCTATCTACATGATGATTCGTTGGAGGGTATAAGGCACTGACCACGCTCCAAAAGAAGCAGGCTTCATCAGTGTTTTTAACATTAATACAAGCTTGCTTTTTTGAAATTTGGACAGGCAGACCAATGTATGAGGATCCATTTCCAATTTCTAATTTATTTATGTTTACTTCCAAAGAAATGATGCGATGTAAGGCCCAGCCACTATCTTTTTCTTGAAATTCCGAAAGCTTATTTGAAATGACATTGTTGCAGATCGAAAAGCTCGATTATCTAAGAGAAAAAATGGACCTTTAATCCCGGTCTTTTCAGGATGCGAATTGCGTAAAAACAAAGAAATAAAATAAAGATTATAGAAGGTTCCGACAACGATCAGCACTAAAGGGACTCACCGATTTCGTTGGAGTCCTGGTTCCCGATCGAGCTTCTGGAAAGGGCCCTTTCACTCTACTAGGAACTGTCTGGATCAAGGTCTGGATCTAACTTGGGGTCGTAACCGCACACACTTATGCAATTGTGTGGTTAGTCACATGAATGTTGAGGGCGGTATTTCACTAATTGTACTTATGCAACAAAGCAAAATTAAGCGTAAACAGTATATATCGCAGCACTTTCACACCGGCTATATTGGCACGCTTCTCAGACGCAATTGCCCCTCAGTGCTGACAGAAGATATGCTCAAGCGATTTCGACAATTTACAAAATGACACAAAAACTATATAGTTTGTTTTGTTCGTTCTGCAACATTTCTCCCCGGCAAAAATGACATAACTGCATTTTTTTTTTAAAAATAAGTAGATCCCGTACAAGGTTTTTTTTTTAAGAATAATTTGATTAACAGAGATTGAGACGTACACAAAATGAAAGAAGGCATATTTCACACCTTAAGAAATAGGAACTGGACACAGTTTCACGAGCGGTCTCTTCAGTTCGCCTGAAGATGTTTTCACCGTTGCAACCCGTACAATATCGTCATCACCCGGATGCACTTCAACTATACGAGCAAGAGTCCATTTGCAGGGAGGATTATTGTCGTCCTTAATAAGGACCAGGCAACCGATTTCAGGATTGACGCTCGGGTTCAGCCATTTTCCGCGCTGTTGCAACGTATGCAAATATTCACGTTGCCAACGTTTCCAGAAATCCTGTTGGATGCGTTGTAATAGTTGCCATCTGGATAGGCGATTCAACGGTAGCTGTGAATAAGCAGGCGTAGGTAAGGCAGAAAGGGGCTCCAAAGTGAGGAAATGCCCAGGAGTGAGAGCATTGATGTCCTCTATATCGGAGGAAATCGGTGTCAAAGGACGCGAGTTCAACAGGGATTCTATCAGGCACAATACTGTAGAAAATTCCTCGAATGTAAGAATTTGCTCACCTATTACTTTATTTAAATGATGTTTCACCGATTTGACTCCCGCTTCAGCTAAGCCATTGAAATGGGGTCCCGAAGGAGGGGAAAAAACGAAATTAATAGTTTCCTGATCGGCAGCGGCTTTCATTAGATTGAGCTCCCGACTGGCTCCTACAAAATTGGTGGCATTATCACAATGTAAATGTGAAACACGACCCCGGCGGGCGACGAACCTTTGTAACGCGGCAAGGAATATATCCGAGGAAAGATCGCTAGCAAGTTCGAGATGAACTGCTTTTGTAGCGAAACAGACGAAGATACAAATGTATGCTTTCGTAGTTCTTACTCCTCGATGACGACTTGGTGTTACAAAGTAGGGTCCTCCAAAATCAACCGCAGAATGAAGAAACGGTTTTACTTGGACAAGACGTGAGGGTGGCAATGAAGCCATCGGGGGTTGAAAATTAATAGGGTTAGTTTTCCAACAGCGGAGGCATTTAGATATTACGGAATTTATCGCCCGTCTTGACGACAAAATCCAAAAGGTTTGGGAAAGCAAATATTGAGTTGTGCGGTGGCCACAATGAAAATACTTTTCGTGATAGTAGCGGATAATCAAAGCGGTTAAAGAACTTTGACGGGGAAGAAGCATAGGATGCTTCGCGTTATAGGAAATAGGAGCGTGTTTCAGACGGCCACCTACTCGAAGAATTCCCTCGTCATCAAAAAACACATTGAGTTTGCGAAGCGGGCGTGAAAATACTTTGTTGTAGAGTTCACTGGCGAAATGAACTTGTTGAGTAGATTTCACCAATAATAAAAGAGATGCTTGAAGTTCGTGACTGTGAAGTGAACCTACTCGTTTAGAAGCGGGATTTTTTAGGTTGAAGATAAACCTCAAAATGTATGAGAGAATGCGTTGAATCGAACAAAAAGACGATTTGTCATTTAGAAGAGTCTGTAAGGGATTATAGATATTTGGAGCGGCGAGCAGAACTATCCTTTTTTCATCTTCAACGGGGTAGGAATTGAGCGGAGGTAACTCTAAAGGTAGGTCTAATTCGAGTAAAAGCGATGGACCAGAGAACCAAAGATCATGAGATATCAAAGCGGAAGGAAGTAAGCCACGTGAAGCAGCATCAGCAGGGTTGTATTTGGTTTTAACATAGTGCCAAGAAGTGTGCGGAATTTTGTCCAGAATATAAGTTACTCTATTGGCGACAAAAGTTGGCCAACGATGCGGCGAACCTTTAATCCAATATAAGGTGATTTGCGAATCAGACCATGCATATGTGTTACGAAATGATATTTTTGTTCCAATACATTTCAATACAAAAGACATGATTTTGGAAAGCAGAACAGCGGCACATAATTCGAGGCGTGGAATTGATATTTTTTTTATGGAAGCAACTTTAGACCTAGAGTATAAAAAATGCGTTGTGATTTTGCAGTTTTGATCGATTGAACGAATATAAATCACACCAGCATAGCCCTTTTCACTTGCATCGCAAAACCCATGCAATTCATAAAAGATTTCTACATTAGGTAATGGTGGAGGAATCACTAAACGAGGAATTCGTAAGTCTGACAACAAGGAAAGTTCGGAAATATATTGATGCCAAACTCGAACAATATCGTTTGAAGGGACATCATCCCAACCTACTCCAAGTGTCCATAATCGTTGGATCAGATGTTTTGTATAAAAGGTAACTGGGGAAACAAATCCGAGAGGGTCATAAACACGTGCTAATTCAGACAACATGACTCGTTTGGTGCAACTTTGAGTGTTACGAAGTTTGACAGCGAAGAAAAAACAATCCGAAACAGGGTTCCATTGTAGACCAAGAATTTTTAAGGAAGAATTGGTAGAATCGGAATCAAAGTCAAGCGGATTAGTCGATAAGTGGGATTCCGGTAAGTCGTTTAACAGAGAGGGTTCATTGCTGCACCACTTCCTCAATTCGAAACCTCCTTTCTGCATTATTGAAATTAATTGACGGCGGAGAGTGATTGCTTCCTCTAAGGTAGGGATACTGACAACTACATCATCAATGTAACAAAAATTGTTAATGACTTCTACTGCCAGCGGAAATTCATTACCTTCATCCTCACATAATTGGCGAAGGCATCTAAGGGCTTGAAAGGGCGCGGAACTCAAACCGTACGTAAGAGTGCGTAATCTATAGTCGCGAACTTCCTCGTGAGGTGAGAACCTCCAAAGAATTCGTTGGTAGTCAGTGTGGGAGTGTTCCACCCAAATCATTCGGTACATCTGTTTGATGTCGGCACACAAAACATACGGATATAAACAGAAATTCAATAAAATATGCGAAATATCTTGCTGAAGTTTAGGTCCAACCATTAAACAATCATTCAAGGATTTTTTATTAGAAATCTTGGCGGAGGCGTTAAAGACCACCCGGAGTTTTGTAGATTGACTTTCCGGTTTGAGAACACAATGATGTACCAAATAATATGAGCGAGCGGGGATATCATTTTCTTTAATCAATTCCATGTGATTTAGTTGTAGATATTCTCTCATGAAGTCACAATATTGAGAATACAGGTTAGGATTCTTCAATAGTCTACGTTCTTGAGAATAAAATCGAGATAATGCATAATCACGCATACCCGGGAAACAAGGATAATTTTCTCGAAAAGGAAGCGATACGGTATAGCGACCGGTTTCATCACGACAACATGTGTCCTTGAACGATTGTTCACATAGGATATCTTCAGGAGCGGCTGATATAACATTTGGAACACTTTCAGTTTCCCAGAATTTTTTAATTACATTCTCTAGTGAACTTTCTGAGGCGGTACAAAAAAAAGAAGAAACTGCGGGTAATTTATGAATGTTGACTGTCCCCATTAGAATGAATCCAAAAACGGTGTTAATTGCAACTGGAAGATCTGAAGTTCCAGATAAAGATTCATTCAAGATTATTTTAGAAAATATATCGGCTCCCAACAAAATATCGATATTTCCGGGCAAATAAAAATTAGGATCTGCGAGTTGTAAATTTTGAATATGATTCCAGTTATCCACAGGTAAAGTGATAGAGGGTAAATTATCACAAATTTTGTTCAAAATAATAGCATCTGTGTATACTAAGGGATTTTCTTTACCACGCGGCTTCAAAGATAGTGAAACTAAACCATTATTGATATTAGACTGCATTGGCCCAAGTCCTTTAACTTCGATTGAACATGCTGATTTACGTAAACCTAACTGAGTGACAGCTTTTTGTGTTATAAAAGAAGTCATACTTCCAGAATCTAACAAACATCTGAATGTACCATAGTTTCCACGATTATCGCAAACATCAACCAAAGCGGTAGACAATAATACACTTTTTTCGCCTGAAATAACACCAGTAGCGGCGAACGTGGAACTATGAGAGGGCTCAGTATTATTTAGTCTTTGGCTAAATAAACGATTTATATATATATTTGTATTCATAGGAGGTACAACTTGCGGATTAGCAGGGAATCGGTTGGGCGTAGCTTGATTGTAACACCCTAAATTTTACCCCCCTGTTGCACGATCAAGGTGCAACAAGGTATGATGGGAGCGGGATTGGCATTTTTTGCAAGCATGCGTTGAGCGACAAGATCTCAAATCATGAGAGCTACTTAAGCAATTAAAACATAAATGTTGCGATTTGCAAAAACTGTGACGATCACGAGGCGATTTATTAGCGAATACACTGCAAGTGTACAAAGAATGATTGTCCTTGCAAAGGACGCAAGAAGATGATGGCGAGCGAGCGGCTGTCTTATTGACAAATAAGGTTGTTCGCGGTGAATTAAGATGAGATTTTTGCGGTACCGGTTTCATAGAACGAGCGGACAAAGAAGTCGAATTATTGAGTGTGTCTAGTACAATACAGCGGCTGTTTAAGAAAGTCATTAATTCGATGTAAGTCGGTACTTCATTAGAACGATGTTCCATTTCAAAACTCGTAATTGTTGCGGAATCTAATCTATTCAACAGCATCATAGTTAAAATGAAGTCCCATTTCTCAGTAGGAAAATCTAACGTCTTCAGGGCTGCCAAATTTTCGGAAAAAATATTAATAATTTTTCTTAAATTTGCAGAATTTTCGCAATTCATTTTCGTCGTGTTTTCAATTTCCGCCCAATGAGCTTGAGCCCGAAGACGTTTGTTGGAATATCTTTTGATCAAAGTATCGTAGGCGATTAAATAATTATCGGAAGATAGCGGTAAAGTGCGTACCAGCGATGCGGGAGGTCCCTGTAGGGTAGAAAGCAAGTAATTGAATTTTTCCACATTACTCAAAGATGGATTTTCATGAACCATTGCATTGAATTGATCTAAAAATGACACAAAAGTCTTATAATCCCCATTGAATTTTCCTAACTCAATTTGAGGTAGGCGGACATTTGAAAAATTACTGTTGGTGGCTGTAGGACCGGGTGTAAACATAGTACTATTGTGTGGCAAATTAGGATCTTGCTCGAATAGTTCAGCATACATGGCTTTGACATTATAATAATCTTGTAAGAAGGCTTGACGAATAACATTTTCATCATCTACTTCGGTATCAGGGTCTGTCAGCAGAGTACTACAAACACTATTATGATGTTTTAAAAATTCCTCATGAGTTTCCTGGATATCTGCACACCGAACCTTGAATAATGTTCGCACTGATTTATCAGTTTTTGCCTTTTCGGATAAAGTAACTAGAGCATGCATATCACTAATGCAAACACTGCGAAGATGTTTGAACTTTTTCAATTTTTCCATAATTGAATATCAGTTATATTGCGAGTGGTTGAATATTAAATACGCGGTAATTTCGAAGCGAGAAGAAATAAAATGAATATCAGATACTGACAGAAATTTAGCGAATATAGCGGAAAGCGGACAGGTCGAATCGAATGTTTACTATAGTTTTAAAAGTCTCTGATATATTCACCAGTGGATACTCAATACGAAAGAAAACCCACAAAAGCAGAAATAGATAAATCAGCGTAGAACGAAATCAGAGATTATCTTTACGCGAAGTCGATTTCAAAGTACTGATTGACAATAAACAGACCAGAAAATCAGCTGTTGGCGAATTACAAAAAACACAGGTCAACGACCGAGACTTATCTATAAGGCAAAAAAGGGACAAGTGAATAGGCGATCAAAACAATTGAACGATCAGACATAGATATTCGAAATTCGATGTCCTGCGCACACCTCCTCAAGATAATTGATGAACAACGCGAGCACGTGGTGGCCAGCGACACGCAAAATTTAAATGGCGATTAGAGGTTTTGAAAGAATCGTTCGGAGCGAGAAGAAAATTTAAATTATAACTTTCTGAATATCAAACGATTTGAACAATTCTTTCACGAAACTGGAGTACTTTTCCGTGCGGAATATTAATACAACAATGCCCCCACGCTACTAAGTGCGAATCAATCTCTGTATGCAAGAGGAAAATTTTCAAAGTGGGTTATTCAACGATTTTAGCAGAAAAAAAAATATGAAAAGCACGGGATACGGATCCGGCTCGAAGGACCAATGTTGCAGATCGAAAAGCTCGATTATCTAAGAGAAAAAATGGACCTTTAATCCCGGTCTTTTCAGGATGCGAATTGCGTAAAAACAAAGAAATAAAATAAAGATTATAGAAGGTTCCGACAACGATCAGCACTAAAGGGACTCACCGATTTCGTTGGAGTCCTGGTTCCCGATCGAGCTTCTGGAAAGGGCCCTTTCACTCTACTAGGAACTGTCTGGATCAAGGTCTGGATCTAACTTGGGGTCGTAACCGCACACACTTATGCAATTGTGTGGTTAGTCACATGAATGTTGAGGGCGGTATTTCACTAATTGTACTTATGCAACTAAGCAAAATTAAGCGTAAACAGTATATATCGCAGCACTTTCACACCGGCTATATTGGCACGCTTCTCAGACGCAATTGCCCCTCAGTGCTGACAGAAGATATGCGCAAGCGATTTCGACAATTTACAAAATGACACAAAAACTATATAGTTTGTTTTGTTCGTTCTGCAACAGACATCAGTAACATTATCTTGGAACCAAAGGTCTAAATCCGTTCCTATATCTATTGAAGCATTTTTTGTGTTGAAATATTTGAATTCGATTATGTCACCATCTTTAGATTTTTTTATGAATTCTCCACAAAAGTTGGTATTGGCCTTGATTAATTGAAAATTATTGAGACAATTTTTGATCTTAATTTTGAAAATATGACAAGCATCGGTCAGAAATTGTGCTACGTCCTTGTGAGAAATATTAATGATGATACCCGTCCTTATTCGGCTTGCAAAAACCGATTGGACATCCCTCCATGCTATCCGGTTTCTCCTAGGACTCGTGAGACCGGATCCAATATGTTTCGTATTTCTAATTAGAGCGTAAAATCTTTTCAAATGTCCCACGTTTGTTTGGAGTTTTCTAAGAATTCCTGATGTCAAATCAGCCTCACGAATTGCTTTATTACAAATTTGAATATGTTTATTGATTGTCTTGATCCAAAAGCTCTTTTCATTGATTGATAATTTTTTTGTTTCTAGTTCCTTGAATTTCCTAATAATTTCATCACTCACAAGACCAATCTCGTTAGCATTTTCCATTGTTTTCACAAATAAAAAGAAACGTTCCACTCACCAAAATCTTAAAACTATTATGGAAGTCCCCGCCGTTCTCTTGTGACCGGTTGACTGGAGGGTTGTAGAGGGACACTGTTGGTTTCTGAAAAAGTTCAGTTTTGTTAAATGTATGCACACTTTAAAGAAGTTGAGGAAATTCATCCTAGACATTACGAAGATTACTCACATTTGATTAATTCTTTACAATTTCGAAGTTGGAGGACAGTCCTGCCAACCCTTTGAAAATAAGGGAGTAGTCGTCAGGGGTGAAGAGGGGGATTTGCAGCTTCACTGCTTCAACCGCTCTCTTCGGTAAGAATACTGTCTTCTCTTCCAATTCAATCACAATTGTTTCTCCGTATCTTGTTTGAACCACCCTAATATCTTTAATCAATTGTGGCTTATTTGGAGGGAGGCTATGGAGTGGCACTGTCGGCTTGAATACAGTAACTCGGGTGGTAGCGTTTATTGCTGAAAGATCCATCTATCAAAACAAACAAGAACAAAAAAAATCAGATATACAACAAAACTGTCGAAACATTAAAGAAAAATACTATTGATATACCCTATTTCAGAACATCTGATTGAATACCCTATTTCGAAACTCAAGTTGCATGGTGATAGAGATCAAGAAAAATAAATAAATAAAACTCACCTTAGATTATTGGAATATACACCCACAAAAAAAATAATTGTCGAACTACACACCCACGATGATTCACCGTTGATGATCGAAGGCAAACTGAAGCTCCACCCGATATGAAATTGGTTTTATAGCTGATTAGAACAATAGAGTCATTGATGAATGTGTTTTGCACCAAGAAGTGCATAGTTGCATATCGAGCTGTAATAAGAATGCTCATTCAAGGTCAACAAAATCGCTATCTGTGAATAAATAAAATCATGATTCGCCGGCCACGTGTAAACTTATGAATGACCTGTTCATCAATATATTGAATAAAATGCTGAGATAAGCATGACATCATCATCGCTATCTATGGATAATTATGATCGTGATTCATGATATCATCATTGGCCACCTGCAATCTTATCAAAGACCTCATTCATTGTCGATTCATCGGACGAAATGTAGAGACGCGTGGTCTCTTATCTTTGGGACGGATCTGCTCGACTACGTCACGCTGTGCGATAACGTTGCATCGACATTGACTGCAATTAAATTATATAGTGGTCGTAGCTCTGTGGGAACGCATCGGACTTGTAATCCGGTGGTCTGGAGTTCAAATCCCGCCGATAGAAGGATTTTTTTAAATAAAATATGACGTCATGAGATGTTTCCGGATGCAGAGCGCTAAGGGGGCGCAGTCTTATGGGGGGTCAAGGGGGTATAGCAAAAACCTAAGGGGGCTAAGGGGGTACAGCGAAGACCTGAGGGGGGCCAAGGGGGTACAGCGAAGGCCTAAGGGGGCCAAGGGGGCACCTGAGGGGGCCGAGGGGCCGATATCCATGTTGCAAGCAGAATACATAACCTCAAAAATAACTTGAATTTCGCGCCAAAAAAGTGGGTGGGGCTATGACGCGTCGCGTTCCCAAGCCCACTCTCTGACGTAATAGGCATAGAACACTTTCTGATTGACAGATGACATGGAACATATGACAGTTGAAATGACAGTTGACAGATGTCATGACAGTTGACATTTGACAGATGACATGACAGTTGACATTTGACATGACAGTTGACATTTGACATGACAGATGACATGACAGTTGACAGCTGCCCCATGGCGGCCATCTTGGATGACGTCATTGCCCCATGGCGGCCATCTTGGGATGGTACCCGCCTAGGTGCACTACTATTGTTCAATCTATCCATTTGACCTTCTGCTCGATTCGGTCGCTTGTATGTGAAAACGAAAGAACAGTTACCTGGTGAGTATTTCTATATAAACATCACCACGATATAATCGAATACAACTCAGTTTCAATTATCGTTTCGTCTAACCATTTAACCTTCTGTTCGATTCAGTCGCTAGTATGTGTAACGGAAGAACAGTTACCTGGTGAGTATAACTATATAAACATAATCGAATACAACCCAGATACGATGATTGTTCAATCTATCCATTTGACCTTCTGCTAGATTCGGTCGCTTGTATGTGAGAACGAAAGAACAGTTACCTGGTGAGTATTTCTATATAAACATCACCAGGATATAATCGAATACAACTCAGATACAATTATCGTTTCGTCTAACCATTTAACCTTCTGTTCGATTCAGTCGCTAGTATGTGTAACGGAAGAACAGTTACCTGGTGAGTATAACTATATAAACATTATCGAATACAACCCAGATACGATGATTGTTCAATCTATCTATTCAACCTTCTTCTCGATTCGGTCGCTTGTATGTAAAACGGAAGAACAGTTACCTGGTGAGTATTGCTATATAAACATCATCACGATATCATCGAATACAACTCAGATACAATTATCGTTTTGTCTAACCATTTAACCTTCTGTTCGATTCAGTCGCTAGTATGTGTAACGAAAGTACCGTCACCTGGTAAGTATCACTATATATACAGTACTGCGATATAATCGGATACCACCCAGATACATTGATTGTTTAGACTGTCCATTCAACTTTCTGTTCGTTTCGGTCGCTCGTATGTGAAACGGGAATACCGTCACCTAGTGTGTATAACTATATACACAGCATAACATCATAATCGAATACAACCCATATACTATCCATTCAACCTTCTGTTCGATTCGGTTGCTCGTATGTATAACGGAAGAACAGTAACCTGTTGAGTATTTCTATATAAACATCACCACGATATGATAGAATACAACTCAGTTTCAATTATCGTTTCGTCTAACCATTTAACCTTCTGTTCGATTCAGTCGCTAGTATGTGTAACGGAAGAACAGTTACCTGGTGAGTATAACTATATAAACATAATCGAATACAACCCAGATACGATGATTGTTCAATCTATCCATTTGACCTTCTGCTCGATTCGGTCGCTTGTATGTGAAAACGAAAGAACAGTTACCTGGTGAGTATTTCTATATAAACATCACCACGATATAATCGAATACAACTCAGTTTCAATTATCGTTTCGTCTAACCATTTAACCTTCTGTTCGATTCAGTCGCTAGTATGTGTAACGGAAGAACAGTTACCTGGTGAGTATAACTATATAAACATCATCACGATATCATCGAATACAACTCAGATACAATTATCGTTTTGTCTAACCATTTAACCTTCTGTTCGATTCAGTCGCTAGTATGTGAAACGGAAGTACCGTCACCTGGTATGTATCACTATATATACAGTATTGCGATATAATCGGATACCACCCAGATACATTGATTGTTCAGACTATCCATTCAACTTTCTGTTCGTTTCGGTCGCTCGTATGTAAAACAAGAATACCGTCACCAAGTGTGTATAACTATATACACAGCATAACATCATAATCGAATACAACCCATATACTATCCATTCAACCTTCTGTTCAATTCAGTCGCTCGTATGTGTAACGGAAGAACAGTTACCTGGTGAGTATAACTATATAAACATAATCGAATACAACCCAGATACGATGATTGTTCAATCTATCCATTTGACCTTCTGCTCGATTCGGTCGCTTGTATGTGAAAACGAAAGAACAGTTACCTGGTGAGTATTTCTATATAAACATCACCACGATATAATCGAATACAACTCAGTTTCAATTATCGTTTCGTCTAACCATTTAACCTTCTGTTCGATTCAGTCACTAGTATGTGTAACGGAAGAACAGTTACCTGGTGAGTATAACTATATAAACATTATCGAATACAACCCAGATACGATGATTGTTCAATCTATCCATTTGACCTTCTGCTCGATTCGGTCGCTTGTATGTGAAAACGAAAGAACAGTTACCTGGTGAGTATTTCTATATAAACATCACCACGATATAATAGAATACAACTCAGTTTCAATTATCGTTTCGTCTAACCATTTAACCTTCTGTTCGATTCAGTCGCTAGTATGTGTAACGGAAGAACAGTTACCTGGTGAGTATAACTATATAAACATAATCGAATACAACCCAGATACGATGATTGTTCAATCTATCCATTTGACCTTCTGCTCGATTCGGTCGCTTGTATGTGAAAACGAAAGAACAGTTACCTGGTGAGTATTTCTATATAAACATCACCACGATATAATCGAATACAACTCAGTTTCAATTATCGTTTCGTCTAACCATTTAACCTTCTGTTCGATTCACTCGCTAGTATGTGTAACGGAAGAACAGTTACCTGGTGAGTATAACTATATAAACATAATCGAATACAACCCAGATACGATGATTGTTCAATCTAACCATTTAACCTTCTGTTTGATTCAGTCGCTAGTATGTGTAACGGAAGAACAGTTACCTGGTGAGTATAACTATATAAACATAATCGAATATAACCCAGATACGATGATTGTTCAATCTATCCATTTGACCTTCTGCTCGATTCGGTCGCTTGTATGTGAAAACGAAAGAACAGTTACCTGGTGAGTATTTCTATATAAACATCACCACGATATAATCGAATACAACTCAGATACAATTATCGTTTCGTCTAACCATTTAACCTTCTGTTCGATTCAGTCGCTAGTATGTGTAACGGAAGAACAGTTACCTGGTGAGTATAACTATATAAACATTATCGAATACAACCCAGATACGATGATTGTTCAATCTATCTATTCAACCTCCTGCTCGATTCGGTCGCTTGTTTGTAAAACGGAAAAACAGTTACCTGGTGAGTATTGCTATATAAACATCATCACGATATCATCGAATACAACTCAGATACAATTATCGTTTTGTCTAACCATTTAACCTTCTGTTCGATTCAGTCGCTAGTATGTGAAACGGAAGTACCGTCACCTGGTATGTATCACTATATATACAGTATTGCGATATAATCGGATACCACCCAGATACATTGATTGTTCAGACTATCCATTCAACTTTCTGTTCGTTTCGGTCGCTCGTATGTAAAACAAGAATACCGTCACCTAGTGTGTATAACTATATACACAGCATAACATCATAATCGAATACAACCCATATACTATCCATTCAACCTTCTGTTCAATTCAGTCGCTCGTATGTGTAACGGAAGAACAGTTACCTGGTGAGTATAACTATATAAACATAATCGAATACAACCCAGATACGATGATTGTTCAATCTATCCATTTGACCTTCTGCTCGATTCGGTCGCTTGTATGTGAAAACGAAAGAACAGTTACCTGGTGAGTATTTCTATATAAACATCACCACGATATAATCGAATACAACTCAGTTTCAATTATCGTTTCGTCTAACCATTTAACCTTCTGTTCGATTCAGTCACTAGTATGTGTAACGGAAGAACAGTTACCTGGTGAGTATAACTATATAAACATTATCGAATACAACCCAGATACGATGATTGTTCAATCTATCCATTTGACCTTCTGCTCGATTCGGTCGCTTGTATGTGAAAACGAAAGAACAGTTACCTGGTGAGTATTTCTATATAAACATCACCACGATATAATAGAATACAACTCAGTTTCAATTATCGTTTCGTCTAACCATTTAACCTTCTGTTCGATTCAGTCGCTAGTATGTGTAACGGAAGAACAGTTACCTGGTGAGTATAACTATATAAACATAATCGAATACAACCCAGATACGATGATTGTTCAATCTATCCATTTGACCTTCTGCTCGATTCGGTCGCTTGTATGTGAAAACGAAAGAACAGTTACCTGGTGAGTATTTCTATATAAACATCACCACGATATAATCGAATACAACTCAGTTTCAATTATCGTTTCGTCTAACCATTTAACCTTCTGTTCGATTCACTCGCTAGTATGTGTAACGGAAGAACAGTTACCTGGTGAGTATAACTATATAAACATAATCGAATACAACCCAGATACGATGATTGTTCAATCTATCCATTTGACCTTCTGCTCGATTCGGTCGCTTGTATGTGAAAACGAAAGAACAGTTACCTGGTGAGTATTTCTATATAAACATCACCACGATATAATCGAATACAACTCAGATACAATTATCGTTTCGTCTAACCATTTAACCTTCTGTTCGATTCAGTCGCTAGTATGTGTAACGGAAGAACAGTTACCTGGTGAGTATAACTATATAAACATAATCGAATACAACCCAGATACGATGATTGTTCAATCAATCCATTTGACCTTCTGCTCGATTCGGTCGCATGTATGTGAAAACGAAAGAACAGTTACCTGGTGAGTATTTCTATATAAACATCATCACGATATCATCGAATACAACTCAGATACAATTATCGTTTTGTCTAACCATTTACCCTTCTGTTCGATTCAGTCGCTAGTATGTGTAACGGAAGTACCGTCACCTGGTAAGTATCACTATATATACAGTATTGCGATATAATCGGATACCACCCAGATACATTGATTGTTCAGACTATCCATTCAACTTTCTGTTCGTTTCGGTCGCTCGTATGTGAAACGGGAATACCGTCACCTAGTGTGTATAACTTTATACACAGCATAACATCATAATCGAATACAACCCATATACTATCCATTCAACCTTCTGTTCGATTCGGTTGCTCGTATGTATAACGGAAGAACAGTAACCTGGTGAGTATTTCCATATAAACATCACCACGATATAATAGAATACAACTCAGTTTCAATTATCGTTTCGTCTAACCATTTAACCTTCTGTTCGATTCAGTCGCTAGTATGTGTCACGGAAGAACAGTGACCTGGTGAGTATAACTATATAAACATAATCGAATACAACCCAGATACGATGATTGTTCAATCTATCCATTTGACCTTCTGCTCGATTCGGTCGCTTGTATGTGAAAACGAAAGAACAGTTACCTGGTGAGTATTTCTATATAAACATCACCACGATATAATCGAATACAACTCAGTTTCAATTATCGTTTCGTCTAACCATTTAACCTTCTGTTCGATTCAGTCGCTAGTATGTGTAACGGAAGAACAGTTACCTGGTGAGTATAACTATATAAACATAATCGAATACAACCCAGATACGATGATTGTTCAATCTATCCATTTGACCTTCTGCTCGATTCGGTCGCTTGTATGTGAAAACGAAAGAACAGTTACCTGGTGAGTATTTCTATATAAACATCACCACGATATAATCGAATACAACTCAGATACAATTATCGTTTCGTCTAACCATTTTACCTTCTGTTCGATTCAGTCGCTAGTATGTGTAACGGAAGAACAGTTACCTGGTGAGTATAACTATATAAACATTATCGAATACAACCCAGATACGATGATTGTTCAATCTATCTATTCAACCTCCTGCTCGATTCGGTCGCTTGTATGTAAAACGGAAGAACAGTTACCTGGTGAGTATTGCTATATAAACATCATCACGATATCATCGAATACAACTCAGATACAATTATCGTTTTGTCTAACCATTTAACCTTCTGTTCGATTCAGTCGCTAGTATGTGTAACGGAAGTACCGTCACCTGGTAAGTATCACTATATATACAGTATTGGGATATAATCGGATACCACCCAGATACATTGATTGTTCAGACTATCCATTCAACTTTCTGTTCGTTTCGGTCGCTCGTATGTAAAACAAGAATACCGTCACCTAGTGTGTATAACTATATACACAGCATAACATCATAATCGAATACAACCCTTATACTATCCATTCAACCTTCTGTTCGATTCGGTTGCTCGTATGTATAACGGAAGAACAGTAACCTGGTGAGTATTTCTATATAAACATCACCACGATATAATAGAATACAACTCAGTTACAATTATCGTTTCGTCTAACCATTTAACCTTCTGTTCGATTCAGTCGCTAGTATGTGTAACGGAAGTACCGTCACCTGGTATGTATCACTATATATACAGTATTGCGATATAATCGGATACCACCCTGATACATTGATTGTTCAGACTATCCATTCAACTTTCTGTTCGTTTCGGTCGCTCGTATGTAAAACAAGAATACCGTCACCTAGTGTGTATAACTATATACACAGCATAACATCATAATCGAATACAACCCATATACTATCCATTCAACCTTCTGTTCAATTCAGTCGCTCGTATGTGTAACGGAAGAACAGTTACCTGGTGAGTATAACTATATAAACATAATCGAATACAACCCAGATACGATGATTGTTCAATCTATCCATTTGACCTTCTGCTCGATTCGGTCGCTTGTATGTGAAAACGAAAGAACAGTTACCTGGTGAGTATTTCTATATAAACATCAACACGATATAATCGAATACAACTCAGTTTCAATTATCGTTTCGTCTAACCATTTAACCTTCTGTTCGATTCAGTCGCTAGTATGTGTAACGGAAGAACAGTTACCTGGTGAGTATAACTATATAAACATTATCGAATACAACCCAGATACGATGATTGTTCAATCTATCTATTCAACCTCCTGCTCGATTCGGTCGCTTGTATGTAAAACGGAAGAACAGTTACCTGGTGAGTATTGCTATATAAACATCATCACGATATCATCGAATACAACTCAGATACAATTATCGTTTTGTCTAACCATTTAACCTTCTGTTCGATTCAGTCGCTAGTATGTGTAACGGAAGAACAGTTACCTGGTGAGTATAACTATATAAACATTATCGAATACAACCCAGATACGATGATTGTTCAATCTATCTATTCAACCTCCTGCTCGATTCGGTCGCTTGTATGTGAAAACGAAAGAACAGTAACCTGGTGAGTTTTTCTATATAAACATCACCACGATATAATAGAATACAACTCAGTTACAATTATCGTTTTGTCTAACCATTTAACCTTCTGTTCGATTCAGTCGCTAGTATGTGTAACGGAAGTACCGTCACCTGGTTAGTATCACTATATATACAGTATTGCGATATAATCGGATACCACCCAGATACATTGATTGTTCAGACTATCCATTCAACTTTCTGTTCGTTTCGGTCGCTCGTATGTAAAACGGGAATACCGTCACCCAGTGTGTATAACTATATACACAGCATAACATCATAATCGAATACAACCCATATACTATCCATTCAACCTTCTGTTCGATTCGGTTGCTCGTATGTATAACGGAATAACAGTAACCTGGTGAGTATTTCTATATAAACATCACCACGATATAATAGAATACAACTCAGTTACAATTATCGTTTCGTCTAACCATTTAACCTTCTGTTCGATTCAGTCGCTAGCATGTGTAACGGAAGTACCGTCACCTGGTATGTATCACTATATATACAGTATTGCGATATAATCGGATACCACCCTGATACATTGATTGTTCAGACTATCCATTCAACTTTCTGTTCGTTTCGGTCGCTCGTATGTAAAACAAGAATACCGTCACCTAGTGTGTATAACTATATACACAGCATAACATCATAATCGAATACAACCCATATACTATCCATTCAACCTTCTGTTCAATTCAGTCGCTCGTATGTGTAACGGAAGAACAGTTACCTGGTGAGTATAACTATATAAACATAATCGAATACAACCCAGATACGATGATTGTTCAATCTATCCATTTGACCTTCTGCTCGATTCGGTCGCTTGTATGTGAAAACGAAAGAACAGTTACCTGGTGAGTGTTTCTATATAAACATCACCACGATATAATCGAATACAACTCAGTTTCAATTATCGTTTCGTCTAACCATTTAACCTTCTGTTCGATTCAGTCGCTGGTATGTGTAACGGAAGAACAGTTACCTGGTGAGTATAACTATATAAACATAATCGAATACAACCCAGATACGATGATTGTTCAATCTATCCATTTGACCTTCTGCTCGATTCGGTCGCTTGTATGTGAAAACGAAAGAACAGTTACCTGGTGAGTATTTCTATATAAACATCACGATATAATCGAATACAACTCAGATACAATTATCGTTTCGTCTAACCATTTAACCTTCTGTTCGATTCAGTCGCTAGTATGTGTAACGGAAGAACAGTTACCTGGTGAGTATAACTATATAAACATTATCGAATACAACCCAGATACGATGATTGTTCAATCTATCTATTCAACCTCCTGCTCGATTCGGTCGCTTGTATGTAAAACGGAAGAACAGTTACCTGGTGAGTATTGCTATATAAACATCATCACGATATCATCGAATACAACTCAGATACAATTATCGTTTTGTCTAACCATTTAACCTTCTGTTCGATTCAGTCGCGAGTATGTGTAACGGAAGTACCGTCACCTGGTAAGTATCACTATATATACAGTATTGCGATATAATCGGATACCACCCAGATACATTGATTCAATCAATCAATCAAAATATGCTTTATTGTCAGAAGAAAAACAATCTTATCGACAAAGTCATGTATCGCAGATTCATAGATGAAGAACAATATTAATAACAGAACATTAAATAAAAAAATAAAAATACAAAATACAATAAAATACTGGTACTGGTACAGACATATTAAAATTTGTTTACATAGAATGAATAAGAAGTCCATCAGATGCAATCATATCAGTCCTTTCTAAGGAGAAGGGACATGTTTAATTTATTATTGTCACAAGTTTTCACAATTGAAATATTCTTCCATTTTGTAGAAGGGATGAGTATATAACAATTCTTTCACCTTTTTTTTAAATAATCCCAATGCATCAATTTCCCTTACTCGTGGTGGCAAATAATTATAAATTTTTAGCCCGTTATATATAATGGATTCCTTAGCACGGTTATTTTTTGGCAAAGGTAATGATAAAGTAAATTTTTTTGATGAGCGAGTGTTATGTATTGGTGACGTTGTAATATATTTGTCACGATTTTTGTGAATTAAGCAGGTAGTTTCCAATATAAATATTGACGTAACAGTGAGGATTCTGTGGTTTATGAAACGCTGTCTACAAGAGTCGCGCGAATTTACTTTACAGAGAGCCCTAATGGCCCTTTTTTGAATGACCTGTACCATCTGCATTAATTGTTTGCTGCACACTCCCCAGAATGCTATACCATAGAGCAGATGGGATTCTATAATAGCATAATAGGCTGTTTTAGCAGCAGTATAACCCAGATGACGCGAAATTATCCTAATTGCATAGCATCCCGAAGACAATTTATTGCATAGTTTGGTGACATGCTCGTTGAATTTCAATTTTTTATCGATGTGTAGTCCAAGAAATTTGGTGTAGGAGACATTTTCGATATTATTAGTGCCTAAGTTCAGGGTAGAGATCTCGCAACGGAAGGATAGTAAATTTGTTTTAGGGATGTTAAAAACAAGCAAGTTATCGTCACACCAGGATTTTATTAGTTCTAGGTCTACCTGAATATTATGATGTAAAGTGTGCTCATTTTTATCATGCCAAAATATGGTTGTATCATCGGCAAATAATGTATACTTTCCTGAAATATTGATCTTCGTTAGATCGTTTATATAAAGTAGGAACAGCGTGGGGCCGAGTACTGAACCCTGTGGTACACCACATTGAGTTGCCTCAATTCGAGAAAGGTAGTTAGTTTTTACTAATTGATTACGATTTCCTAAGTAGGATTCGAACCACTGTTGGCTGCTTCCTCTGAAACCATAGTATTTCAGTTTATCCAGCAGTATTCTGTGACTTACACAGTCAAATGCTTTAGATAAGTCACAAAACACTGCTGCGGCTGCTTCCCCATCATTAATTTCGTTGTAAACTTTGGTTAAAAAGGAAAATATTGCGTCATTCGTGCTCTTTTGTTTTTGAAAACCAAACTGGTCATCACTCAAGATATTATTTTTAATTAAAAATTCAGTAGCTCTCTTCTGGACTAATTTTTCAATTATTTTAGCCAAGGTGGGTATTAGTGATATTGGGCGATAATTTGAAGGGTCTGCTGATTCCCCGCCTTTGTGTATAGGAATTATAATTGAGGTTTTCAAGAATTGAGGAAAGACACCTTGTTCGAGCGACTGGTTAATTAGAATTGTCAAAACCTCAAGGGCAGATTCTGGAAGGTTAGCAAATATGTTAATTGAGAGTTCATCCAGCCCTGATGCCTTTTTATTTTTTATACCTGAGATGATTTCTTTCAATTCAGTGGCATATGTTGGAACAAAATGGAAATTTTCTTCGACATAGAGATTTGACATGTAATAATCTAAGTTGTTAATGGGACTCAAATCCGAAGTTAATTTGGAGGCTATAGTACAGTAGTAGTTGTTGAGGGTGTTTGGGCTCAATGGAATATCACGTGTAGCATTCTGTTTTCCTCTAAGATCATTCATTATTCTCCAGGTTTCTTTAGATTTATTGGGAGATTCATCAATTCTGGATTTGTAATACATGTCTTTTGCTGATTTTAATACTTTTTGATATACATTATGGTATCTAGTGTAGTATGTTTGAAAGAATGGTTCACTGGTATATTTTCTAATTGAATGAAGGGATTTCAAATTTTTTGCAGAAGTCTTTATTCCTTTCGTTAGCCATTGCTTCTTTTTTTTCATTTTTATATTTTGAATTGGAAATGCAGTGTTAAAATTGCTGAGAAGAAGATTATAAAATGAAGAGAAGGGATCTGGAGAGACGAGAATGTCCTCCCAGCGAGTGTATAGGCAGTACTCTTGGAATTTGTTATAGTTTTTTGTACTAAACAGTCGACGATAATTGTTCTTAGGTTTAGGAGTTTTAGTGTTAATCGGTATGGTGCCGAGAATGGCTTCGTGATCAGATATGCCTGAGGGGACAACAGTACATGAGGTTTCCTCCAAATTGCTGCAGAGGTAATCAATTATAGTTTCATTAAATTGTGATACACGAGTAGGTTCATTGACGTGCATTTTAATATTGAATGAACTTAGTAGATTAATTAGTTGGTGTCTATGCATAGACTCTAGATAAGAGTAGTTGATATTCAAATCACCTGAAATTATTATGTTCGAATTAGTTGATAGTTGTGATAGGAGTAATTCAAGTTTGTTTAGGAAGATGTTCACATCTGTGGATGGAGCCCTGTATATACTTATGATGTACATATTGACCAAATTGCTAAAAATAATTGCACATTCAAACTGTTTCTCTTCAAAGATATTATCGAATTTGTCTAAATGTACAAAGTTG